>VXAU01003308.1:344832-505620 GCA_013399695.1 Formicarius rufipectus | reverse complement strand
CAGGTGTGTTTTGAAGCACTTTGATGGCAGCTGAAATTGATTTTTCTTTCTTGGGCTGCTGTTCTGCAGTTACAGCTGTGTTTAAGCTTCTCTCCATGAATGGATCCTGAAATGTCAGATGAATGAACATGTGTGCTGTGGTGTGTATTATAAGCTTTGGAGGTCAGAGATAGTAATTTCATGCTTCCCATACAGTGCTAAACATTCTCATAAATCATTCTATAACTAAATAAGCAACAACAGTAGACTAAAGTACCGTCCATTGGCTCCTTAAAATGAACCAGAGTTGTCTTTTTAAGACAGTAATTACTACCCATTTGTAATTATAAACTGTGAGGGTTTTTTGGAAAATATCTCCAAGTAACTGTATTAATTAAGTTCAGCAGTCTGTAAATAGGCAAGAATGCCCCATTGAAGACAAAAAAATTTACCGACAACATTAATTAGTAAGGTGTTGGAAAGTAAATCTTTTGCCCAGAGTGTTAACAGAAAACTACAAAAGAGATCTTGTTTTTGGAAAATTGGTGTTGCATGCCTTTTTGTTAGTTTTGATGTTTTTCTTTGCTCCCTGACTTAAACAAACGCTCCCTTGTCCTTCAGTGAAACTTTACCCCATCCCTGTGTTTTGCATTTTAGCTGAAAGAAAGATGCGGCACCATCTGCTGCTGAACTAATTCTGGTTTCATAATATCTGGCTTGATCATCCGTTACTGATATTGCTTGGGGCAGGCTGAAATCTGTGATCTTGCTTTCTAGGAAATAAACTTCCCTTTCCACCACTCGTGTTGTAAACACAAGCTCATTCTTTGGAGGGGAGAGAAATCCTACTTGGGCCTTTCCCTTAAAGCCATTCATTCCTTGCCAAAAGAGGAATGTCTTGAATTTAGGAAGAAGAAAAAGCAATGAGTCGTGTGCATGGGTGGTCTGTTCATGCTTGTGGATGAATTATATTTTTAACTTGTCACTTCCCAAAGTTTGTAGAAGGCTTGGGTGTTTACTTTACTCTGAAAATCCATTGAGTTAGTCACCAATTTCCATTTAATGGTGTTGTCTTTGCTGCTTATGATCTATGAAAAGTTAGGATTTATATTGTTGGTCTAGACATGCCTTTATTATTGAACTCAGGGCTTCACATTTCCAGGTTTACTGTGTGACTTCTGTAAATTCTTCTCTAGTGGTTGCATGACCCTTGTGCTTGGGATCAAGGGAGTCTTTCTCCCTCTCTGCTTTCCCTTGATTTGCTGTAAGCATTTTATAGGTTGCCTTCACTGCCCACTCAGAGATGGCTGCTGGAATTCTTGCTTTCATGTTCTGTTGCCTGATTATTGCTGGGGAAATAAAGCCGTTTTAGGTGTGTTTCTTTGGTTTTTTTTCTTTTAAAGGAAAATATTCAGTATCCTACTGTACCTGCAGCTGCCAGAGCAGAACATTTTTTGTTATGCTAATATTATTTCCATGTAAAATACTTGCAAGAAGTTGTGTCATTTGAACCGGTGAACAAGAAAGTTTAATTAGAAATCAGACTAGATCTGAACAAGTCTATCAAGAGTAACTGCATCAGCTGTGCTTTCTTCTTTGCTTATGTTCTTTTTCTCTTCTCAAAATGTTTTAAATCTTTGTTCATTTTCTTCCTGTCCTTCCTTGTGTTTTTTGTAGTTCTCAGTATTTATGTTGACTTTTCCTTGGTGTCTGCTCCTTTTGTAACTAAGGGGAGAAATGCTGCCTTATTTTTCAAAAATGGTCTTGTTTGATGTGTTTACTATAGCACCAAGATAAAATGGAGAATAGTGAAAAGATTTTAAGGTCAGTGTCACAGTGAGTTTAATGCATAGAGACGCAAGATATTCAATAGGTATTTTAAAATGTGAAAAACTGCTTATTCAGAGCTTATGATTGATTAGCATAAAATATTTCCTAAATAGACTCTGAATGGAAATAGAGAGTGAGCACCATCTGGTCTTTTATTCTAGTTATTATACTCAACAGATTTGGTAAAGTTGGCCACTGCTAGAATAACAAATTTTTGTGTAAAGAACTTTTTTCTTTTAAAATCAGCTGACAAATACTCAACTTGCTCTCTGGGACAATGCACCCTTTAGGCATCTTTGTCTTTAAGTCTACCTAATGAAAATGAATTACTTATCTCTTCAGCCTGTTTACTTTGGAGCTTCAACACAGAAAACTGAGAGCAAGACCTTAGTATAAGGTTATGATATAAATTGCTGTGTATAATAGAACAATGATATGCATTCAAGTTGAATAGTGCACTTCCATGTTAGATTTAAAAATGGATTAAAAGCTTTGTTGTCTAGGTAAGTCTCAGTGTGTCTTTGGTGGTTCTTGCATTAATGCTGCTATAGGAACTCTACATAGGTCTCTTGGTTAGCAAATATCTAACTCTTTGCAGGACATTTTAGATTTAAGATAATTTTTCCATACTAGCTTTTAAATACTCCAGGCTTCTTGAAATATTTTCTCTTGTATGCTGTAGGATACTTATTTTCCCTTTCCTGTATGTTTAGCATAATTAATCCTTTAAAGACATGAACAAAACATTATTTTTAAGGTGAATAACAATTAAAGAACTGTAGGATGCTGTGGCATTATTATTCAACTACCAGAGCTGGACACGTGGAACATTATCAATAATAGGATTAAACAGAAAATGTTTCCCTGTTGTGAGATGTCTCAAAGTCTGACACTTATTTTTTCTGCTGTGTTCCCTTTTGATAATGGAAGAATTTGATCAAACAGACTTCTCTGGATACTGGGTCTGATCTTGTCTGGGGCCTTTGTAAAAGGTATTCCACGTTTTGAGTCAATCATACAACCACTTGGTTATTGTCTTTAAGCTGTGTATTGTTTCATTGACTGTTTTTTTTCTTCCATTTCTAATCATGTTAGTTGTCTTTTGTTTAATACTGCTGAGACAAATTTAAGGGGACACATTAAGATGAAAAGCTACATAGCCATGGAATATGAACATCAGATAAGAGACTATTAAATATGGTACTTGTTAGCGGTGTTGCTTAAGGAGTTATGCAAATGAGTAATAGGTTAAAAGAAAAAAGCATCTGCTAGAAATATATTTCAAAAAATGAAATATAGTCTTGTGTAATTCTGGAGTCACCAGCAGGATTGCTAAGAAATTGCCCTTAGTATTGTGTAGAATGTGGTTTATTGGGGTTCTTTTGAAGCGTTTGGTAAGATGTTGCATGCAAGACTTCTTGAAATAAAGTGATAGGAAGGTAGAGTGGCTTAAGTAAGATATGTTTTTGTATAATTTATTCAAAATACTGAAAATTAAGTTATTATTCTAATTAGCTTTGTTTTTCAAAGTCAGTAATCCTTAGCACTCTGGACCTTTCTCCCCCTTGGCATGGGACTAATTGGGAGATGAGTCCGAGACCTTTTGTCTCATTCCAAGTAGCTCATTATCCCAAGGTCTTAGTGTTTTTTAATCACTCTCTCAGTAGTACTGATTTACCAACTGCAGCAGGGCCTTATCTTAATTTCTGCTGATTTTACCACAGAACACAATCTCTTATGTCCCCATCTCCACCCATAGAGAATATGAGAGGGGTGTGAATGTAGGCAGTGAGTTTTTGTCTTTTTTTAATATTTGGTTTCTGCTTTTGCCTCTCCATGCTCCACTGGTGCTTTGTTTATTGTCACCTTAGAGTTATGTCATAAGGTCCTGAGGCCAAAGATGTAGCATCAAAGTAAATACTTATGATGTAAATAATACATGATGTAATATTATGACAAAAGCAACTGCTACTAAACCACCTGAGTTAGTCAGTGCCTTCTATGAAAAGTCTTACAGTTAAAAATTCTATATATGGCTTTGTTTCTCCCTCTCCCCAACGTTTGTTTCTGTGAAGAGGAAAAAAATTTATGCCTCTACCAGGCACTTTGATCTGCAGGAAATAGCTGACTACTTAATTTTTTTTTTTACCTCCTAAGCAAACATTACTTTAGTTGTCACTCTGCATAAGTTTTCCAGGTAAGGTTTATTTCACTCCTTAGTCTCAAATACTTACTTTCTTTTTGAAGTCTGATCTTTAGTTTTAAGTACATGTGAAATCATTATTTTTGGACTCTGTCTCTGTAATGTGATGCCTTTGAATTTTTCCTAAGAAGTATTATCTATCACATTACTTTGCAGGCTAGGCATGATGATACCATCTAAACATCTGTATTTTCTGAGTTAAAATTATATTGTGCATGTGAATTACTGGTGTATTTGGGAAAGGTTGATGTGTTTATGAGCAAACTGTTTGAAATGCATTAAAGACCAGAAAAATATTTTCATGCTGGGTTAAAGGCAGCTAAATATCTTAATGTATATTTTCTAGACATGATAAAAAAGAGAAGGATTCTACTTTTAAGTGTTTGAAGAGGCAGTAGATCAGAGAGAAGGCCACCTGTTCAATCTCTATCATTTAGAGCGCAGCTTATGCTTCTGTCTAATCTGATCAGTCAGCCCATCACTCAGGAACAATAAAATTGCCAATCTGACCTTCATTTGCAGAACTTTGAGTTCAGCAAAAGTATATTCGTGTTCAGTAAGCGCTAAAAATGAGATAGGGCTGATTTGGTATTTGCAAGTAATCTGAGATTTAAACATCAGTATAATTAAATGTCCTTTTTTCTTTTTTGTACTCCCAGAAGCTTCAGTCTTTAGGATTGTGTTTGGATTGTTGCTGTGATGGGGTGGCCTTTTTTGTTCATTACTTTCATGTGTGTGTCTTTTGGTTGTTTGTTTGTTTTTTAATTATTTATTTATTTATTTTTAGTTTTCTTCATACAGTCCTCAAAGTGATTTACATTTGGCTGGTCAACCCACTGTCTTGACTCTGTTTTAAAATATAGCTGTAGATTTATTTCATTCTTGTTGTTAGCAAAGCTTTTAGGAACAGATGGACTTTTCCTTCTTCTCTAAATGTCAGCAAATAAAGCTTTGGTAGGCCCTGGAGAGGATTCATAGAATTGTCACTGCTAGAAAAGACCTCCAAGAAACATTGTACAGCTGAGAACTTCAGATGAAAGTGCTTTGTTCTGTGCATGCAGCCCTGAAAGCAGGTGCGACCCATGGCAGGCCAGTGCTTCTGTTCATCTTGAACTCTCTTTTGGAAGAGAAAACTTGCATAAAATTGGTGTTGACCTACATCTTAGTTGCTACTTGACTGAAAACCAAAGGGCTGGTGCACTCTCTGCTGCTGCTGTAGGCTAGTGTTGAAGTGATTATGAACTGTGTGGAAATACTACACATGAAACACCAACTCTTTATTGTAGGAAAAGAGGAAAATTAGTGTATATAGAAACTGGACTCTTTACATAGAGTGCAAAGAAATCCATACCCTTTGTTCAGTACTGCTGATGTCTAGTGTTAGGTTTTGGGTCCCTCTGGTCAAGAAAATTGTGGACTGGGGGAACTGAGAAGTGAAGGGAAATGACTGTCTAGAAAACACGATCAGTTCCATATGAGAAGGAAAGATTGGTAAGAGACAGGTTTTGAAACACCTTCAGTCAAATACAGAGTAGACGAGAATAAAATGTTCATGGTGAAGTCAATAAAATATAGTAAATTTAAATTTCAGTAAGAGAAAAGGAAGAAAATACTTTTCTGTTATAAGGATGGATGTCCTGAAATGATTAGACTATGGACATGTGGAATTGCCCATATAGTAGACTTTTAAAAACAGTTTAAATTGATAACTGCCAGGAACATTTTAGATGCAGTTGATAGTATCTTGGTCCAGAAAGGTAGAGTGGGTAAATAAACTCTGGCCTTCCCAGTTACCAGTTGTCTGTCATTCTGTGAATATTCATATTGAGTGCCAGGACCTGAATTCAGCACAAGTGAATGATCCCATTCAAATGTCAGAATGTGTTTACAGTGGTGTGACAATGTCCACATGAACACTAAAGCCTTACAGATTTGGAAGGATAAGCTTGGGTTAATTCAAGTTTGAGGGGACCTCAGGAGGTCATCTAATCCAACCTCCCACTCAAAGCAGGGCCAAAACTAAATTCAGGTGAGGTTTCACAATGCTGTATCAAGTTAGATCTTGGAAAAACTTTGAGGATGCAAATCTCTCAGTCTCCCTGGGCAACCAGTATATGACTGTCCTAATGTTTGTTGGTCTATGTTTCCCTTATGCCAGGGTGGGAAATATCTTGCTTTTTTATATGACCCGTGCCTCTTGTCCTTCCGGTGTGAACCTCAGAAAGGAGCTTGGGCCTGTCATCTTTGTAATCTTATCTATTGGAAGAGAGCAGACAAGGCCTAAAAGCCAGGAAGATACTGAAGAGCTCTGTGCCTATGAACTGTTGGAAAGGTGAGATAAATTCTGCAGATGACAGAGATTCTTGGAGGACTGATGGTCATCCAGTGGTGCTGGTGATACGTCTGCTGCTAGGAGTTGTACGAATACTGAAGGCTTTTGTTTGTTTGCGTGGTTTTTATAATCCTTCTGTTCTAAAGTCTGTACATTCCACTCATATGACCCTCCCTTACCTGTTTTGAGGACTATTTAATGGTAAAAGTGATATTGCTGCTATGAGGGCATTTGGAGTGTGATTCAGATACTGACAAGTTTTCTTTCCTCTTCTCCCAGCAGGAAAACATGCTGCTTGCCTTCTACCTGCATTTTCACTACCATAATTTAAGGTTACTTATTATTTTGACCAAGCTGACTAATAAGAAAAATTAATCTTCATCCATTTACTGTTTCTTTGCTTTTCTTTTTATTTTGGTCTCCTCAGTCATCTTGTAGAATAATCTCATCTCTTTCCCTGTCCCCTGCTGTGACTGTTCATGTTTCATTCTTTCAGTTCTTCTGACTGGTTCAGACAGTATCTTCTGTGTGGCAGAAAGAAATGTGTACAATAGTCAGAGGTTTATCACATGAAGCATGTGATAATCTTGTGAATACAATCCAAAGCATGAGTTACTTACCTTGTAAGTGGTTTCTTATTACTCTTTGGAAATTAATTATAATATGTGCATTACCTGTTTTTATCTTGTATGAAAAATGGGTTTTTGAACTTGATTTATTTCTTTAGATTTTTGTATTCACAGAATGTATGTTGAGCACTGGGCAAAGTTAACCTTTAGCTTGGTTTGCATTGTTGGATGCCTGCCTAGTATCTTTACGAGTTGTCTGGTTGAAGTTCAATGTTTTTAAGAGAGGAATGTATTGGTAGACTGAAAATAATGCTTCAGAGCTCATATCTGTATCTCTTGAACTTACATGCTTTTGATTTCTCAGATTGTAGCTAGGAAATGTTACTGACTTCCAAATTTTATTTTCAGAAGGAAATACGACTAATGGTGGTCTAGCTGGACAACTGACTGCTCTTATGTGTGTTTTCTGTAATTGATACATGCATTCTTTTGTGCAAGGCTATATGTCTATCCAAGGAATATGCAGTGGGGCAGGATGCTTGTCATGTACTGCACTGCTGTAGTGATCATTTCTCTCCTGTTTTACCACCTCTTTGGAGGATGGTCACTCCAGCACAGCAGATGTGTGTGAGAGGCCCTCTCCTTTGCTCAGAAGTTACCTGAATTGGCATCATGTTATTTTTTTCATTTTGATAATTAAAAAAAAAAAAAAAAATTAAAAAAAAGTGGGAGATTCATGTTCAAGGGGTTTCTCTCTGCTGCAGCTGTTACCAGCAGTGGGAATCCTCTTGATATACTACTACATGTCAGGGTGGGTGTTGCCATATACTTTATACATGTGTCCTTTCTTCTGTGTGTCAGTGTGAGCAAATGCCTGGTTAGGAGACACTGGCCCCCTCACTTCCAAGATTGAAAGTAATCAAATAATTTGTGTGACTTGTTTTCGATATTGTTCTTTGGTACAGGGTTGAGCTACAAAGACTTGGACATCTGCTGCTGTTTATAGGGTCAGCTCTGGTGTTGGAGTAACAATGACTCCATTGGGAGACTCCTGCTGCTTATTGATCTAGGTACAATTGGGGCACAGAGGTTTGGTGTATCTTCAAATACTTCAGAAGTAGCTGAAAAGTTTTGATTCCAAAGGAAATGGACATTCGAAACTCTCCTTTTCTTCTACCACAGCTAGGTAGGGATGACAGGAGGATGTAGTGCCATGGACTTTTCAGTTTTATTGTGAAGTCTGAAGAGTTTAAGGACAGAGGTTGTTTTTTTTGTGGGTTTTTTTTCCCCCTTTCCTCTAATCCATAAGTCTTTCTGGATATTCTTATTATGTGCATTGAATATTAGACTCGCTCAGTTCAGTGTGGTTGTGACTGATGCAAAAATCAGAGGAGAGCTAAACAAGGGCCTCTTTTATGTGAAATGTAGGGGTTTGTCTTTTAAACCAGAAAAGCTATTTTTTGGCCTGTTTTTTCTTACTGGAGCCCTGGTTTAGTTTGTTCAAATTGTTAGCTCGGATAGGTAACAAAGGACTACATGTATCAAATTTCAGTGAGGTGGTTTTGATTTTTTTTTTTTTTTTTAAGGATAAAAAGCCATGGTACCAGCAAGAATTGCAAGAGGTACTGAAGTTAGCAGTTTCTTCTGTCAGCAGTTTTGGGTGGAGTGTCACTGCTGGACTCTTTTTCAGCTGCTGGGTCTTTGTGTTACTTCATTTTTGCTGTCATTGCAAGACCCCTCTGCCAAGAGTGCTGCTGCAGAGTAAACAACTTACTGCATTGCAATGGCTGCCTGGAAACAGAGGGCTGAAATCTTGCTACTCTCAACTGAAAACTGCATGTAGTAGGTCCAGTTTAGGATGGTGATGCTGATATAGTAAAAACACAAGAGATTGTGTATATTTTTTTTATCTATTCTGACACTGATCTGATATATTCTGTAACACCAGTCAACTGGATTTGATTTAGAATCCAATTATCTGTTTAGTTATAAGCATGATTGTAATTGAAGTGAAACCAGTCCTGGTCTCTTTTCATTTGTGCTGGGTAATTCTGCTCCCTGTTCTGAATCTTGCTCACTTAGTTTCAATTTGACTTGTTCCCATTCTTCAGTCACTGATTTTTAGCTCAGTGGTCTAGAAATGGTTAACTCTGGGAAGCAGAGTTTGGAAATAGGCTATTTGTAGTTTCCAATGGGCCTTGCTAATTATTCATGTGATAAGGCTTACGTAAGGGCAAGGGCTGCATTGCAGTTGCTCTTCATTTGATGACAGAGTTCTGTATTTCTGTGTAAACAAAAGTCAGTTGATAAGGCATGGGCAAGCAAAGTCTATATTTGAAACCAGGAAGAGAACAAACTTTCCTGGGAGGATCTTAAGGTGGTACTATCTGCTTAGCTGTCATGTTTCTTAGAAGAACTCCAACAAAACAAACAACAACAAAACAAAAACCATATAAAACCTCAACCCTGACAGGATTTTATTTAGAAAGATTTTTATTTAAGAGCTGAAAGAGCCATCATTGTTATCTTCATTGCCTTAGCTGTTCTTCAGATTTAGTGGTGAAATCACTTAACATTTTCTATAGCATGACTTAGCAAAATATTAAAATTTGAAATAATGCAGAGTTTTTTCTCTCTTACCTTTGACACTGAAACTGTAAAAGCAGACTCTCTCGGAAAAAATTAGAAGTACCTGTTCTGGAGAAATTTGGAAATTCTAGAGGAAAAAGGTATTGATCTATTAATACTGTTTTAAGACCTTGTTTCATACTTGCCAGCAATATCTTTAGAACACAAGTTCAGGAATTTTGTCTAAGTATTCAAACTTTTTCTTTCTAAATATATTACCTTAGCATATGCTGCAATAAACAACCTTACACCTCTTTTCTCCATCCCCTAAACATTGTCTGTAGTGCTAAAGAAAATTCTTTTAAGTGGAAACAAGGTTAACCAGAGCACTAGAGTTTTGTTGTTGCTGAATACGGTTTTTCCTTTTATTTTTTTTTATTTTTTTTTTTAAGTTTACTGTAGGAGCAGGGATGGTATGTGGCTGAAGCAGAGTGCAGCCATGGAGTGGAAGCGAGGGTAGGTGTGGGACAGCTGCCTCCTGCATTGCAGTTGGCGATGCCGAGTTTGTAGCTTGTGCTAACGTCCAGTTGTTTGGCTTCACGGTGCTGGTGAGGAAAACTGTCTGAAACAGCCTTAAAGTTATGGACTAATGTACAGATATGTCTGTGGCTTTTAATAAGTGTGTGACCCATTGTGAAAGCTTTATATAAGCCTCAGTGTAATACCCTCCCTGGCCTTGAGGCACTACCAGTGTGCCATTAACACATTATTTTGTGTGGACCCATAGCTTTCCATTTCCCTGTGAAGTTCCTTCTTGGCTCCTGGAAAACATTGTGTGCACCTCCCTCCGTTCTCTGTCCTCTTTGGTCTCATCTTTTTTAAGACAAAAGACGTCTTCCCTTGTTTGATGTTAAGGGCTCTGAGGATGAGATACTTGGTTATAAATTTTGTGGCGGGGACTATAGCCATCTCAGTTGAATTTACTGTAGTCCTTATCTATAAACAGTTACCAAACGCTTAAATTTCTAAGGCAATTTGAAACAGTTTGTATAGGAATACTTATTTTGAAAGCATCTGTGCTACCTCCAGTGCATGAGGGACTATGAACTCTGATGCAGACAAACCACAAGTGATTTGCATTGATGATTTCTGAGAGCAGCTGGGAAATGCCTGATTTAGATGCCAAGAAGAGCTGATTTAATTGAGTCAAGACAAAGAAATGGGTTTTGACCCTGAAGAAGCTTGTCAGGACAGACTTTTCTTTATGTCCCCAAGGAGCTGCAGCCGAGTGTTCAGCAGACAGAAATGATCCCAGGATCAGGTGTTGCTGCTTTGTGTGCACTGGCACTGAGGCACACTGGCAGGGCAGTGCCCAGGCCAGCAGCTGTGCACAGCAGAGGAGGACTGTTCCAGAAATGGAGTCAGTCTCCCATGCCTGTGATGTAAAATGGAGACAAGTTGCATTTGATTTGTGTGAGCTACTCTGCTCCATGATTTTTGTTCGGTTTGGTTTTTATTTCTTTTGGAGTTCTGGCTAGATTTGTAATCTAATCAGGGAACCTGAGCCCAATGAAAAATGAAGCCTAGAGCTAGGACATGAAGTAGAAGGTGCTTAGCCTTGCTCTTAGACCAGCATAGATAAGGGTTTTTGAAAGCAACTGTAAGTAGCAAGGAAGTAGCTAGTTCTTTCTAGATTTTCTTCCAACTGTATGCCATGAGTCCTGTGCACTTGTCAGTTGTGTTGTGGTGTGTTACCAGGGTGCACTTATTTCATGGACATGCTCTGTCCTGGAGCTAAAATTTTGGTGAAATGTACTGGTATTAATATTAGTGGTAATTCCAAACTGTAGACTTGCTAATGCAGTGAGATCTGCATGCCAGTAGCAATTAAACCAGGAGAGAGACTGTATTTCCACACTCAATTTGTTTAGCCTAGCCAAGAGGTATTCTACCTGCCCTGGAGTGGAAGCTAAACTGTTAGAAAATCAAACAGCTTTTTCTATTTCATATATTATCAAAAATGAAGACTATGAAATCAGCCCATACTTTCTTGATGAGGCAGCAGAGCATGGTCTTTCACTTTGTTGATTAAAATCTCCAGTGATACATCAGGTGTAGTAGTCAGTAAGTTATTTGAATAGTTTCAACTCTTAATGAAGAACTAATAGAAGTAATATTGAAGCATCACATCTTTAACTGTAGTCAGGTTAAGCATCAGTCAATCAGTTTTTTAATGTTTTCTTTGACTTAAGACATTGTCTAATATATTTCTCCATATTTATAGAGAGGATGTTCTTCTCTGCTGGCAGTGGGGAAATTTAATACCCTAGGAAATGTGGAAGAAGCCACAGTGGCTGTGGGGTTTTTTTGTCCAATGTAGGTATCTTTTCCTACAACAAACAAATAAGAGCTGAAATATTTCATTTATTAATATATTTAGCAAAATACGAAAATGTTTAGAGAAAACTTCTGGTTTATCAGCCAGAAAGTTTTTTTCATGCAAGATCCACTTTTAGGCACATTGTAGGTCTTCATTTTAATCCAATTCCCAGTTTTCTACCAGAACTGTTGTATTAAAAAAAGCTTTTGATGGTGGTGGTTTCTTGCCTTTCTCTGTGTGTGCTGCAGATGTGTCTTCCTGTGAGAAGTGGAGGTGTGTAATTGCACATATTTGAATTTGAGAAGTTACTACTCTGCACTTACAGTCCTGTGTGTATAGTGTCATGTTAGTCTGGACTGGATGAAAGGCTGAGCGTGTGAAATGGCGCCAGCTCAGCCCTTTCTGCAAATGTTGCTGCAGTGCAGAGCTTTCTTTCTGCTAGCTTTGGCAAGTGAATTTGTGTGTGGAAACCAGCTTTCCAGTGAGGTTCCAGGTTTCCAGTAGATTCCTTGCACAGACAATGCTGAATGAGGCCCTGATGTAGCAGTACCAACTCAAAACTTATTTCACCAGTCAACTGTGGCGAGTCCAGTTCTTTTGACTTCTTGTGTTCCTGAAGCTCCATTTATTTGAGCTTTCCAGTGGTACTCCATATAAATGCCAAATACTCTCTTTCTAACAATTTTTTCCCTTGTCCCCTTTCTACTACATGTGAAAGTCAGCCTGCAGTTAACTGAGCAAAAGATTATGGCCTACAGATAACCCAGGCTCTGCACCTGGTTGAAACTTCACGGACAGCGTTTTTAGAATCAATACCAAGAGACGTATAAACTTCTCAACTTCAGTGAGAATTGAAGAATGGAGGATGGGAGAGAGTTCGGGGACTGTCAGTTTATATTTGGTTGATATGCTTGCTTTTAGCAAAAGAGCATTCAGCATCCTACAGAGCAATCAGTTTGGAGCATGGCTCAGTGTGAGGAAAATGCTACCTACTGAATTTTAAGCATAGTTTCGTGAGTTGTCCTGACTTCTAGTTAACTTTTTGAGGTTTTCTTTTAAATCCAACAAAAAGCAGCGAGGTGCTCAAGTCTTCAGAGTGCACTTGAATACAGTGTCACTGAATAGGAACAGAAAGATAGCAAAATTGTCTTTGAAGTTTGATGTTGTTGCTGCTGATATAGAGCCTTGCAAATTGACTTAATAGACATGTATAAAGGAATTAAAATTCTTTTCTAAGACAGTGTGTAGCCGAACCAGAAGGACTGAAGAGGGTGGCTAATATTGTTCCTTTCTCGTTTGCAAGTTTAAAAACAGACAGTACTAAATAAAGTGAGTGGATTATTTTTCCCTACTCCGGAGCTGGGATTTGCCAACTCAAAGCTTTCAGTCACTGCTTGAACAGCCTACCTTCTGTTTTGAAACAGAGCAACTTCTGTTCATTAGAAACAGTCAACAATAAATATGAAGAAATTTTCTGCAGTTTGCTTTGGAACTTGGTGTATCGGGTGTTATGGATACAACGTGGTTTTTTGTGTTGTTTTGGTTTTTTAACAAGGAGTGGCAGAAAAGTCATACAGTGGTTTTTGTTTCAAGAATGTTGCACTGTAAGTTAACTGAGTGAAGAAACTACTATTCAGAGCAGATTATTGAAAAGCTGGTTTTAGCTGTCTTGTCCCATTGTGAAGTCTCTGGTTATTTTAGTAGTGTTAGGTGAGCAGTCATTTCAGTAATGATTAATGACAACTTGTAAATTTTTTTTTAACTGACTTGACCCTCCTGTTCTTTTGTTGTATTATTTAACTGTAATTACTTGGGAAGTGGCTTGTTGCTTTACCTCTAATAAATATATTGGTAACTTTATGTTTGTTTTGAGTTGGTGAAATGCAATTGTTGGACCTGTGGCTCAGAGGTGTTAGAGCAATCAACTGCCTTAAACTTGAGAATATATTACCGGGAAGACAAAGTTTGTGTATGAAGGGAAAGGAAATGAAAACAATTTTGAGTTCCAGCAGTCTTGGCATGAACATGTAGTGATTTCTGGGCTATAGCTCTAAGAACATAAGTGACTATATGTGGGTGTTTGAAAAGGAAAGGGAAATCTGGATAAAAGAGGCAGTAATTGAGTTATTTGCTACAGACATAGGAAAGCCTTATAACTTGGTTTAAAAATATTAGAGTAGCTATTTTTAAAAATTAGGCAATTTAGAAGTAGTAGTGAACTTTTAGAACAGACACATTTAACTGAAGAGGCAGAAATTGAATGAAGCCTAGTTGTTGGTGTCAGTGACAGTTTTTTGATCATCTGTATAATGTTGCATTACATCAGTTTTTCACTACAAAAATATTCTGTAGTGATTGAGCATTGTTTTGTTTGCTTATTTCTGAATATATCTGTGGTACTTATCACTGATTTCTTAAAGGCCTTTATAAGTTGTAATGTGAGTAGGTTCTTGAAAGTATGTACTTATTCTTAAAATATTTCACTTAATTGCATAATAAATAAAACTTTTTTTATGATGGTGTACAAAACCAGCATCATTGCTCTACAAGCAGGAGTGTTCAGCTTTTAAACCAGAAAGCCACTGTTATTTCTGAACCTTTAATTGAAAATACTACATGGGCATTATTAGGTCATTTGTTGGTGTAGTGATGCTGCTGGCAATGTGTGGTGTTTTTTTTTTTGGTTTTTTTTGTTTTGTTTTGTTTTTTAAACCATCTGTCTCACAAAATTGAGTTTTTAGTAAAGTTTGACTCTGGTAATTAAACAGTAGTTAAAGTGTGCTTTATAAAAAGAGTTGACACAAACCACATTTTTCTTGAATTATGTTCTTTTCATGGATGTGTTGGGCTGATTGGTGCCTGTCTTACAAGAGGTGCCTACATTACCTCAACATCCCTGAACTCTAAATGTGACTGAATTTATGTTTGGAGGTACTCAGACTGTGGGTTTGTGGTTTGTTGTTGTTCCTCCCTTTTTTCCCCTTGCACCTAAATGAATATTATCCTATAGCTCAGAAAAGCAGCAGTGGCTACCGTGTTTCGGTGGTTGGGTAGCCTATATTCGCCACATTACTTTTGACAGTGTGTTACTTTGTCAGCTGAATTCTGACACTGAAATTTCTGGAAGCAAAGTGTCTGTGTCTAAGATACTGGCAGCACTTGTCATCATGCCTCATTACTAGGCTGCTGAGCTGTGCTCTCTTTAACAGGCCTTCCTTAAACTTATGATTTTTTTTTTTTTTTCATCTCAAGTTACTTATAATGGTATTAGTTTAGCACATTTAAACTCTGTTAAGCATTCAGTCAAAGCAGAAAGCTGCTACAGAAAGTATATTCCCTTTCCTGGTACTGCCCTTGTTACATAATTAATACCAGGCTCTGGTAAGCAGCATGACTCAGCCTCTCCTTACAGCTGTGTGCCCCAGAGCAGGGATGATGAAGGCTGCTAACTTTCATGCTAAAGCTACCTTTTGGAGGAAAAAATTTTCTAAAGGAATATAGGGTGCTATGCTCTTTCTTTTGTGTATAGAGTTGCCTTCTTTATGAATCCTTGCCCACAGAAGGGTATACTTGCTGGCTGAATTGTATCCATGAGTGCAGTAGCTGTAGACACTGGTCTGCACCCGCACCAAAAGACTGTTTCCCTTTTCTTTTGAATTTGTGATCTCTACATTCTGTGAGTGGTGTAACTGTCAGGTACTATTGCCATAAAGTTTTCATAATAGTAATCTGTACTAGTCTTCATTATTGTCAGTGCTAGTGGTTGATGTGAAACATCACCAGTGAAATGAACATGATGTTTCATATTTCTGTGCATGAGCTTATTAGTTATAAAAGCCAAAACATATTTATCAATAGAAACCTTTAATGCACAAAAAGCCAGTGCAGTCATGAAAAAGGGGCAGATTTAATGCCCAGTTTAAGGCAGTCTTGTCCTTCATTTGCTTTTTTGATATTGGACTTGGTGTATATAAATATCCAGAGCACAACCATCAAATTGCAGAGTTGTTGAACCCTCTGGTAAAGTACAGCTTTAGTGACTTGGAGCAGTCATCCAAACCCAGAAGCACAGATGTCTTGCTTCCTTGTGGTGGATTTCTTGGTTGCAGTTTCCTGTGGTTGTGTATTTTCTGTGTTGGCTCAGAAGGTCGTTGGAGATGTTAGGTTTCCCAGACCACCTGGGGGAAAAAATGTACTGTTCTTGTCTGAACCAGGTGCTTGAGATGTCTCTGCTCTTCTGTCAGCTCTGGGGTGATGCCCAGAAGTGCAGTGTAAGCAGATGAAAATCTGGAAGTGTACATAAGGCTTTCTAAGACTAGAAGCTACCTTTCAAAATAAAAACTGAAACGAACAAGCACCTTCTGGAATTCATTTTTGTTCTTATTTTAAAGGCGATAAAGATTCCTAGGAATTATATTGTCAGGGATAATCCTTAAAGGAGAAGCAGCCAATGAGTGACTTGAGTTTTTCAATGTATGCCCACATATTCCATTCAACGTGGTGTCCAGACCTTGAGCTGATGCTGATCACACTGGTAGTACAGCTGAGCACTTTGTCCACTGTGCACCAGAAATACTTAGTTATGCTTCTTAGTCTCTAAAATTACTTGTTCATGCTCCCTGATGGGGAGAGACAGTTGCTCCAGGCTAATTAGCTGCATGGAGGCCCAGTGTCTGTAGCCCTCTTCAGTCCTAGAGTGTGTTTGACCCTTTCAGCACTGAAGCATTTTTGACCCCTGGTTGCTGCAACTGAGGTCCCTATTCTGCTACTTCATTGCACAATGCAGGTGTATCTGCATTCCTATATGATATGAAATTAATTTAGAACTTTACTTTTAGGAGCGTCCAACTTCTTGTTTCATTTCTTACTCATAAATAATAAGTATGTTGTCTTGGTTTGGAAATTATACTTTGCTGCATTTGCTTAGATCTCATTTTATCTGAGATATTGTGTTATTATTTCTCTTCTAGCTTTCTGAGAGAGGTGAGGCAAATAATAATGTTGATAAGGAAACTAAAGCAAGTAGCACAGTAGAACAATTCTAAAAAATCTGTTTGCCTTTGGTAGTGGGAAAGACACTTCAGTTCTACTCAAACTGCACTTGGATTTGGAGGTGTTCCAGTTCTGTGCTTGGCAGGCACATGGAAGCTTATGGTAGTGCTACTTTTCCATCACAGATGACCTTGTTTTGAACTAGAAATAATCAAGGCCAGTAAAAACCCTGCAACACAGTTCTCCGTTCTCTCTTTCTCTCAAAAGTCAAATTGTTCTCAAAAGCTGTGGATTTCTTTGCTTGCTAGAGAGTAAATTAGTCCACGAGAAACCACATGAAAGAGCTTTGGATGAAAGCATTCATTCATGTTATCAAGAAAGATGTTGGAGGTTGTCTGGATCCACTGGAGGATCTGTTAGCCCTCCTGTGGGAGGCGGTGTGAGGAAGGGAGCATGTGGGACAGGAGGAATTCAGGGAGAGAGTGGGCCTCGGTGTTTTGCCTTTGCGTTTTTCCTGGCAAAAGCAGAGGACTGTGCCTGTCAGTGCAAGGATGCCATCTGTGTTGCACAGCCTGCTAGGCTGTTACAGAATTGCACAAGAATTCATCTGAAATCATACTGCTAAACAGTGACCTGGCTAACGTAAGTGGCTGCTCAGAGACGCAGCTCTTGTACAGCACTTCAGGAACCAGGTGAAAGCAGCAGCCTGTAGAACAGCCTCATCCTGGCACTGTGAATGTCATCTCCAGCATGAACAGCTAATGGGTAGATGAGCTGACCAGACACAAACTACTGAAAAGGGTAATTGTTTTATGAAATTAAACTTGCCTGTAAAAATAAAATAATAATAAAAAAAAAATAGCTGAAGAGAGAGCCTGAATGTAGAGGAGGAGGAGAACTGGATAAATCTAATTACAACAGTGGTATGTTTCCTCAATTTAATTGAATTCCAGTTTTTCATTTGCTGCCTTCTCATTAAGTGCAAACTGGAAGTGAAGGTCTGTGGCACGGAAACAAAATATTCCGTGTATATATTTTTGAATAGGAAATATTTTTTTTTTTGTTTGCAGTAAAATAAGTTAGCTATTGAAAATGTTGTATCTTGGAACCCATTTGGTAATTTAGTGCCTGATTTTGCCGGATATTTTAACACAAGGCTTTAATGGTCATGTTTAATGGTTACACATAGTTTGAAGGGATGCCTTTTTGTAGTAACTTATGCCTTTTTGTAAGTAACTTAAAAGGACTTTGGAGTAAAATCTGGACCATTGAGATCCTGCTTAAGCTTTTGTCGCTGTCCTTACTGCATTTTTTACATCCAAAATCTATCCAGGAAGTTTTATCCTCTGGTGTTGCTAAACTTGTATCAAGATACCTACTTGATGTACTTGAAAGTTCCTTGGTGTCTAAAGGCAAGCGTTGGTATATGTGCAGAACATCTGCCTCTCTGGTGCTTGCTGGGAGGTGCAAGTTGAGGCTGAGTAATGCCTGGACTCTGCCTCTCCTTTGTGGGCTCTGGGCACAAACACCTGCTGGCAGTGCTGAGCTAGACCATGGCAGCTTTACACAAACACTGATGGGAGTGGTGCCCAAATCTTATGTAAGAGTGATTGAGTTACAGTCGCAGCAAGGTAGTCCTCCTGTCACTGGTGGGGTGACTGGCCTGTGCCCCACCTCTTGCAGGGGAAGCAGCAGGTCCAGGGGTGGAAGCTGACCAACGGCAGGGGGGGAAAGACTTGGTGATTTGCTGGGAGCCAGTTGCTACAGCTCAGCTGTGTCTAGTGTGATCAACTTGTGTATCTGTGTGTCCTTTTTATATCTCGATACCAGTATGTGTGATTGATACCATTAATATGGAACTGTACTGTAAGTGATACCACTGTACAGAAACTGTCTTGGGTGATAGTTGCTGGTGGGAGCCTAGAGATTTGTTCCTGCACCCTTTTTGATGTGTTAACGAGAGGTAAACTTGGAATTGGTCATATGCCAGACCTTTCTGTACCCTTAAAGCTCATTGCATTCAGATGCTATCATTGTGTCATTTGAAGGTGCTGCTAATTATAGAGCAAGATTCCAGTGTATGCTAGCAAAAATACTGAAAAGTTTATGTATATCAGGTGTCTTTGAGATGAAATCTGTTTAGCTTCCTTTACTCCTTGCTTGCTATGAAAGGAGTTTAATGGGAGTGATTTGATGAGCTTAAATGTAATGGAATAGAAAGGTGAAGGAATTCTGATGTTGAAGTAAGTAGGAAAGTGTTTTCTTCTGGTTTTGGGCACATTTGTTTGTTCCCTAGTTTGTATTGCCTGATGTACTTCAATAAATACTTTATTGTGTGCTTCTGGATTTAATATTTCATATACCTACACGTGAAACTTACCCTTGCCTGAAATCTAACAGGCCTAGAGTAGCAGAGAAGTATTCAAGAGCCTTGAGTTAACCTGTAAACTTCCTTCCTGCTCAGCACAACATGTGCCTTGAATTCATGCTTTTCTGAGCAAGGTAAAAGCAGCACTTTACCCATGGAGTTTTTTAATGAAAAAGAACTTTACATGGGACTTCAGAGTAATCTTTCCATCCCAACACACAGCTTCTGGATAGTCACTCCTATCTGAAAGTTTAACCTGTGATTTAGGTTTTTTTCACTTTTCTTTCTTAACAACAAGAGTGATTTGGCGCTTTGTCCATTTTAGATCACTCTTAGAAGTTCTTGTGTTCTTATTTCTATTCTGTAGAGTTGCTGAGAAGGCATCTGGTAAACATTTGATTATTACCTTTTGTTAGGGTAATACTTGCAGTTCTTCACATAGAGATGCAAAATTGAAAAAAATCACTGGTCTCAGTGTGTGAAATGAGATTAAGGGATGACTTTATCAAAGATGGATGGAAATTGCTGTTGTAAAATAAGGTAATGGATTCTTAAATGAACAGGCACAGAGTTAAAGCTGTTGAGTAACTGAAAAGGAATGTGTGATGTACATATATCTATATCCTTATATATATCGATATTTATATATATTTAAATAATACACATTTAAATCACTGGGAAGGTTTTTCATCCCTAGAAATAAACTAAGATAGGATGCTTTTCAAAGATATATGAGACTATCTAAACAGGAATCAATTCTGTGAAGTCTGTTATCTTGCATAACACCAAGGTATTGACCTGATGATGGTTGTAGTCCCTGAATATATTTTCTGAGTCCGTTCTAGCTGACAATACTTTTAGCAGAGACATTGTGCCTGTTCTACCGAGGGATTAGTTCCAGTACAATACAATGCATTACTGTGCAACCGCTGGCTAGTTTAGCACTCCCTAATTTGACAACTTGTCCCAGTGTGCTGAGGCAGGAGAGATTTAGGGGATTAAGTTTCATGTGTGTGGCCTGGAGGTGCTGCAAACTACACGTAAACAAGAATTGGGTGTGTTCATGCTTTGGAGAGGAGGAGAGGGAAGGATGTAAAGCAAAGTGTTGTTTGGGAATTGCCACATCTAAGCAAATGTGATTGGAAATAGGTAGAAAACAGCTGGTTATATACAATTAAGAGAGTAGCCTGAAAAACAGGTGAGGTGGGGCCACATAGAAGACAAAATGGGTGAAGCCAAATTGGTCCTGGAGATAAATCACAGTGGCAGACTGCCAGACTGCAGTCTGGGCAAGGAGAGGTGACCAAAATGAACTCTTTCACATTTTTAAAGCGTGAGTGCTGCCTGCTTTGCCGACAAAAGTGACCACATTAAGACATAAGAGTGCAGAAGGCTTTGCTGTAAGCAGAAGGAAAAAAATCACTTTGCCAATTGATGTGTGGGGTGGAGGGGGAGGAAACGTTCCTATAGCCAGTGCTGGATCAGCATCTGACTCGCATGAGGACTGTTATTTGCCGGACCGCACAGTCAGCATCAATAGTAAAACTTTGACAGCCATGAGGTTCATAAGTGGACAGAAACCAGGTTGAAGGGGAGGCATCTGTTGCTTACTTATTAAGGTCATCACATTAGGTCGGTGCTAAACTAATCAAGGGAGCTATATAGATTTTAGAGCATGAGCAGACCTCAGGCTGTGTGATGAAGATCTTGTGTCTGCATATCTTTTTTGGGGGAACGTGTCTTTCAAACACGATGTAACCATGATCTCCCCGGTTACTACCTCCCAACTACATGGGACATTGTGTAAGAGCAGTCACCGAATGAGAAGGGAGTATGTTTTTGGGGTGAAGCTTTCCTGATGTGTTGAGTCTTGCTTTGTTTTTCCTTTGTGCTGCGTAAGTACTGGTGAAATGCTGTTTTTTCTCTTAAAGCTGCCTTCAGATTTAGTGGTAAGTTATCGAGGAAGGACATCATCATCACTGCTGGGTCTCTGAACGTTGTGTTACAATACAGGGGAAGTGACTGAGCCGGTAACAAGCTGCTAATAGTGACAGATTTCCTTCAGCTCAGCTGGTGTCTGGAGTGGTTTCTTGCTGTGGGCTGATTATGTTGGGCTGATATGTATGGGCTTGCTGTTGTTCAGGGTTTTGTAGCAGCAGAACTCTGGGTGGTGCTGCCTGGCTGCAAGGCAGGGACCTAGCTGGGAGGGTTCTCATGGGAAGTCTCTGCAGGGCGACATCGAAACTGCTCACTTTAGAGTCCTGTCATCACTGTAATAATTATCATGCAAATCATTGATATTTTAGGCATGCTGTTCCTCTTTGTGGTCACTCACCCTTTACTTAGCAGGAGAAGGGAGAAATTTATTCTGTACCTGTCATAATTGAATCTGTTCCTCAGTGTATAAAGTTAATTTTTTAAGCATAGAATAAAAACATAGGAATTTTTTTTTTTTTTTTACGTTTTCAACTTCATTCTACAAGTTAGTGCTAAAAGCCCTTCAGAATAGGGAGGAGGTTGGGATTTTGGAATGCACAGAAGCTTAATTTACTTTGCAAATGTGTTTCCCATCTAGATTTTTAGAAAAGGTATTCCTCCGTTTTCTTGCACAGGAAAACAATGACATACCTCTGGAGCTTAAAAAACCCTCAGAGTTCATTCTTGTAAGGACAATTGATGGCCTTTGTGCTGTCTGCGCTGGATTAGTGAAAGAATAAGAGTGCTTAGTCTGAAAAAGAAGCTTGCCCTCTGACTGACTTCACGGCATTCAAAGAAAACAGGAGAATAACCTACCGACTTGGCGTTTTCTAAATATTGTTTCAGACAGCATGCCTACAGTGTTTTATTTGCTCAACTTTCCAGTTGTGTAGAATGCTTTTAGAAAAGGTATATGATTAATTTCTCTTTGAAGACTTTCTTTACCTAGAAATAGAAGCTGTTTTATTACCAAAGGTTCCTTAATTTTGAGCAAAGTAAATGTGTTATGATCTTCTGTACATATTAATAATCAGATTTTGTTTTGTAGGCACAGGGGCTAGTGAATCAAGTTGGTTGTTACTGAAGGAGTTATGTAAATGTTGAACTACTTTTAACATTCATACTTCATTTAAAGGAAAACCCCCTTGATGTTATTAGAGAGAAAAATCTGTGAACTATATTACACACTTTCTGTCCTTAAATGCAAATTTTATTTTACACCTCATATAATCTTTCCTTTAATGATATTTTTCAAAGGTTTGTTTAATTTCCACTCCACACTAGAGGGAACGCTGACAAGGGTGGTACCTCCTGATCACAAATGAACTTTGCATAGTGGAATGAATGTGTGGAAAACCTTACAAATAAATTATTGTTAATCTCTAGTATCACACTTTTGGAAATAAGGAAACCCTTAGAATAAAAAAATCTGAAAAATATTCCTGTCAGCAGTGCCCATCCCTGGATGAAAAATTTGAAATCTGCAATAAAAAGTAGACATATCGTGCTTTTAGTGAATTTCTTAATTTTTCAGAGTTTTATTTTGGTCAGGATATTTCTAACTTTATCTAACATGTGTACGTGGTGATATAACTTGAATTAGTCTGCAGCAGTCCACTCAGAGTTGTTGGAGACTCACTCTGTGAGAGTTGGCGTGGTCACAGTAAATCAGCAGGTAGCTTTGAGCCCTTATGCTCCCATTAGAATTTGGAACAAGTTTTGTGTGTTTGGAGTCGAGCATTTTGGCTTAGTTTCCTCTGAAGGGGGTGCAGATTGTGCACACTGAAACTGCTCTGTGATCCAAACCAACGTGTGAGAAGTGAGGATGTTGGGGAATTTGCTTCAAGACAGCACAGCTGCTCTAAAAAGTGGAATATGAGATGTGTCTAAAGTGTACACACAGATCTTTGGTACTGTGTGACTGAAAGTACCATACTTAAGTAAACATGGCACTGGAAGTTTTGGAGAATCGATATAAAATATTCCATGATTTTGTTTGTATGTAACTGTACTGCTGATATTTTATTATCCATATTACAGCCATCCTTGTCTTTTAAGCTGCACACATTGGATGTGGCACGTGGGGATTTTGTTTTGTTTGGGGTTTGTTTGTTTGTTTGTCTGGGGGGCTTTTTTTAATCTTTTTTTTTTTTTTTGGTGCTGCTTTAGGAACTTGGAAATACTTTTTAAAAAAAAGTAATTTTGTAATTGTTAATTACAGCTAGAATAATGTGTTATGTTGGGCAGTGTTTTCTTCTTGATAGCTAATCATTAAACCAAAAAGTAGCTATGCTTCTTCACTGAAACCAAACATTTCACAGAACTGTTATGGCTGTGACAAAACTCCTTTCCTGACAAAGGGGAAGAAGAGATGTGAGCCTTCCCCTTGCTGTCACAGTTCTTGTAGCAGGGAGGCTTTCATGGAAGATAATACGTAGGCTTTGGTGGGTCCTTGCTCCCAAATTGCTATTCAACTTGCTTGTTAAAAAGCCCCAAAACTGACCGGTTTTACAGTGAAAGCAAGAATAAGAATAATAAAACTGGAAAGCTTGATTTCCAAGTCTGAAACAACCTATGAAAGTTACTCTTCACTTATTTATAGTATACACACAGAAACATTCAGAGTTCTAGGCAGGTTGTCAACTTGAAGTAGGTGAACCTTCAGAAGAGAAAATGTTGTTAGCATGGGCAGTTTTATGACAGGGGTTCTGATTCAGTCAGTACTGTGGCTCAGACAAATTCTGATTTTTTTTCAGCCAGTAAGGAATTCTTCTCATCCCTTATTTTTGTTGTTTGTGTAGTTGTCTTTTTGATTGAGAATTTCTAATAATTCTGTTTATCTCTTCCAAAACAGAATTAGACCCCAGCTAGCCAAAGAGAAGATTGAAGGATGCCATATCTGTACATCTGTCACACCTGGTGAACCTCAAGTGTTCTTGGGAAAAGATAAGGCCTTCACTTTTGATTATGTCTTTAACATTGACTCACAGCAGGAAGAGATCTATGTACAGTGCATAGAAAAGCTGATTGAAGGCTGCTTTGAAGGCTATAATGCAACTGTCTTTGCTTATGGCCAGGTAAGCTTTATAATTTTATTTTAAGGTATTTATTTAGGGATAAACAGCTTCTTGCAACAGATTTTTCTCTTGAATTTTGGAATGCATTAATCTGTTGTTTTTTTTTTTAACATCTTGGATTTATTTTCAATGAGCTATCCTGTAGGACAGTGTTAGGAGTTTATACAGGTTCTGTGTAAACTGGGAGTGAAAACACAGAATATGCATACACAGTAGATCTGAAATTAATAGTAACGCTGAAAATCGTATCAATTCATATAATTTCTGCATTCACCTCAGTGCAACAATACAAATTACTGACTTAATTAGTTGACATAGAGATGGGTTGTATTGAGATTCTTTTCTGAGGAACTTTCCAAACCTTTTCATTTTCAGACATTTTTGAGAATTGGAGCTTTTTAAAAATAGATCCTGGGGAACACTGGGCCACATTGTTTGTTTGTGGGCAAAATGTAGAGATCAGATTCTGAAGTCAGAACTTTGCATAGAGAACACACCCTCTCAGTACACCGGGCAGCTCTCAAAGCTGAGCACAATGTAGAGAATGTGTTACTGTCTTCTGAATATTCCTTTAGGAATTAGTTGCATGAAATTTGGTCTTGCATGCTGAATTTCACCACTGTTAAATGTCGCATCTCAAGTTAGTTAAGTCTAATCCTGGTGAAACAAAGCAGTTTGCAGATCCAGTTTAGCAGATTATGTTCAGATGCATGATCCTATCTTTGTCTTAGACTCGACGCACTAATTAAGTGAAAACACAACACAGCCTTGTCTTATATAGGACTTGACATTTAATTAAATTATTTTCCCAGTGAAGATTCTTCAGTATAAAGTGAGAACAATGGGAATATAATACCTGAGATACTCAGACATCATAATTAAGGGTGTAATTTGATCTACTTCAGTAAAGAGTTGTGAATACTGCTTCTACCTCTAAAGTACAGGCTTTAATGAGCAATCCTGGTTGAAAATATCAACTCATCTTTTGACCTCAGAGACAATAGTTCAAGGCAGATGAAAGCTGCTTAGGGGAAGTTTCCAGAGGAAAATTTATTACAAATTGAACTGGTATCTGCCTTCTTGTATGTGATCTGTGGATGAACAGTAGAGTTTGTCCAATTTCTGCTGTTAATCTGTTTTTCAAAATGACCTTTTGTTGTGTGTTAATATTGTCAGGATGACAGACTGATCTAGCTCTAGTGTTCACAAACTGCATTTCTGTGATTATTTGGTACTATTAAAGTATTCCAGTGACTACTCCTTTTTCAAATTAGACAGGTGCTGGCAAAACATACACCATGGGCACTGGATTTGATGTTAACATAACAGAAGAGGAACAAGGTATTATATCACGTGCAGTTAAGCATCTTTTCAGGTGTATTGAAGAAAAAAAACAAGGTGCTATTAAACAAGGACTCCCACCTCCAGATTTTAAAGTGAATGCACAGTTCTTAGAGGTAAATATGATCTGTGTTTATGGGTGTAAATTTATGTGGGTTTTTTATAAATCCAATTATGTTTTTTTTTCCTTTTACTTTTTTTTTCTCACAAGGTGTTTTGAATTAATCTTCAAAATTTCAAAAGGAAATCTTATGGGGTTTGCTTCAGATCTTCAGTTTATGAAAAAGAGCCTTTTTATCTTATTCCAGTTGTTTTAGTACTTCCCTTTGTGGGATTTCTGAAGCACAGAAATAGTTATGTTAGTCATAATTTATCTTTTTCTGTAGCACACATTTGTTTGTAGTGCTTGTTGCTCTTGCTTGTTTGTAGTTCTTTATAAAACCTTAACGCAAGAAACTATATAAAACCCCTCAACTGTACTTTGTGGCTTTGAATAGTGACCATGCTTTGCCTGCTTTTGTCACTTTGCCATAGATTTCTTTAGCTTTCCAAATCTGTTCAGGAGACTTGTTTTTCTTTTACCAAAGAAGAAACCTAGCACGAAAATACTTCTTTCTACAATTCCCATTGTTTTACCATTGGATTCCTGTGTCAATGTCCCCTTTTTCCTTAGACTCAGAGAAAACCCTTCTCACTGCTGTGGCAAAACTGTTCCCCTTTTGTTTTCTTGTAGACGCAGTTACTGGTAGAGAGGCCATAATACCTGTGATCTTTCCAACCTGAAGCAGCTGTTGATTTAAGTGTTGCAGGTTTTATGCTGTGTCTCCTGACTCTGGAACTACTTTTTAAATTGATTGATTTGGGTGTAATATATTTACATTCTCTACTGAGCTGCAAAAGCTGTTACTTGAGGCACATGGGCAGGAAGAATCTAGTTAAGAAAGAGCAGGTGTATATTTGTATTGCTTAGTTCAGTATTTACTACTTTATCTACTTCGAGGGTGAAAAATCCTCATTTTTATATTACACAGGAAAAAATCTATTGGTTTCATTACTGCTGAAGTAAACTAAGTCCTTTAGTAGTCATATGCTCCTGTAACTGTTTTAAAGATTAACAAGCTGGCATTAGTTTTGCACTGGTACAGGTTTGTCACTGTGAACCTTAAGCAGAATCCTTTGTTGCTCTGGCTAATGTTTGCCTAAAGAGAGTTGGGTTGAGCAGGTGCTGTGAGAACACTCTCCTCTCTATACATTGGGGAGCTGCAGCTTTGCTTCTGCTTAGGCAGCTGCAACATTAGTAATGTAAGGAGTAGTAACCAGAGTGGTTTGTGAATTTATTGTGGTTTTTGACATAGCATTACGAATGGCTGACTCCCAAAATACAGAGCACTAATTAAATGTTACAGGGCGAATGGTAGGAAGAATTGCGGCCGTTACCTTGTATGTCAGATGAAATATGCGTATGGAAACTTGTCTTACCTAATTTAGAGGAAGGTTAAATGATATATAATTTTCTCACTTAACAAAATGCCATTTTTGTTAGATTTTTTTTTTGTTTGTTTGTTTTACTGAGATTAAAATAGAGCTTTTCCAGAAAGAGGTAAGTGAAATAGTCTAGCCTAAGCTCTGCTGAAGTGAATTGTTATAACTAAATTGAAGACACTGGAAATGTTCCGGTATACATCAGCAGAGACCTGAGCTATGAGATTCCCAGTGGGATAGTACTTTGTTTTTCCCCTGATATCTTCAATTGGATGCAAACAGCTTTTATAAAACTCTGAACATTCTTACAAAGTACAAAGGCTGTGCTCAAAAAGCCATGCCATAATATTTTTGGACTGCTGCTTGTTTTCTAAGGGGCAGCTTGCATAAAAACTGTTACACATCAAATTCCCTCCAGGGCAGGAAGAGTTTATCTAAATGGAAGAGAGACGTTAGAATTATTAAGGTGTGATGGCATGAGAGCAAGTGGAGTGAGTTGGAAGTGTTTGGAGGAGTGTGCAGTCAACTGAATCAACAAAAGAAAAGCCCAAGGTCAGATCTGAAGACAGCAGGTGCCTACCACAGAAACCACTGCTGCTATTGTTCTGCTGGCATTAAACACCTTCCCTTTCCTCATTTCACCAAAGTATTTTCTCCCAGATCTGGCAGTCTTCTTCGGGCAGCATAATAGAAAGTTGTGCAGGTCATTTAATTTGCAGCTGCTCTGTTATGTGTTGTTCTTGTAAGTTTGGGTGTTTCACAGCATCCTTTTTTGGAAGGTGAGACATTTGGATTTTTACGACTTTCAATATGTGCTATGTACAGATTTGTTAGTCTTTGGATGGATTTCTTCCTAAAGTGATGTGGGGTTTTTTTGCCTTTTTCTTCTCCTCAGCTTTACAATGAAGAAATTCTTGATCTGTTTGATACCACACGAGACATTGATGCAAAGAATAAAAAATCAAATATTAAAATACATGAAGATTCAACAGGAGGAATTTATACAGTGGGTGTTACAACCCGAACTGTGAATGGAGAATCAGAGGTGATAATTGAAAAAAAATATTACTATGTAGCATACCAAGTACATTTTTAAAATGTTGTCTGTATGTTTTGATGAACAGTTAAAAATGGAGGTCATGCTTGCTAATATCTGCCTCTTGAACAATGTAAGTGTGAAACTTAGCTAAATTTAGTTTCTTAATTTCTGTAGTATTAAATATGATAAATGTTTGATATTAAGTGCATGCCACTTTCATTTAAAGCTAGGAGTAGGTTTTGGTTGATAATATAGTTCTGCTGGGAGAGAGAATTTTGGTCATGTGTGTAAATCTGACACCCCCAAATCATATAAATTAGCTTTTCTTTGAGAGGAAGACTTTGCATTATGACTGCTGTTCATATGCACCACAAATCTTAATACAAATGTTACTGTGCTCTATGTTTTTATACAAAAGATAGCAAAAACTGTATGATTTTTGTACAGGTGAGTGAAGACAGCTATGTTACTACCAAGGGACAGTAAAAAGAGGCATAGAAAGATTTAAGGATTTTCTTGGTGAAATCACAGAAATTACTTTTAGTTTGCCTATTTAAGAATCTTTGTGCTTTTTCTGGCATGTGGGAACTGAATTCATAGCAAAGAGAAAAAGGTTAGTTTTATATCCAAAACAGTGAGTGTTAGAGGAACACTTTTGCTTTAACCAGCAAGTAAAGCAATGTATTTCTTTTCTGTTTTGTAGATGATGCAGTGCTTGAAGTTGGGAGCTTTGTCTCGAACCACTGCCAGCACTCAGATGAACGTTCAGAGCTCCCGGTCACATGCTATCTTTACTATACACTTATGTCAAACCAGAGTCTGTCCTGCATTTAATGCTGTATGTATTTTTGCTGTTATTAAATTTCAGTAGCCGTTTTTCGAAATGGGAATAATTGTGGCGGCCACTGCTGTTTGATTTGTGTTTAGTGAGGATGCTACAGTCATCATAATGCTTGATGAATTTACTAAGCATTGTAATAATTTGATGTAATCTGTGCATATGTAACCATCCTCTAGCCAGAGGCAACCATAAACTGCAGCCTCTTACATGAACCTCCCTATTCTCCTCTAGCGTTTTTTTCAGTATTTTGTTGCAACATACACAAGTGAGGAAGTTAAAATGTAATTTGTCTGTAATTGGGAAAGGGCTTTTAAGTGTCTCAGCTGTTAGTGGGTTTAAACTTGCAGTCAGATAACTGAAACTGCTTGGATATTTCAGATTAACTTTTTTAATGACATCCAGTAAGGCACAAGTAGAAAAGCATTAAATTCCAAGGCTTAGTGTGGTTTTCTTTATAGATAATTAATAAACTTGATTGTTTTAAAGGTAACAATTTTAAAATATTGTTTGACTAGTGTTTTACTCATAGGTATCACGTTGTTAGACATGTGGAACAGTGAATTGGATTTTCAGTGCTGCTTGGTGGGGTTGCTATTATTTATTTTTTTTTAATACTACAAATAATCATTTGCAGGCAAAATGAGAATCCTTTCCTGATCCGTTGTGGTAGGTACGCCTGCTTTACACACCTGTTAAAAACACTTCTTCCTGCTTTCCACACTGGAACTGTGGATCTGGTGGTGTGGTCAGCTGCTTGCATTCTGGACTGACATCACACTCAGAGCCCAGAGAGGGCACCTCAGTCACTGTGTGGTGACACTGTGTCTACTTGGAGGTTTTTGTTGAAAACTATCTACTGGGAGAGTGAGATAAGTCATCTGGGAGCCTTGTTCCCACTGGCTGTTGGCACAGCAGTCCCCTTTTGCTGGTGTACTTACAGCCTTCCCCACCAGCTGAGCCGCCTGCAGAACTGTTGCCTGGCTCTGCCTCTTTTCTTACAGAGGCTTTAGTTAGAGCAATAGGTACTCACATTCTGCCTTATGTCAAATTGTTTTCTTGCTCCTTTTCTTGATATGTAAGAGATAATTTGACTGTGTGGAGCTGTGTGTTTCTATATCCTTAATCTGTGAAGACGGCACCCTCTTCTTTCTCTGTGGAGTTCAGGAGAGTAGAGGATAGACCTGATGTTGGCCTCTGAACGCTCCTAGAATCTAAATTAATACAAGCTATTATTGGGTGGCCAGGGGAGATGTAGCTCAAGTTTCTGTAGACAAGAGTTTTGGGAGACCTTTGTTACTAGGGCAACGCAGTTTCTGCTTCTCGGATGGCAGTGTTGGCTGTGTCCCCTCTGCAGGGCCCTGGTGCCCAGTGCTGGCAGGCAGCCAGGGCTGCAGTGCACAGACACGCTGCTCCTGCCTCTGCTCATGCCATCCGTGCTGCTTGGAAGCTTCTGGATGTGCATTTCACTTGCTAAATAAACAAGAGTGACAGGGTGCGTTAATCCTTACTTTGAAGGCTGGGAATGAGATTGTGGTCTCCAGCAGTGTAAATCTCAAAAGTACCAGAAATAATGATTTCTGGTCTTATGGAAGTGGCACAATTCCTCTTCTCTTTCATAAGGGCTACAAAAGGAGGACACTTTAGAAGCAAGAAATACTTAACTACCATGAGAACGGGTTAGTCTGCAGACACCTGTATTACCCCTTGCAGTAGCAAAGAGAGCTATGGGCTAGCTGACCATGGGCATAAAGGTCATTGCCACAGAGTACCGGAGAGTTTTGTTGTTGTTGGTTTGGTTTGGTTTTTTTGTTTGTTTTGTTTTCAAAAGTAAAAAAAAACCAGAACAATCTGGCTTACTGTGATAGAAATTCCTAATAAAGGTTCTTGCTTGGGCTGTGAGAATGTTATAAATCCAGTATACACTCATTATATGCTCACTACATGACACCATCATAAGTTAGTTTTTCTTCCAAGAAAATGAATAAGGATATGGTCAAGATGAAGAGGTAGTCCTATAATTAATTGCTGATTAAACTTTGCAAATGTTAGTATGAAAGATCTTACCAAACCTTATGGGTTCTTCTTTGCTTCAGGATAATGCCACTGATAACAGGATAATATCTGAATCTTCTGAGATGAATGAATATGAAACTCTTACTGCCAAGTTCCATTTCGTTGATCTGGCGGGATCTGAAAGGCTAAAGCGAACAGGAGCTACAGGAGAAAGGGCAAAAGAAGGCATTTCCATCAACTGTGGACTAGTAAGACTATACAAATATACATCACAGTGTAAAACAACCCTAGGCCAAACCTTTGAAGTAGAAATAAAACTTGTAGTTTGGAGCATCACTATTGTTTTGTCTTTGTTTTGGCACTCTATAGTTTTTTATTAAATGTAATAGATGCTTTACTTAATATTTACTGAACTGCACTGAAAAGCAGAACTGATGATTGTCAGTTGAAATTGTAGTTTCATGTCTTTGTTTTGAACTACTTGGCTGTGTGGATGCTCTGTGCAATTCTCTTTTAAAGACAAAAATACATGTCTTATTTTATATGTGAAAACATGTCTTTTTTTTCTGGGCTAGTGTGCAGTACTAGTGAGGTATTCTGCAATTAGGACTTTCTTAATGATTCTCTTGCCATCATGGCAATGTTCATTTTCTGTTGTTATTCTGCTTATTATATGGAAGAGAGATATAATATATGTATGGTATGGAAGAGAAAGATGATTCACTTCAGTTTCGTCATTAACATAAGCACAAAGACAAACAGGGATTTGGGCTTTTAGTTGACATAGATGCATCCTTGAAGAATAGGATACAAAATGCATGAAGGTGAAAATCAGTGTGATTAAACTAATATATGACCACAAACCTTTAATTTACAGTGAAGTCCAGCCCTCAGTTTTGTGAAACAGACCGAGAGTTCTTTAAGCCCTTAAGGGCAAGCAGCCACAGCATGAGGGGTGTGTGCAGTTCTCCAGCTGCTGGGCACAGCCAGACCATTCCCAGTCCAGGAACTGGCAGTACAGGGCGCCACCTGGAGCAATGCTCTTCAGTTTGGCAAATGACTCAGGTGCATGCAGTTGCACGTTAAAAATAATTCTGCAGCCAAATGTTAGCTTGTTTATCAATATGAATTAGACCCTTCTAGCAATGAAACAGGATGGCAATGGACGCTATAATTTCAAGCCTTAAATGCTCACATCTTCATCAGACATTTATTTTGTGTTTGTAGATGTGGTAAATTCTGGTTTTGTTTTTTTTTTTGTTTCTTATAAATGACCCATATTTTATTCTAAATGTACCATAAAGTAGATGGATAAAATTAATTTTAAGGAGTCTGTAGCCCCTGCTATAAGTAGAGATCAACTTTAATAATCATCAAAAGTAAATGTTGGTTAGATAAAGTATTTCTAACTTAGTTTGTGACTGATGTGAGAGATCAATAGACAGTGCATACAAATCGTGCTTAGCACTTGCAGGTAACAGACTGCAAGTCATCTGATGCAATGTTTGTAACAGAAGTTTCTAGATGTCTACTGTAAAATGTAAAAATCTTCAGAAATAATTTTGTTAACTTTCATGAGCATATTCAGTTTCTCGCGCTGTGCTGACCCCTGTTTATACTGTTTTTAAAATAAAAATACTCAGGAACTGGTTCTGACTTCCACATTACATGATTTGGTGTTTTGTAGCTGGCACTTGGCAATGTAATAAGTGCACTGGGAGATAAAAGTAAGAAGGCAACTCATGTACCATACAGAGATTCAAAGCTCACAAGGCTACTTCAAGACTCTCTTGGGGGAAACAGGTAGGAAAACTGGAACACTTCATGTATTTCATATTGAATGAGCATGAATGAGTATATGATCTTCACAAAGTAAAATAAACATAAAATGGCAATAAAAATAGCCAGTGTTTTTGTTGGTGGAAGGTTCTGAAGATAAATTACTGTCATGACAAAAATGTTGTTGATGCAGGGAAAAGAATTTAAAAGAGGATTTTTGCTTTGTTCTTTTCAGTGCTATTATAATTTTACTAGAGATGAAGCTTGGAGGTACTTAGAAGTTACCATTTCCAGACAGTTCTTTCCATGAAAACATCTTCAGATTATAGATAGTATAAATGGTAAATTTTGTTTATATATAGCATGTTTTAAAGCTGTGATGAGTTTCTCAGATTGTGTATTTTTTGAATGTCAGTGAATTGTTTGCTCTGACTGCAATGCACAGGAGCTTGCAGTCAGCTTGCCAGTGGCACTGACATCTTTTTAAAGGTTGTATATCTCAAGCTATGGTGCAATTGTCCAGTTACCTGATGTTGGTTTGTGGCCAAATGAGAACAGTGTATCACAAGGGTTGTTGCTTTTAACTTGTCTGTGTATGTTCTGCATATACAATGAAGAGAAGCTTTGGTCTCTCAAGGCTTTCTCTGAGAAAGCATGAATAAATCTATTAAAATACAAATTTTGTATTTGTGATGTTAACATGTACAAATACGAGAGCAACCATAGCCGAGCATATTTTAGAAGGATAGTACTCTTATTCTGCTATGTGATGCAATCTGCCAGGCTCCTATGTTTAGGGGAGTGGGAAATTTTCTGGGCATTTCACAAAGGAACAGGAAGAAGTGGAAGAAAACTCTTAAATTGTTCCTCTGGTCTTCAGAGAGAGAACTTTTGTGACACTTTGAAGCACTGCAGTGTGAGGAAAAGTAAAGTACAAAAATAAGTAATATAAAGCCTAGAATTTTCAGAAGTACCTAAGGGAGGGAGAGACTCAAGAACTGTGAAAAAATTAGCAGAAGACAGGAGCATAGCTCTGCTGCTTCTCTAAATTTTATATCAATGCACCAGCTACTTAGCTTTTTTTTTTTTTTCAAAACCAATTCTAAATTCTCACTTTTGTGGAAGTATTATTTGACGCGAAAATATTTTCACCTCTCACAGCTCCGCTGCTCCCTCTCCTGTTCTGTGGGAGGAATTGCGGAGTTCAGTGTGCTGTGGGCACGGTTTAACCGCGGCCGCCAGCCAAGCACCGCGCACACACCTGCTCACCCCCAGCGTGGGATGGGGGAGAGAATTAGAAGGGTAAAAGTGAGAAAACTCAGGCTTTGAGATAAAGACAGTTTAGTAGATAAAGTAAGAGTCACGTATGCAAGTGAAGCAAAACAAAAGAAAATCACTCTCCGCTTCCCACGGGCGTGCCGGTGTTCAACCACCCCCAGGCAATCAGGCTCCGAAGCCTGTGTAATGGTGACTTGAGAAGACAAACGGCATCACTCTGAATGTCTCCGTTTTCCTTCTCCTGCTGCCAGCTTTATATGCTGAGCTTGATGCCATTTATTCTGGAATAAACCTTAGGTCAGTTGGGGTCAGCTGTCCTGGCTGCATCTGCAACCTCCTCACTGGTGAAAAGTGTAAGCATGGCTTAGCAGTAACTAAAACATATCTGCATTAGGGACACATATTTCATGTTTTCATCTATACCAGCTACTGTGAAGAAAAATCAACTCTATCCCAGGCAAAACCATCACAAATGTACAGATAGCAAATGCTACCCCAGAACATTTTCAGTTATTCTTGTATATATTATTTCCTTTCCTGACGTTTAAATGTGTGAATGCTCTGCCCCCACCCTGCCCATTTTTATGTATGTGACATACGTGCTGAGACATCTCAATTCAGCATTTTGATGTTAAGTAAGAGTTGTATGTGTATCCGAACACATTTTGAGTGGTTTCTTATCTGTGCTTTGGCAACCAAAATGTGTGGGAAAGCTAAATTTTTAACAAATATGCAGCTTTTCTTCTGGGGAATCAGATTTCTTTTAACCTGTTCTACAGCCTTCCAAATTCCACCCTAGGTATTATAGTCCACATTATTGTTTCTGTCTTGACAAATGTATCAAAAGTGTACTAGTAGTGATTTATATTAGATTATAGTAAATCTTGAGTTAACAATGATGTACTGTTCTCACCATAATCCTCATTTTAAGTATAATGCTGTAACAGTTCTGAAGCAGCATTTAAATATTAATGTTTCTTGAATTATTCAAATAAGAATATAGTGTTGATGTTTCAAAAGGGATTTTATAACATAAGAAAAATGAAAATTTCATAACTTCAGGAACAGGGGGAGCAGTTTAAAGAAGTGGTAAAATAAAGGGAGTGCACAGTTTTAAAAAACACTACTCCATTATAGAATTCAGAGAGGAAAGTGGAGTTCAAGTTGTTCAGTTTTCAAGATGGACACAGCAGAACCAATCCTTAGGTTTAGGACAGTAAGTGCATTCTTAACTGAAAACAGATGTATTTCTCATGTCAGAATTAAAAATTTGTTCTTAATCTTGCGTACTCTTATTTTGAGGACTAAACTCAAAGTTTGGCGAATGCAAAGATACGCATGTGGGCTGAGGAAGAACTGATGAAACTGAATGTTTTTAGCCCCAGTCTAGTTACTCTTTCTAGGTTAGTTTCCCAGTGTGTGTGGTGAAGGTAATCGTTTGCCTCACAGAGGGTTGCAGGGATTCATTTGTTTGTCACAGTCTAAAGTTAAAGTGAAGATCAGAATCCAGTCTGCCTGATGTAGACAGTGCTCCTTTGCCCCGGAGACAGTGCAGTTTTCTTAATGCAGCCTCCTAAGTATATGTCACAGCTTAAGGCCTGAAGGGGCATACTCAGTCCATCTAGTGCAGATGTTTTGCTCTATCATTTGAGCATTTAGGCGATGTATGCATGTTCAGAGTGATCTGCAGATGGAGTTCTGGTTCTGACCCCTCTAGGCTGTTCTCATTTGATGTGAAATGCATATGCTCCTGGGAGTGAGGGAAGGGACCTATTGAATAATAAACCAGTTGGTGGGAATGAAAAATTGTTTTGTTTTTCTGCTTTTGTCCCACCTGAGGCAGACAAAAGTTACATGTATGAACATCTATAATGAGCATTTGGGCAACTTTCAGATGAAGTAGGCACCTCAGGAATTACAGTAGGCACTCTTGATGGCTGTATGGTCCAAATCACTGTCTAGAAATTTAGGTTGATCCTAAGTGCCTAAATCTCAGTTAATATATGATTAGGCAAAGTTAATGGAATTTGAAAAACCCTTCTGGAAACTGCTCAGCAGTAACTAAAACATATCCATGTTAAGGAGACATACTGGGTGTTTCTAGCCCAAATCCAAAACATAATCCATAGCAGCTACTATTTAGAAAATACTCTAAGCTAGCCAAAACCAACACAAATGTGCACATAGCAAATGCTACCCCAGAACATTTTTAATGATACCTGTATATATTCTTTCTGTCTCTTGCTGCCTGATGTTAAATCTGTGGAACAATTAATGACCTAGTATCTCCTGTACTATGCCAGGGTCATACAAGATGTAACAGTGCTGACCTTTGTGGTTGTTGGTCTGCTGTGAGTTAGATCGATCTAAGAAATATTTTCACAAATGTTATGAAGTTGCTATTCTCGTTTCACCTTCTACATCAAGACCTGTTAGCTTCTGTCTACTGTCTTTGTCCTTGATGTGGAATGCTCACCTATGTTTCTTAACTTCCAGTCAAACCCTCATGATAGCATGTGTGAGCCCTTCAGACCGAGACTTCATGGAAACTTTGAACACCTTGAAGTATGCCAATCGGGCACGGAACATCAAGAACAAGGTGATGGTTAATCAGGATAGGGCTAGTCAACAAATAAATGCTTTGCGCAGTGAGATCGCGCGGCTGCAGATGGAACTCATGGAATACAAAACAGTAAGTTTATCCTCTTAGGATTTCTTCTGCCTTAAAGTGCTAATATTTACACAGGTTGTTTTTCTGTTGGCTACTTCCACTTCATACACTAAAAACATTTTAATAGAAGCAGCACTTCCAATTACAATGATTACCAGATGTTTTTAGAAGACTTAGATTGTGTTCCTAAAGATATATCAACAAATGCCAATGAAGTTAACAGATGCTGCCTATTTGCATTTTGAAAGGCAAAAATTGACCTTGTCACACTCAATGAGAAGCAATCACTTCCAAAGCAAAAAAGACCACAACTTAGACTGATTCATTAAATGAATATGTACAGTTACTCTATATTGCTGTTGAAAACTAACTAGACTGCTAAAACAGTTCATGTTTTGTGAATGAAGTTTAAATTATATAAGGAAAATGCTTATGCTACACTATGCTCATTTCTTCCTGAAATTTTAAACAAATAATGTTTTCTGCAATAAATACTACCAGAATGTGTTGTACTCATTTTTATTCTTGAGATAGTATCCTGATTTGATAAAAATTTGTCCTCTCATTTCTTAACCTCTTTAAGAACTTGTGTTTCAGCCTAAGATGGAGCTACACAGGACTCAGATGCTAAGGTGTTGGCCAGGTGCCACTGCTTTGAAAACTATTTGTTTATCAGTGTTCTAAACTTTATGAGATTAGCTTTTGCTGTGAATGTCTGTTTTGAAATTCATATAGTCTGTGGATTGCCTTTACTAAGTAAAAATTCTGTCACATGTAGATCAGCCTCTACTGATAATAAAATATTTTTCCTTTCTTAAAGGGTAAAAGGATTATAGATGAAGAAGGCGTTGAAAGTATCAATGACATGTTTCATGAAAATGCAATGCTGCAAACAGAAAATAACAACCTGCGTGTTAGAATTAAAGCAATGCAAGAGACTATTGATGCACTTAGAGCCAGAATAACGCAGCTCATGAGTGATCAGGCCAACCAAGTGCTGGCCAGAACAGGTATGCCATGAGTGTGATGTCTATCAACTGCCTCATAAGTTCATGAACTCGAATCCATTATATATTCTTGCTTCATGTATCCCTTCCAATGAAGTGATGCCTTTGTATCAGTAATGTAGGACCTGCTTAGCCTCATATGAACTTACATATTTTGCTTTGGATGGGGACCTGGACAGAGATGGGTGAATGTTGGCTTGCTTTTGACCTCATGGAATAATCAATCGACTTACCATGACGTTGTTCTTTTTTTCTACACTGTTTTTCAAGTTACTTTTGATTTATGTGCTGCTAAAATGTGCTAATGTGGCAAACAAATAGAAAATGTTACTGGTAATCATATGGTGATCACATGACAGAGGAACCAAAGACTTAATTCAGTTTAAGCAGGAAAGATAATTTAAAAATCAGATAAGATCTAAATGGGTAACCCATGTGACTGTTTCTCTTTGCTGGTACCTTGTGCCTAGTAGCTGTATTCAGATATTTATGCTGTTACCATCCTTCCTTAATCTTTCTCTTAACCTCATTACCTCTTTCTGTCCTTCAAAGGTGAAGGAAATGAAGAAATTAGCAACATGATTCATAATTATATCAAGGAAATTGAAGATCTCAGGTATTTGCATAATATGTATTTGAACAATTTTTATTGCCTCCCTCTGCCCTGCCCCCCAAAAAAACCCAACCAAATGAAAAAACCCACTAGAAATGTTAGCAAGTAAATGCCTCAGCTGTTTTCCTGTCTGGGGTTTACTTTAGGAGAGGGGTCCTTCAGCTCATGAGACCATCTGGTGTTGCTCTTGGCCAGACAATTGTAAAATATTAAAAATGGAACTGACAATAGAAATGAAACTAAGATGTTGCCTAAAGTAACAATGGTGTCTTCAGATTGTTGCACAAAGGACAACAAAACTTGGAACAATTGTTTTGTCACTTTATAACTTTGTGTATAAATTATAGTACTGAAAAATAACTTGTTTAAATTAAAAAATTTTCTTAAATATTTTAGGTATTTTTATTTATGTATTTCTTGGATGTATATTGGGCAAAAAAACTACCCGGCCTATCCCCAGTTAGTGTTAGAGCTTTTGTGTGGCTTTCATATAACATGTATACATATGCAGCATATTCAGATATGTATCTGTGCATGTATCTGTGTATGTTCATGCAGACATTTATATTCTCATGTATTCTGAAGCAAATGCATTGAAATTACAGATGCTGAAGAGTATAGATCTTGTGTATTGGCAATACTTGTAATTATATTTTTTTTCTATTAAGAGCAAAATTATTAGAAAGTGAAGCAGTGAATGAAAATCTTCGGCGCAGCTTGTCAAGAGCTTCATCAAGAGCCACTTATTTTGGTGGACCATCGGCATTTTCTGCTTCTATGCTTTCTTCAGAGAAAGAGACAATGGAAATTCTAGATATGGCCAAGAAAGATCTAGAAAAGCTGAAAAAAAAAGAAAGGAAAAAGAAAAAGAGGTGGTGTACAAATTATAACACTGTTTTCTGTTTATTAGTGGAGAGGTGTTATTTTTTTGACCACTGAGATTTAAAAATTGACTTACTCTTGTCTGGGTTTGGACCCTAAAATCCTGTTCCTTCAAACCCTGTTACCCATTGAAGTTGTGGATGTTTTTCTTTTGCATCTTCCAGTGAAGTATGCAGTATTTGTAGAACGAATGTTTCTGTTGTAATGAATTTTTATATATAATGATGCGCAATGGTAAAAGCACAGGTGCTTTCCATAAATTTTGCTATGTAAAAGTCTTTTTTAATGTGTTTGAAATTCAATAGAAGTTTCTTTTTAAAAAAAAAAAAATCAAACTTTTTCAACTCTTGTCAAAGCTCAAACAACTTTCAGAAGAAAAGATATTCTGAATAGCTATGAATTCGTTGGTGGCTCTTGGAATGGCTTCTTCTGCTTTATCTTCTGCTTCTATGAATGTTTTTAATTTGAGGTTTCCTATTTCTCTGCAACATCATGCTTCACTGTTATTTGCTAACTTCTCATCTACTAAAATCCTCATAGACATTGACATAAATGCCTGTTCAGACAGCAGTTAATACAACAAGGCTTTGTTTGTGTACTTGGAGACCTTGAGTTCATGAAGAATCTCACCCCTTTAGTTGATTTTTTTTTCCATGCTTCTAACCTATTACTCTTTCTAATAATGGTCCTTCAGACTTGTACAAGTTTGGAGTAAATCTAAAACAGTTTAAGCTGGTGATATACTTGGACTGTAAAGTAGATTCGAATTAGTGGTATCTGTGATTTGAGCTCCTATATCTTTAAATCCATTCACCACACAAATGTTTGATACTTGTAGAGAAGACTCATTTTAATAAAAATTAGGTTCTTCCTTTGCTTACCATTTTTCAGGAAGCTCTTATACTTTTATGTTGATTTTGATACATTTTGTCTCCTGTTTGTAGGAACTTGAGGGCAAGATGGAAGTATTAAATAAGTTTGGCAGAATGTTCTGGCCTCTCTTCAGCCAAGCACTTCAATATGACCTTTATCTATAAATGCAGGAACAAAGATATTTGATTTTTGTATGTTTTAACACATTTTAAAATGCTTAGATAGAGCATCAATTGTTAGTTTGGGACCTGAATATTAGGCAGAAGACAGGAGTGTGTCTAGATAAAAGTTACTATATACCTTGAGTAGTATCTCTTTTTGTAGGAGATTGATTTAATAAAAACCCAAAGAACACCTGGAAGTTTTACTATACATACAGTATTAATTAGGAAAAAAGATTGTTCATTTTGTTTTTGTGTTTCTTTACTGAAAAAAGTTTCTGCATCCAGTCATAGTTGCTCACACCAGGACTCTAATCGTGAGATGGGATAGTCACATAGTCTGATCCAGAGGTATTGGCTAATTACCATAAACTATTTTTGCAGTCAGTTTTCTGTGAGAGCAATATAGAATTAGAGAAGTATAGAAAAATTTAAGTTGAAAGAGGTACCTTGATGGTCCAGCCTCCATCTTAAAGTGGGTCTTGTTCTGTGGAATAGGATCATAGACTTCAAGTGCAAAGGTTTGAATATATTTACTGGCCTGTCTGCAGACTGCTTTGTAATAATGATAAATTTCTGAGGTGCATAAGTTGGGAGAAAAATTCCTTAGATTATGAGTTGCCGTGCTTGTTACCTGCACAGTGCTTCTGTCTAATTAGTGAAATACAAAGTCTGTGTTCAGGTTATATCACTGTGAATTTTTATTCTGTTGCAATTTCAGGAATTGGCAATGGGTGTGTTAATGTATCCCACAGAGACAATTTACCCTGCATTTTGGTAGGGGTTCTTTGCTCTACTTCTGTCTTCTACAGGCATTTAGTTGCTTTTTCTTACTATTTCTTTTTAGGGTTGCTGTTCTTTCATAGTTCCCTAACTAGCATTTTTCTATTAAATTTGGGATTGGCAAGCCTAGCTACTAGTTCTGCCCCATCTGCTACCTTTCCTGATATTTTGTTTCCTGGCTGTGGGTCAGTACGATTAAAAGGGCATAATTTTAAGTACTTGCAACTTACTGAAGTTATTAAGGTAACCTGAAGATCTAAGAGCCAGTTTCTGAACAAGCAGCAAGTGTGTACTGCTCCATATTTGTAGCCTATAATAAACATCTGTCATAAGGTTTATCAGAAACAGTTTACATGGCAGTTTTGGCTACTGAAAAAATTGACATTCTAGACTGGATTGTTCCACAGTGTGATCTCCTCACCAGGAGCCCCAGAGCAAACTTTCCACACTCCTTTCTCTTGCTAGTCAGCCTTACATACATGGCAACCATTTTTGACTGTTGTGTTTTGACTTCCCTAACCTTTATTAAACTAAACAAGGGATAAAATTACATGGGGTTCAGAGTGTTAGCTCCTAGCTGCAAGTGCAGAAAGACGGCAGTATACGGTGGAAAGGAAGCAAAAGCTTTGGCTGGAAACTTTCTCACAATAGGAACATGAGGAATTCAGTAGTTGATGAATTTTAAGCCGTCTCTGTGCTTACATAAGTCATGCAGACATGTTTGTTGTTTTTTTTTTAACTGAGACATCCACATTCGTTCAAGAGGAAAAAGTACAGGGAGAAATACTAACATATTGTCCATCTCATTGCTTCTGGTGCATGATTTTTGTTAATTTATTAAAAAATAACAAGCAATGATTGGCATGTACTTTTTGAATTCCAGAAAAATGAATTGCAATTTTCAACTTTTTGTTTAAAAACAAACAGCAAAACCCCAAACAAAGAAATAATGCAGTTTGAAGCTTTTTATATTAATTATATTCAGAATATATTATTTAGAATATTATTCTAATATTATTCAAAGAATGGTGAGATTTTTTAAAAATTCTTTATTAGAAATAATTCTCAAAGGGAAATATATTGTCTAAAACTTTTTCCTTAGTGTTATTTGAATTTACATTTATTGACAGTGGCAGATTAATTAACCTGCAAATGCGTCTTTGTTTTCTGTTTACTTTCCAATGGTGCAAGATGTATTGCGTTTTTACTATTTGTTGTCTCTTGATGGTATCTTTTAAAATTTCATTTTAAATTCCACAAGCTCATATATATAATTTTTTTTACCTTCTTATCACTTTTGCTTTTCACTGTCTGGTTTGTCCTTCATTGGCTTGGCCTTCCAATACTGTACCTCGTGCTTTTGAAGGCTACAGAAACTTGAGGAAAGCAGTCAAGAAGAAAGAAGGTTGGAATATTTCCCAGGTTTTTAATTACCTGTCATTTCAATTAACTGGTTGTCATACACGAAAAGAAGTTGGGCAAATTCATAGGTACTTCAGGAATAGTTCATCTGGCTTTTCAAAATTCTTTCTTATATTTTGACTTTCAACAAGTGTTTTAACTGGAAGAAACCTCTGTTGTGGAATTGAGTTTGACTCTGGGATTGCACAGTGTTGAGCATCCTTTTGTGGGGAGGTGGTGCCTTTGGGAATTCCTACAGAATTAAGGAGATTTCTTTCTCGCATGGCCTGTGTGGAATGAAAGGCAGGAGGAAGGTGCAGTGGCACATACAGTATGAAATGTCTAGCAGGCAATAATGGTAATTTTAGCATGTGAAATCAAGAACATCTTGGACCTTCACACGTCAGTTCTGCTTATTTTGTTTCTGAAAGCATGTGACTGAAGTCTTGATCATTCCTTCCATTCAGTTTCAGCCAGACCAGTAGATAAAGTAGTTACTCATAGAGAGCAGTGAAGTTGAGGGCTCTATAAAGAGGAATATACTGTGATTAAAAGTGACACTAAAGGTGTTTTTATTTTTCTACTGTCTATTTGAGCCAAAATTCCCCCACTGAATTCATTCAGACAATGAGAATCCACAGATCAGTAGCATACACATTAAGTGGTACAGTTCTGCCTGGGAGGGCTGCTGGCTCTCCTTCCTTCTGTCTCTCCCCTTTCTTAGGCAGAACACAAATTCTCTGTAGCGGTGATCTCTGGGCTGTCTGCACGTGGAAGGGAAACTGAGGATTTGCCTCAGTCTGCATGAGGATTGCAGCTAAGATCCATTATGATTTAGTCTTAATATCCAGCATAAAACAGAGCCTGTTTTGCTCTGAGGGAGGTGAGAATCTGTGGAAATGAGATTGTCTGGCTCAGTGTTCCCTGTTTGGTATGGGTTTTTTGTACAAATCTGGTTAGGCTTTTTAATTCCAACATCCCCAGCTTTCTGGTATCCCAGCAAGAGCTTTCTGCCTTGGGCGTGGTCAATTCATCTCTGTAATAAGGGTGGGTAGAAGGCATCAGTTAACACTGGAAAGGTTAAAAAGTAATATAACAAGAAAATCACGTGTACACAGAAGAACTGCGTTACTCAACTGGCACTTTTTAAATTCAAGCTCTGTTTTAAGGGCGGTTTTAAAAGTGCCACTTGAAAAATTGTAGTGTCTCAAATCTACTGAATGTTTTTTGCCATTGCATGGAGTATTGGATTTGTCCAAGAGTTAGACCTTGAGTCTGAGCTCCTTTTGGTGTCAGTGGAGGAAGATGTACATTTCAAGTTACTGTGCCAGATCAGTGACAGCACATGACTTTCACAAACTTCTTTGCAACTGAAGTTAGTTGAGATGGATTCCACATTATGCAATCCTAACCACAATTTTTCATTATTACCCTTTATGATGTCTAACCCTATTATATCACAATTTCCAATCCACTGGAGCTTTGGGGTTTGCACATGTGTCACTAGAGTGACTGACATCTGGTCTGTGATAATTTGCAGACATTGTCTTTTTTTTTTTATATTTGCATGTGGTGTCTTAAATGTTCAGTTAAAAATGATAGAACTTGCCCTAATGGCTAATACACCAAACCTTTAAAACAAAACCAAAACTACTCCTGCTCTAAACCCTTTTTGTTGTTGTGTCAATGCCTATTTTGAACATTCCCTTCCTGTCAAAGTAGATAACTTTGATCAAAAGAGTAGTTAGTTATAGAATGATAAATTAGGATGTTATTTAAGGTTTATACATAAGATTTCAGACTATTCTAAGCACAGTATAGCTTGAGATATATATATAAGCACTGTTACAGCTTGAGAGTCTAGTAATACCTGTAATGTGTGTTGTACTTGCCCACGATGTTCTTTCTTTGTTATGTAAAAGTTGCTGCAATTGGGTATACTGCAACTTCCATGCAAAATGAGTACCACTGTGGTATATGGCGATAGGTACTCCCGTTGTCCCAGTATGCTGAACAATGTGATAATTGCTGCTATTACTCTGCCAACTAAGGTTAATTGGACATTATTTTATTGTCTGCAGAAGTTAGGAGGTTGTATTTTACCCATGCCCAACACCTGTATCTTTTTCTAACCACACTTCTGTTTTTGTCTTTATTTGGAATTGCAACTTATTGGTTTGGGGGATGGGATGCACATGTCATTTCAGTTTGTGAACATCTTGTGTCTGCCTCTTCTATTAGTGTTAAAGAGGATAACACAGACAACGAGCAGGAGAAGAGAGATGAAAAAGGCACTTCAGAAAGAGAGAATAATGAATTGGAGGCAGTAAGTATTTGGAAGGGTTTGATTTATTTTTTTATTGCCTGTTTAAATATTTACAAGCTTATAGGAAGGACATTAGCAATGGGTCAGGTGAATACTGTAGCTTTGCAGTGGTAGTCTAAGTGATTGGGAGATGGAAAAGCATGGGTGTGCTTCAAAGTCTATGTATGTTTTTTAGGAGGAAATTCAAGAAGTAAGTGATCATGAGGATGAAGAAGAGGAAGATGATGAAGATGAAGATGACCTGGAAGTTGTGGAAAGCTCAGATGAATCAGATTCTGACTCTGATGAAAAAGGTGACGTCAGTGCAATATTCTGTAGAATTTTGCAGATAATATCATCATACCTCAGGTTTTGGTAGGCAAGTCAACCCACTGCCCATTATATGATGTGAACTGTATGTCCAGTGAATTATTTTTTTTGTTATGGTGCTAAAACATGGAATTGACAGCTGATTGAGTGTCTGTATTGGCTTTAAGATTGACCGGAGGCCATCAGATGTTTGATAACGTATTTCTTCCTTGGTTAAAATAACCAAAGTGTAAGGTTTAAGTACTGGATTATTTTTATGTCTCAGGACTAATCACCAAGGTGATAGCTTCTATCAGATAATTCAGAATTTTATTTGAAAGGCTGGATGTCCATCAGCCTTTTTCATTCTTGTTTAACGAGTCAGAAACAACATCATCAGCAATTGTCTCATGTGAGTCGGGCCAAGTGGGCAAACAAGTGTTGGTTTCTTCTTGTCACACAAATTATTATCAGGAATCTGAAAATGATCCTCAAGTAATGTCTTTATTCTAGAGCACATAATCTTAAGACAAAAAAGGATCTCATTGGCTAAAGAAATTAAATTTTTATGAATTTATCATGTGGTTTAGTCCTTTTTCCTTGCTTTTTCCTCCTACTTTTCTCATTTTCTTCAACATTCCACTTCCATGACTGAGATGGCTCCTCTCTTCTCAGAATCCTGGCTGTATCTTTCTAAGAGCTAGAGAAGGGAACGTCTCCCTTTAGAGACTGCCAGAAATCAATTTTTTCCTTTTGTAACCTTCTGGGTTTATGAATGACAGTTATTCTCCAGCCCTGAGGTGTAGCTGGAGTCTTGGAACCTTTAGTATGGGGTAGGACAGACTGCTGATACTGTAATTTTAAGTGTGAGTAATTGCAACATAGGAGCAACTGCGATCCAGTGTGAGATCTTTCCCTTCCTGTTTCTCAGTTCTAAGACTGAGAGTGTATAAGAAAGAGACTTTAACATGGATTGCAGATGAGAGTTTTTGTTGCTGCATTGTGATTTTTGTAGAATTCTCCTATCCACAACTTACATGGTGGCAAATGACTCTAAGATTGCAAGGAGTATCTATATTCTTGTGATCTTTACTGTTACTTTAACAGAAGTATTTTTATTTCAGAAAATTATCAAGCGGACTTGGCAAATATCACCTGTGAAATAGCCATCAAGCAGAAACTGATAGATGAGCTAGAGAACAGCCAGCGAAGGTTGCAAACACTGAAAAAACAGTATGAAGAGAAGTTAATGATGCTACAACATAAAATTCGGGACACTCAGCTTGAAAGAGATCAGGTTCTTCAGAACTTGGGTAAGAAGAACAAAATCGCTGATCTTATATAAGCTGTTCAGATTGAATTGTTTGCTACTCTGTTTTTCAAATGTGATGAGAAATTGCAGAAGAGAGAAATAGGTTTGTACGCATAATGCCAGTGTATCATTCCTTAGTCTTTCTAGTTTCTACCAGAATGGAGAGAGAATTTTTTTTAGAAATATACTGCTACTGATAGGTATTTGATGTGGTTGAATAAGTAATTTTAGTTTCCTAGAAGCTCTCATTTTAATATAATCCTTGAGACAGTTCCTGAATTAAAAAGGGTTTTTTTTTCCTGCTCTCTCCTCCTCACTCTCTTTTTATATACATAAAAATAAAGAGAAGGAACAGTGATTTTTTTTTTCAGATATATTCTACTGACCAAGCCTTTTTGAATATGTAATAGTATTGAGATGAAAAACTCAGGGATCCTAAGTCACAAATAACTGAACTTTGGGAGAATACTGGGGAATGTATTTCATTTCTCTTTTTAAAAAATATTCTATATAAGCTTTATAGTTATATACTTTATAAACTTTTGCTGTTCCCTTATTATTCCTTAAACCTTCCCTTTTGATCAGTGTCAGAAGAGGAGTACTTGGCTTGATGGCTTTTAGGACCTTTGTTATACTGTGGTACACATGTGTGAACAAGGATGTGTATTTCTGTCTTTAGATGCTTAGATTTGTTGTCTAGTGCAAAGAAATGTGAGGACAGTGTTAATACTTGATCTCTTATCCCAGGATGCATACAAGGTGGAAAGTTCAAAGCAATGCAGGGTCCAGGGACTAAAGACAAATTAGGGTTTTTTTAAAGGTATTGCAGGTAATGCTAAAGCAGAGGAAGCAGTAATCTGCTGTGGCTGGCAAAGTGAAAATATCTTGAACAAAAGCGGATAAAGAATTCCTTTTTCTTCTAGGTTCTGTAGAGACCTATTCAGAAGAAAAGGCAAAAAAAATCAAGTCTGAATATGAAAAGAAGCTCCAAGCCATGAATAAAGAACTGCAGAGACTTCAAACAGCACAAAAGGAACATGCACGGTTGCTTAAAAATCAGTCTCAATATGAAAAGCAACTGAAGAAACTGCAGCAAGAAGTGACAGAGATGAAGAAAACTAAGGTATATTTCAGTAAATTGAAGCGTACAATGAGTGCTGAAAATTGGGTTGAAATCTGTGCATCTATCTCCCCGATAACTCTGTTCTTGCTGTTAGCTGCTCAAAAGGCTGAAGATAGAAAAGATATGAGGACTAGGCTGTTTTTGGGGGAGAGGGTCAGCTTTTAGGTTTAGTGAGAAGAAGTTATGGTTTCAAACATGTGGAAGCTTGTTAGCTGTTGTTCTATGCTGAGTGAAGAACTCTCTTTAGATGGAGGAGGCAGATTGCTAAAAGCTTGTGATGTGCTGGAAAATGACAATTTGAAAAAGAAACTCTCTATGAGTGGGGGCAGGGAGCAGCACTTCAGTGTGAACGGCTTTCCTAAGTGATGACCTCTTTACAGGTTCGCTTGATGAAACAAATGAAAGAAGAGCAGGAGAAAGCACGAATGACAGAATCCAGAAGAAACAGAGAGATTGCACAGCTTAAAAAGGAGCAACGCAAACGAGAGGTGATTTGGCAGATAAAGAACTTTAATTTGAAATAAGGATCTCTTATTATGATGTGCATCTGCTTGCAGGCACTCACCCTGTGTATGTGTATTCACTGAGGCAGGCATGCATTTGTCTACTTTCACCACTCAAAAGGCACAAGCCTTGGTTTGGCTTCCATGATAACTCAGTTACTTGCTTCAGGTGATCTAGTTTCTGCTGTGCTTACTGAATATGTATATAACGTTACTTTATTAGTGAGTCCTCATGAAATTTTTCCTTCCGCCTTGCTCGCATGCATCTATTCTTTTGATAGAGAACTGATACAGTGAAACACTAACTTTCATTCTGCATTAGAGTGAGAAACAGTTGTGACTTGATGACTTGTTACAGCAATTTTGCAGGTTTACCTTAGTGTGTGTCTTTTTTTTTTTTTTTTTTTTTTTTAATAATAAAGTCCTTGTGGCAGATATGGGAAAAAATATCATGTGCTGCTTGTATTTTTTTCACAGCATCAACTCAAGCTTTTGGAAGCTCAGAAGAGAAATCAAGAAGTTATCTTGCGTCGCAAAACTGAAGAGGTATTGTAGTAAAACAGCAATGACTCTTTGAAAACAGAATGATATTGTATTGCTGTAACTTAGAACACAGTGTTGGGGAGAGCTAATCATGTCTTTGCATGCTGCTTCAGGTCACGGCCCTTCGTCGGCAAGTAAGGCCTCTGTCTGATAAAGTGGCGGGGAAAGTGAGTCGAAAGCTGAGTCTGCCTGAGCACTCTATGCAGGAGGCAAGTTCCAACTTATCAGTCGAGCACGATGGCTCCAGAATAGCAGCACAGCAGAAGATGAGAATTCCTGTCGCAAGGGTTCAAGCGTTATCTGTAACTGCAACAAATGGAACAGGGTAAGGATTAAAACTCTTTAGTACTCTCTTATGAGAACTGAAAATTGCATGGACTTTCTAGCAGATAATGTTGTGGTGATACCTGTTGCAGCAGTTATTTGTCTAACTGTTGTCATGTAAAGCTCGCAAAATGGGCATTTTACCATTATCAAATGCAATTTCACTTTTCTGGGTTTAAGACAGTGGAATAATATAAAATGGCATTAAATGATAAGTCATATGAATTAGATTTTGAAATTTTGAGGTTTCTTAATCTACTCTTCAAGAAAAATGCCCTTGGTGGTCCAAAGTTTTCTGAAGTACAAAGAAAAACTTGTTGGAAAATGCAATTTAATGTATTAGGTTTACTTGTGCTCTTCCACCATGGTTTAAAGCAGATCTCCTTTTTAGATAGGGAACAACTCTTAGATGGCATTTGAACTCGGTAGTGTGTCCTAAAAGGTGCTGTGGTGTATCATAGCTGTTTTTTCAAGTGCCATGTATTAGGGTGCAGTACAATTCAGGGCTGCATGAAGGTAGCTGTCTGGTGCAGTGCAGAACTGCAGGAAATTCTCTGTGAAATTTTAAAGTTGTCTGTGAAAAATACTCTGGCCTGATCATTTCCACATTCAAATTTATAACTGGACTACTTTAGATTTATCTGTATGTTTCTCTTGAATTTTTCACAGGAGGAAATACCAGCGGAAAGCAGTGACAAGCAGAGTCTACTCCTCGAAGGCAGCCAGGATGAAGTGGCAGTTACTTGAACGCAGAGTGACTGATATTATTATGCAGAGGATGACTATCTCCAATATGGAGGCAGACATGAACAGGTTACTTACGGTGGGTGATCTGCTGTGCACTGTTGGCTGTATCATCACATTAAATAGAGAGCAGTGCAAGCATGTTTGCTCTAAGTGAATTGTTGTTATGGTGGCATTGGTAAAATGGCATGGAATACATTGCAGTTAGTGAAGACATTCTTGACTCCAGTAAGCATTTGAACTATGGAACTGCTGTGCCTAGTAAGAAATAAAAAGCACATTAATGTGATCATGTGCAAACACATTGCTATATTTACCTGTGTAACTTCTTCCCATAGAAATCATGTTATGTTAGTTAAAATGGAACAAGAAAGGGGGAACAAAACAGCACTTAAATACTCTCAGGTCTTACTAATTCCTTTTTATGTAATATTATGTCTTTGGGGAAAATAGCAACGTGAAGAACTTACAAAAAGAAGAGAAAAGCTTTCAAAGAAAAGGGAGAAACTCATCAAAGATGGTGGCAGTGAAGCAGATAGAAATGTCCAAAACATAAATGAAGAGATGGAATCAGTGACTGCGAATATAGACTACATTAATGACAGCATTTCTGACTGCCAAGCAAACATTATGCAAATGGAGGAAGCGAAGGTAGGTCAATACTAATGCAAAAACAGTAAGATGGGGACAAGAAACACAACTGTGTTAGCCTTGAAAATGTTCTCATTTTAAAATTAATTTTGGTTTGTCAATATAATTATTGAACCAGGAAGTCCAAATAGGTGAAAACTTTTGTGTGAAATTTGAAATCAAGACTGTTTATACAATTTAACTTTCGTATCTGAGTTCTAGTGTCAGTAGTGTAATGCAGGTTAAGATTGCAGAGCGTTTAAATGTCAAAGCTGATGCATTCTAGTCTGCTGGCATTATATTAATATAGTCCTGGTGGCTTTCTCCACAATCTGATTATATTTATTGTTGCACACATAGGAAGAAGGAGAGACCTTGGATGTAACAGCAGTGATTAATGCTTGCACTTTGACAGAAGCTCGATACTTGCTTGATCACTTCCTCACAATGGGGATTAATAAGGTAATGTGTTAAATGAAGGATGCATGTGCCAGGACTATGGAATGTGCTGTGAGCAGAGTTGTGATGGCATAAAGACTGACTAATGTGCATTAGACAAAGTTGGTCAACACTGCTGAGTCATGCTGGTTCTCTATGTGAAGACCCTTGAGACCTCTTGTCCCCTTCAACTTGTTGCCTGATTTTCAACCCCCTGTAGAGCCTACTTCACTGTACTAATTACCTCATCTTGTTCCTGTAAGAGCACTAGTTTTTTGTAATCAAATAAATCTCTTTCTATGTTTGTCAACAAATTCCTAAAAAATGTTCAGGATCTTTTAAAAAAAAGATTGGATTTGTGAAAATATGAGCCTTTAAAAACTTAAGTTATATAGTCATGCATGGAATACTTTAGTCAGACTTCTACTTTTGAGTAGAGCAATAGGGACTTTTTCTGAAAGCCTTTGAGAGTAATATTTTCAAAATGAGTATTGTTAATAGTCCTGTGCACACATGTATCATAGGCTTTTGCTGCTACTTTTCTTTCTGTCTGGAGGATGGTAGTCAGTATCATTGAATCAAATGAAAGATTTCAAGGGTATTGAAATGGTCTTTGGGTCACGCCCACTGACCAGTTCTTTGTTCTTTTTTTGCATTCTCGATTCATCATTCTGCAGGTAACCAAAAATGTTTATGGAGGAGAAAAAGAAAGATAAAGAAAATTACCACAATCACATTGGCTTCTGCAAATTTCAGTCTTACAATGTTCTCAGCCCTTGAGTGGGTTTGAATGGTCTTGCAACAGAGTTAATAAACATGCCTCTGACTTTATTAAATATTTTTCTGTATCATTATGAAAAGCTTCATTACATGAAGATTTCTATGATCTTTTTGAGAAGTAATTGTCATGTAAAAATACTGAAGGGATACTTTTTTGTAAAATTGGTCATGCCTGCTGTCTATTCTTTTGTTTGTTTTCACATGCAAAGCGTGTCTGTTGATGCACAGTTTTAGTTGAATCAGAAAGTGATGTGTAAGCTCATAGGGCTGCACTTGTTTCTCAAGCACTAGAACTCAAAGCCCTCTGTTGCCCTACAAATCTTTCAGAAGATGTGTTTTACCTTCAATTTTCTCTGTTTCTTTTGGAGTTTGGAAATCTCTTTGGAAACCACTCTTTGTAAATTTCTTTGGCTGTACTTTCTACAGCCAAGAAATTCCCACTAATTCATGGGTTTAGGGAAGTTTCCTTAGAATGAATTCTGTCATAAATTATACCATGAGATCTCTTAATCAGAAGCTGAAAGTTCACTGAATGACTGTGTGGGAAAGATTATGGTTCTGGGTCCCACCCCATCTCACCTCCACCTCCTCTCCCATTCTTTGTCATAGAATATCATAGGTAATAATTTTTTATAAAAATACTTACTGAGAAAAGCAAAGGTATTGATTTTTCAGACACTTGCTACTCTTAAATAAATGCGAAGCTTCTGAATTGCACTTGGGAATTATGTCCAACTTAGCCACTAGATGCATATTTGCAAGGCAATCTGAGGAATACAAGTTAACTGAATGGATTAATGAGTCTCTTTAAAACAAGACAGAAAGAAAAAAACACCTTTAGTTGATACCTGGTCTTTAGGATGTGAAAAGAAGGTTACAAGGTATATATGGTTTGTGTTTATAGTTTTTAAAAAGTTTTGACAATTCTCACTTTGTAAAAGGAAGAACTGTGACAAAGCATTTGTCATCCTTCTCTCTCTCCTAGGGTCTCCAAGCAGCTCAAAAAGAAGCTCAGATCAAAGTTCTTGAGGGACGCCTTAAACAGACAGAAATTACTAGTGCTACTCAAAACCAACTGCTGTTTCATATGCTAAAAGAAAAAGCTGAGTTAAATCCTGAACTTGATGCTTTTCTGGGTCATGCTTTGCAAGGTAGTTTTGTCATCTTTTTTTCTAAATAGCTAACTGCATGTCATGTTTGCCTTTCATGCATGCTGTACTGGGCGTTCTAGACTATTTCCTTTCTGAATAGATGCTGTATTGTAACATGTTACATTTCGCAATTGATGTGCACATATGATATTTTTAAGTATATCCTTTCAGCAATGAAATGTAGGAAGTTAAGATTTTTACTATTGAGATTTTTTAAAATTCAAATAATTTTGCTTGTTATTTTTACAAAAGAATGCATTTACAGTTTGGAATTTTTTTGACTTCTGAATGTGAAATTCTAAATATTCAATCCCGTTCAATCATCATATGGTAGTGATTTTGAACATGGCATTTTATGTCTGTTACGGCATCTATTCCACTCCTCATGAGATGATACTAAGAAAAACTTAGAATACATTTGGGTACTTTTATTTTATTTCTTTTTACAAATGGATATGTTTTGATTGGAATGTTGCTTTTTTTTCCTTGTTGCTGTATTTACACAGACCTAGATAGCATACCACTGGGTAAGTATGTTTAGCTTTCTGTGTACTGTACAGCTGCATGAGTTACTAATGCATTCATGTTCACTAACTGGTGCATCTTATAGTTTGTGAGTGTGAAGTTTGCATGAACTATTCTGTAAATGTACTCATTATCATGAGCTTATAGAGCATTTCTTCCTTTCTGAAACCCCCCCCCTAGTGCTTGTGGTAGTAAGCCCTAGAGGTAGTTAGATTTGTCAGAGAAGAAGTGAAGACAGAAAGCAGAGCTGTATTTCAAATTTATAACTTCCTGCTAACAAACTAAGGTATGTTCAGACTACATAAAGCTGTTTCGTGATACACTACTGCTGGAGCTGTGACAAATTCTGCTCATCTTTTTAGGTCTGAAAGAAAAAGGCAATTCTTAATGTGCAGGTCATTTAGCCTTTTGCAGATAGCTCATTTTGTAATATAATCATGCATTCTGTACAGTGTTTACATCTCAGTTTTTCAATTAAGTTACTGACTTCACTGATTTTGAGGTGTCTTTTGTTGTTGTTGCTTTAAAATTATTCCCAAAAGAATTATGCTTATTTTCTCCCCTCCACCAAATTGGCTTTGTTCGAAACTTGGAAAAAAATATCCCTGATACCAATGTTAATTCTTTTTATGTTGCTACTTTTAATCACATTATGCTGTCCTGGTGCTAGTTTGCATAGACATCTGAAACATTTCAAAAGCTCAAAACTACCTGAAGGTGTATAGCTTATCATCTAGAGATGGTGGGAACTTTGCCGGCTCTCTGTCAGGTGACACCTGAAGATCCATCTATGTCAGAGGATCTTGCTGCATGCAGCCCATTACTTATTCAGGAACCTCAGTGGTTTCTAATATCACATTGCATCTAGAATAGGCCTTCAGTGTGTCTGCATGTTCACCCCTATTGGAGCAATGCTTCTCCAGACACCCACTGCATTTTCTGTAGCTCTGGACAGGCTTATACTTATTAACAACACTTGAAGCAGTGAAAAGACACTTGCTGAATGCATTGAAACAGTAGCTCTATTATCAAATTTTGTGTAGAGTATATCTCATTAAAGAAACTTTTTAACACTTTTCAAGCATGAACCAAGGCATTTAAAATATCCAAGCCACTGAGAACTGTGCTAACACTTTATGGGAAGGAAATCTCACCATGGGTGTATCTTGCCTGAATGTGGCATATTAACCCTGATCCAGGTTGAAATTCCAACTGTTGATAGTTCTGTATTTTGTAGGTTATTAATGACCAAACTTTTTGAGGTGCATGGAGTTCAGACAGCATTGCAGTGAGGCCTTGTTGCTGGGGTTGCCAGCTGGTTAGCAGGGACACTGTTGCAGGGGCTCCCTGTTAACCTGACACAGTTCCCGCAGGTAGAAGTGTGAGTGGCAGCAGATCCTGAGACCAATTTCACTAGGATGCCTGACTTCTCAGTGGTAGTACACGGCCAGCCCCATCCTGAGCAGAGGGATTGCACTTGCAGGGTGTTTGTGAATTGCTCTCTTGATGCCTACTTTCAAATCTGATACCTTCTGAAGTTCTTAGCTGTTTGAATATACTTGAGAAAATTTGAACATTCCCCAGTGTAGTTGTGCACTTGCACTCAAGTGTAAACTTAAGAAAGGGGTTCAGTCTGCAGGAAAATACATCTCAGACTCAGATTTTTGACCTGAATGGGTTTTCAGTGCACACCTGCCTTGTCTGTGGATGAACTAGCTGCTATTTGCTATCCCATCTACTCTTGTGAAATGACCAAGAAATTGAGTTTTGAGTGTTGCTGAAGTGACTCCTTTTTGAAGGCTTATGGGAACCACTTTTCCTTCCCACCTATGAGTTGTGGACAATTGTGGATGTCACTCACAACCATCTATGTGCAGATCCTGAGAGGGCTGGTCAGATGTCATTGCCTCTGGGTGAACTGTGCTGGTGTGTGGCATTGTCTTGATAGTGTCCAGTTGCCACTCCATGACGAAGACAAATCATCAGAAAAGTTCTCCACTGTTCTGCAATCCTTGGTTTACTAGCAGTCATCCCTGCTGCTCCTTGCAAGCAGTACTGCCTTTACTAACTGTTGCTCCTTTCATCTCTTCTCACTCCAGGACTACTTGCAGAATCTTGCTTTTACCTTTTTGTTGATTCTGTGCACTGGTTTGTATCTTGGGCCTTTTGGCAGTCTTCTGTGAAATGTCAGGTTGCACACTTTCTCCTTAGTCACCCATAAAAAGGGATCACAAGTTGTTTATGAGAAGGAGATGAAGAAACTTAATTCTAATAGGAATCCTCTATTTTTTAAAAATGCATTTATTTTATGGATGCTGCTTTTGTCTTCCTAGAAGGAGCACTATTCTAGATCCTCTCTTCTGCAGAAGACAATAATTAGAAAAAGTAGTAGTATTGAAAAGATTTAATCTGGGCTCAAATCTAGGATAAAACAAAAAATATTCAGAGTGCTATCCCTGTGTCCTTGCTTTCTTTATTATACTGTATTTCTGATAATTAAGGTTACATTGTTAAGATCAATGCAGCAGCTGAGTACCCCTGAAGTGCATTGTTAGTGTTGGTTCTAGATTGATGTATGGTTTTGACTTTTTCAGGAAACATGTTTAATTGCAGCGTACTCAGAGGCAGTATTTTCCTTCTCTTTTCTTCATTCCTTCTCAGAATTCAGCTGAAAACTGCATATCTTTCCTCCTTTTCTCCAAAGCATGAACTTGCACTTAAACCACATACATGGACAAGCATTCTTTAATACGTGTTACACATATATTAGTGTCATGCACTCTAAGTGGTATCTGCTTTCTGGCAGAAATTACATAGACAAACTTAAAGCATCCCTAGCAGTAAAGAGGAGATGTAATAGAATGTTATTGGAAGGTTATTTAATCCTTCAGATTTCTTGCGCATGTTCAAAAATAAGGGTCATAGGTAACACATTTCTGCAAGAAATGTCCTTAATCTGTGCTTCAAATGTATTATTAGAATAATATATGAGTTAGGGGATACAGTTTGGAATTGGTTGTACATATGCCCTTGACTCATCATATCAGCTTAGAGTTTCTTATTGTTTGCATGCAGACATATTAATTGGATGTTGACAGTGTTAGTGTGTGGCATGCATGCTGGTTTTGTCTTTCGTGATGGGTTTGCATACCCATTTTTACTTCAGAAACATTTCAACTGAACAGCTTCCTTTTACAATGAATCTCTTTTAAGGAAGCAGGTGCCCAGTACCAAGTGGTAGCATTGTCCTCTTTTGAAACATAAGTGGGTATATACTAATAAAGTGCTTCTTGTCGCTCAAATGGTGGCTTTCTGTATAAGCTGAGGTTGACCCTGAGCCCACTAGCAAGTTAAAAATACAATTTTCTTTTTCATTATAACCAGACTGATTCTGTTTTGGAGTAAGATGATAAAAATAAAAGAGGAGAAAAATCTGTCCATTGATTTATGTCCCATCTCTTCCATATCTTGCAGTTCATTTTCTTTGCTTTATCTTTCTTACAGATTTCCTTCTAGAATTTCTGTTTTTCTATCATTTGTGTTGCTCTGCTGCAATAGAGAACCACATTTGGCACAGTATGCCTAGGTGTATGATTTACTTAGGTGGTGTGAAAAAAAATTAGATGCCAGGAAAATTCAGTGTGGACTGAACAGAAAATAGCCAAGATATTTTGAAAATCCCCATTTTTTGTACTCTCCTCATTTACGTTCAACATAGTCTGAGCTGTTTTGTCTAGCACTTAGTCTTCATGTCCCTTTTATAGGTGGACAGACTAACATTATTCTTTTGGAAATTTTCTAGAAAATTTGGAAGATAGTACTGATGAGGATGCCCCATTGCATAGTCCTGGGACAGAAGGAAGGTGAGCAAATCTTTATCAGGTAACTGGATCTGATTCTAGAAAAATTACTGTAATTTTCTCCTTATGTAATACGTACATGCATCTACTAGAAAATACCTTTGACATTGTTTCATTATACTTTGTCCATAATTTCAGTAGAAAGAAGAATAAAAATACACATTCTGCAAAAATAGGACTGTTTGCTCTCTAATTGTGATGCAATTTTTCTTTTAGTTCATTATCTTCAGATCTTTTGAAGTTCTGTGGTGAAGTCAAACCCAAAAGCAAGGTAGGATGTACAATGATGATCATAATTCATCTATCTACATGACTTTTGAGTGATACTATGATTTTATAATCATTTGCAATTACCTTCTGGAGAACACTTGCCTTGCCCTAGAGGCATTAATGAACAAAGACATGTGAAAGGTGAACTGATACATACTCTTCATTTGATTTGTGTGCAATATGATTTTGTGTGACACTCCTCTCTAGGAAGCAATGATAAAAATAAGTTTTCCACTGTTTTGGAGTTAATTTTTTAGAATTTCAGAATGAGATGTGGTCTTCCAGTTACTTGCACTCCACACTGATGTTTTGCAGATTAGTGTTAGTTAGGCCACAGTTCAGCATCAGTGCCAGTGGGAACTGTGAACATGCTTGTTGTTTGTGATTTGCTTCTGTTTGTGAAGCAAATAAGTTTGACCTCCAGGCTCTTAGTTACAGTTGACATGGGAAGAGTATATGTACACTGGCTGCAGTTTAAGATCAATGGTAGTGGGACCTTGAAATATGCACTGATTACGATTTTGCTTCTGAGCTCACAGGAGCATAAACCAAGTTTGCAAAGTAAATAGAAGCTTGGCCTCTGCTTTTCTAACTGCAGTTAGCTTTGGAGGAAAATACCTATGTTGACTGTTGCATTATTGGTAGCATTCATTGCTGTGCAGCTATTTGGGCTGTTAAACTGAGTGAGTTTGATCTGAAAATGTCATAAAATAATAAAAAAAAAGTCATAATTATAATGGCTCTTGAGACTGGTTCTTTGTATTCCCCACTGGCCTTTCTTTCCCTGAGGGACAACTATTAATTTCAGTTTATTCACACCTCACATGTACAGTCTGATTTTAAAAATTACTGTGTTGCACAAAACTTAGCTCCTTTGTGAAGTTTTCTGTTCTTTTCAAACTGTTAAAATAGTGAATGAATCTTAATTTGTGTTGTCTTAGACTGCTTTTGAAGTGACAAACTAAGAAGCAGAATTTGTATATTAGAAGCATCGATGTTAGAAGTCACACCAGTATAATTGTAGCTATTTAAATTTACACTTTGCTTTATTCCTCTCTGCTTTGTAACATTTCATTTGGATAAACCTTAGGTGAATAATAATTACACTCCTGTAGCATTGGCCAGCAGCTGGTTAAATGCATATCCCTGAAAACCAGTTGTTAAATCAGTGTTTTATGCAATGGAATTTGACTTGCTTCCTCTGAAATCATTGCTCAAGAGTAGAGGTGAGCTTCTAGATTTAGTTTCCAAAGGCAGTTGCCAAGTGATTGAGTGGTATACTAATTGCCAGCTAATGATAAGCTTAAATGTAACACTCTTGACACACAGCATTACATGTTTAAGTGGCAGCTTGGTTTTTATTTGTCTCCAGGCCCGCAGGAGGACCACTACCCAGATGGAATTGCTGTATGCAGCCAACAGTGATTTAGTCTCTGACAGCAGTGCTGCAGACTCCACTTCGGCTGCCTCTCTTGCATCAGCTGCAGAAACCCAAGAAAGTGGGATGGCTGCTGACACAAATGATGCTTCTGCTAGGGACAGAGAGTTTATGCCCCCACCATCTGGCTTACCTTCTAAGATAGGCAGCATGTAAGTTTGGCCATGCTGTACTAATTATCCTTTGCTTTTAAAAAATGCATGCTGCCAATTTCTTGTAATCTATTATTTTAACTTTACAAAGGAGGTTGATACACTTAAAACTTACTAAATAATACTGACAAAACTGCTTCTCTTCTACCACCACCACTCTAGAAGGTATAAATGCAGTGTTGTAAGTACTGTGGTTCTTACTGAAGATGTAAGTTCTGTCAAGTTGCTTTGTCAAATTATTGTAACTTTGTTCTACCTAGGGGGGAAAAAACCCATCTAATACCTTGAATACTTTACTATATTAGTGCTATAGGAAATCCACATTCTAGGAAAGTAGTGAGAATCTGCTTATAACAGCAGATAAATAAAACCCCAAACCAAACATTTTATGTAACATAGTATTTGTGTATGGTTCTAACTATGAGGAAAAAAATCTTTCTGTGAGACATCTTGTATGGACCATGCTTAAATTGAAGCAGTCTATGCAACAGTAGAATATGTAAAAGTGAAAAGTTGAAAGAAACATTAGATGTGGATCCTCAAAAATCCTTTCTGTTTGCAGGTTGCACTTACCTGCAGAATAGTTTTACTAATTGAAAGTATCACTTGATTCTAAATAGAACTGGAAATAGTACTTTTGTCTTTTTACTTTAGTGCCAGCAGGTGTCTCTCACGTGCACTTTTTGTCTCACTTGCTGTTGCTGTTCTTTTTATAACTCCCAGTAGCACTGCTGATTATTAGCCATTCACTGTTAGAGATCCTTTGCTTGGCTTTTTAGGTACTATCTCCTATATTACGCAAACTCGTATAAATGGAATGTGCTTGCTGTTGATATGCAAATCTGTGTCCCGTAGCTATCTTCACATTACAGGTTCTGGAATTAGGCATCTTTCAATATTCATCTGTCCTATTTGCATAATATTTTTACAGCAGTCTCCATCTAATGTACATTTGCAATTTGTATTATTTTTACTATGTATTTCTGGCATGTGCTTGAGGTGGCAATCATGAACAGTAAAACACTGCTGACAGCAATTATTAACCCATGCTGATGGCTTCAGTGCACTTTACAAGTAGAATCTGCTTGGAAAGAATGCTATTGGGGGTGAGGTTAGGTGGAAAAAACCCACTTGTTTCAGCTATTAGAGTGAGATGAGTAAAGATTTTCAAAGCTTCAACATCTAAAACATCAAGTGTTATGACCTGGCATCCAAAACTCAGGTAATACAAACTTTTGCCTCACTCCATCTTCTAGAATGAATCCTTTTATGAAAGTGAGCCAGCAGAGAGGCAAAACAGGATTTTCCCAAAACTACTCTGCAAACATTTTAGAGTTAGATGCTGTCAATAAATCAGTTCAATTGGCAGGAGGCCTCACATATATTTTGATTTCTTTTTGGTCATGTTCAGTAGGTAAGTGATCGAAAATTCCCACAATCAGTCTGCAGTGACTTTGTCACTGCAATGTAGATGCTTTTTCAAAACTAGAACTCAGCAATACTGTATGAAGTATGCTGGTTTTGCTAGGGGGAACTGGAAACCTGTAAGTAGGTGTTTCTTGCTCTTTTTCCTTCAGGTCATTGACATTATGCACCTATTCTTTACACCTATGCTTAGGAAGTTCATTCCAGCAAGGCAGCTGGATAACTTTTACAATTCTTTTAATTATAATTGTTATTTGTAGACTACTTAACTTTTACAAAAAATATTAACATTTTATAATAATTTTTATAAATCCTTAATTTCCAGACTTTTAAAAAGAATTCATAAAATGATCATGGTCTTTATACCCTCTTCCAAGGATGTTCCACTGTGGAGTCAAAGCTTGAACATAAGGGGCAGGTAGCGAGCAAGGGGAAGCTGGCTCCATGACTGAGAATGCAGGATGCCAGTGTGAGGAAGAGGAGGTTGGGTTCCAGTTTCTGCCCTGGTGTATTTAATCTAGTAGCTGCACAGTGGACACATAGGCAACCCTGGCAGTAGACACTACAACCCATTTGCCATCCTTGCTGAATGATCTAGGAGCATCCTAATTTACCTTGTGACTTCAGGATTTTTGCATTCCTAAATGCATACTGGTCCAGCATAAAGTGAGGAGAGGAGCGTGTCCTGTTCCACTTTATGTCCTTGCAGAGTATGCCTAGAGGTAACAGAGCCCCACACAGAAGTGGGTGTTCTGACCTTGGGAACGGAATTGAACCCACCTTTTACCTTTTTTGTGACTTAAACACTAGGCTTTTGTGCAAAACCAGGCAGGTTATGACTTCTTTCTCTGTCACTTGAAGAGAGGACCTCTGTGGAGCTCTAGGGTTGGTGTGCGGTTCTTGGCACTGTGTCCAACAGGTTCTTCACATTCCAGTTAGGGTTTGTGATCACTGGAGACAGTCTCATCTGCTTGAGTCAAGTAGCTGTTCTTGGTTGTGCTATCCTTGTTAAATCATGTTATTCTGTATTCTAGTCCCCAGGTGGATTTCATATAGCACAAAGTTCCTCTCAAGGGAAATTGATACAGCTTTTCTCATGTAGAAAAGTTGCAACTATGCATACCCAGAACCTGCAGAGGTCTGGGACCAGATGGTAGTAACCATGTCAGGCAAGGTGGCCTGCCAACTGAACTTTATCTGCTTGATGAAGTTGGGTGGAACAAAACCGCTTTCAGAATCTGCTGTCTTTTAGTAAGTGTTTCTGGTGCTCATATTCATAGAAGAAACTTCTAAACACACACAAATAGGATAAACCAAAGCAAATACTGTTTTTGTGATTGCTCAGCTAGTGAGAAATGGGAGTTCAGAAGAATGGAGACCGTTCAGATTCCTTTCTCTATTTGTCTGACTGTGGTGAATTGATGACATTTGAGTGTCAGTTTTAATATTGCTCTCTTGATATTTTTGCTCATTTTAATGGGGAATAAAAAGTTGGGAAGAAGACCACAGTGTCTGTGAATTGGAATTATTTCAGAGTAAGAACTAGAGAGACAAAGAAGAGATGGAAAGTGGGGGAACAAAGAGAAGCAATGTTACAAGTCAGATTGTCAATGGGAAGTACGTTTCTCACTTCCTAATTTTGAATTTTATCTTGAAACATGAATATGTTAATGCAAATTTTCATCTGTGTGTAAGAATCACTGTGATTTCTCTGTTCTTTTTTGTCTGTAATCAGTCTATTGTAGATGAAAATGTAGTATCTGAAATTCCAGAATTTCTGTGGTCTTAATTTGAGGTGCATACTCCACTGTATTTCTTTTAGTCTCTGTTATTATTGAATTAGTAAATTTCATTGCATATTCAGTATCTGACTCTATATATTGATGAACTGTAAAAGTTAATGAACTTGGTATATTTATTTTTATATTAGTGTGAGAACAAGTTTATGGTCTTTAAATTTAAGACAGACAATAGATTAGGCATGTTCTAAAATTTGAAATCTTACTGGGAGAATGACAGGTAATGTAAGAAAAGCAAATTTTGTGAAGGACCTTAAAGTAAGATAATGATTGCTCTTGCTTTAGTTCCAGGCAGGCATCTGTACCAGAGAAGAAGATACCTGAGCCTTCACCTTTAGCAAGGAGGAAAGCCTATGAGAAAACAGTGGAAAAGACAAAGACAAAGGAACAAAAACTGTAAGGTTCTTTTAAATTTATTTCTTCTGATCTATTTTAAACTTTGAATTTTATTGAAAAATAAATCTGTATTTTTCTATTTCTTTAATTCTAGGACACTTTTTATTGTTGGCAGTGTTGGCATTGCTCAACTTACGTGTGGTGTGTTGTTTGGTTTCTTTCCAGATTATTTTTCTGAACCAAATAACTCAAGAGCTGAGCCCTCAGAAAATGTCCTTTGGAGTGTTTGCAAATTTTTTTTTTTTTCGTTTAATTGAAGTCATCAATTTCACTAAGACTTTGCAGTTTTATAAGAATGTCTTCATTGTACGTGTGTTTTCTGCCTGGAGCTTTCACTTTTAGCACTTAAACTTTGAACATTGTGCCACCTTGCACTCTGCAGTCTTAATCTTATTGCCTTCTCTGGGAAATATCTGTAGCTAGTATTGTAATTTTATTTATTTGCTTAAGAAAAAAGCATCTAACATGTGAGGCATGTTGCATTTAACTTCTCTAACCATTCATAACCTCTTAAAGAAGGTGTTCTTTTTTTTTTGTAGCTCAGATTCTGGAGCCCCAGAGGCTAGTCTGTCACCTCCTACTTCCCCACCAAGCCGGCCCCGTAATGAAATGAATGTTTTTAGTCGTCTTACTGTTTCTCAGGGAAATACATCAGTTCAGCAGGATAAGTAAGTCACAAAAGGAAGCCTCAGCCCCCAATCAGAGAAATGCAAAGTGTGCTCAAGTTCTCAGTGTAGTGTGTGGTAGAAGTTTTGCCCTTCTGCATGATAGGAGGACATACTTCTCATGTTTTTGAGTAGTTTTCAAAGACAATACTTTCAACTACCATGGAGCAACTGTAAAAATTCAAGAAAAGAAATTTCCTGCTGAACCTCGTTTCCTGTTTTCTAGGCCATGTCTGGTATTTGTAGTTTTAAACCCAAAATAGAAAAGAACAGTAGAGTTCTTAGGTGCATGTGTCTTTGTGTGTGTGTTTCCACTTTGAAGTAGGTTTTAGGTGATAATTTAGGAAATAGTACCTTTGACAGTTACTCAGTTACTCCAGTGTTGCTTGGAGTGCTGTTGCAACAGCACCCTGGAGGATGGGATGTTGAAATGGCTAGAACACAGTTGTTTAGAGATTATGCAAATTATTGAACAGACTGACTTTAGGGGGTGATCTGCAGGAGTAGATGACAATCCTGTCTTGTTCGGAAAATACTCCTATCTTGTTTAGAAGTAGAACTCATTTTCCTTACTTAGGCATCTGTTAGAAGCCCCACTCCAAATGGCAGTGGACTCTACTTGACTAGAATCTTTATTGCAGGTTTCAGTACTGATGGAAGTGTCATGCACTGCTTATGAACTACAATTCAAATTTAAAATAAACCTTAGTTCTAACTGTAGCAAGATAAGAAACTGCTCTGGTCTATTTACATTTTTGGTTTCTTTATGAAACTTTGGGTTTTTTCAGAGGTCTACAGCCACCACATACCAATCAAGGGCTTGCAAGGCTTTCAGTAACTGTGCTTATCATTTCTTTATCTTAGCTGTGTTACCTTTATCTTATTGCTAACTCCCACCTAACCTTTTTTGTTTTCTCTGAAATTACTCGGAAGTCAAATTGAAACTTCTGAATGTGTTTGATTGGAGTTGAAAATGAAGAACATCTTAAGACATACTGCAAGTGTTCATCTCTTGGGGAATTGTTGTCTTGTGTGTTTTCTTTGTTTTTTATTCTTAAACATTTTTGAAAATGAGAGGTGAAGGATTTTGAACTTACAGTTGTTTGCACATTGCTATTTTTATTTTAGTGGGCTATCATTTAATATTTATATCTCTGACTAACATTTTACATGTTTCTTCTACACTTAACAGGCATTGACGTTCTGAACTTTTTTCTCCCTTTTGATAATTTCAACAAGCGCTGTCCCATGGAGGTTAAATTACGTATCCATTTTCTCCTTTTACTTTTTTGCCTTTACTTCTGGAAGAAAAAGTTAGGGAAATAAGAAATGACCCAGCTGGTGTTACTCAGCTTCTGGAGCTGAAAGAGCCTACCAGTGTAACTTACTGCTGAGAGTGATATTTTAAGATAATTATTCTGTCCCCCTACCCTGATATAAGATACATCCTAAGCAATGCTGCATACTGTATGTGGATTTGCATTGCTTTTCTGAGTTGGCCATGCTGTTGTTTGTTCTTCTCATATGGAGGCATTACTTTGCTGATACCTATATTCTTTCTCCTCACAATTCCACCACTGTTGATTGTAGGTCTGATGAAAGTGATTCCTCTCTGTCGGAGGTACACAGGTACTCTCTCTTTCTCTTTTCTGTTTTCTTGGCATCTCTCACTGAAGTTACTCCAGTTCTTAAGAAATTTCATTTTGGTGCATGATTTTTCCTATTATTTGTGCATTGTTTCTCTTTGCTTTTGCCAGGACATTAAAAATTTGAGATTTTGGTCAAGCATGTCTCCCCCATCTCCTTTCTAGTTTTTTCTTTTATCATTATTGAGCATGTCAGATCTTCTAATTTTAACTGAAATATGATGTAAACCTTTCCTTAGACATATTCTTTCTCTCTCTGTTTTCCACAAAAAAAGAGAAGCAGACATTTTCTCATGTTTCATTTGCTTCTCTTTTTGTGTTTTTTTTTTTTTCATTGTATGCTTTCATCACTAAAAGTTAAATCCCAGTGCAAATTAAAATTAGTAGCATTTTTTATGCCTTTCTGACAGAATGCACAGTGGCTTAAGAGAAAAAAGGAATATCTCCACTTGTGTTTCTGTGGCCTAGGTACTTAGTGAAAAATTAGTTTATCAAGAGAAAGGCAGTCAAAGGACTGCTAACAATGTGATGGTGACTTTGTCTGGTCGTTGTAGCAGTTGTGGAATTTTTTGTCAGTAGATTTTAGAATACTCACATAGGTAGATAAATAGCTCCAGGACATGTATTTTCTATGGCTTGTCATGGAAGTGGTTGGGTGAGAACAATAGTAGGAATAATGCAGTTTAGAGGTGGCGTGATCTACTGGGGAATGCTACAGAGAAAATAATGTTAGTTTTGTGTAATGCTAGAAAACAAAAGCATAGAGATCTAAATTATTAAAAAGGAAATTGTTTCTGTTTTCTAGAAAACATAAAAAGGTGAAGATTGAAGGGTGAATGAATGCCTTTCCAAAATGAGGGAGTTAATGTCTCACAATTTAAGGCACTATTAATATTGGTAAAATCTATTGTTGAGGAGTAATGAATTATGAATGAAGTCATGAGCAGTAAAAATGTATAAAATAATAATTTCTAAGACCATACTAAATAAACTAGTGATTTGTCACAAAGTTGGCTTATATCATGAAGGACTTTTTCCTTTCTATAGCAAACTTCTGGGCAATATTATGGAATTTTTACATTTTCCTAAAGCATCTGATGCTTTGGTTTTGGTGAGATAGGGCTGTGGCTTAGTTCCTTTTCCTCACAGCCATGTGTGTAACCCCCAGAAGAGCATGATAGTGAGTGTTAACTGCAAACTGGCCAGGTCACAGCATCGTGTTGCATGTTTTGGGCGTTTCCTTGAGGCTTTTCTATACTTCACATAAATTAATGGGGGGTGTGTGTGCAGTTGTATGCATGGGATTTTAGACTGCTAACAATTTTTGTTTGCTGGTGAATTGTGAGGATTTTTTTCCAGACTAAGTCTTTTGTCATCACCACAGAACTAGCTACAAATTGCCAGGAAGATTGCTCTGGGGTGTTAGCACTCCAGTCATACTCCCTTTTGGCCATTTGAGTGCAAGTGTGTTGTTGGGTACAGGGTGCAGGGGAACCCTCCTTCAGACACAGAAGTTTACAGCAGTTCTTCAGGTCTGCACGTAGGGAGGCAGATGATGTGAAATGCATGCTGAGTTTGGAATTGGCAGTGCACATTACATTTGCTCCATTTTTCAGATGTGCTGTCTAGACTAAGGTGTCTTATGGTTGATCTTAGGCACCCAAAAGCTTTAAATGTTATATTTTTTTCAGCATTATGCTGAATTTGCCATGTACCAAACATCCAACATTTTGTTGTGTTTTCATTTGTTTGGTTTTGTATGTGATTTCCTTTAAGTGATAGTCCAGAGTTAACGGGTGTTGAAGCTAAGCAATAAAAATCCTTGCATAGCTTATGAAAGGCATTCAGCTGTTCTGCCCTCACATGTAAGAAAATTACATTAATTTTTTCCCTACATGCAAGTAAATTAGTTTTATCTGTGTCTATTACTATGCCCAACTCACATTCTCTCTTTTTTTTTTTTTTTTCTTTAGGGGGATAATTAACCCATTCCCTGCTTCAAAATGCATCCGATCATCCCCACTGCAGTGTATCTATACAGCTGAAGGACATACCAAGGCTGTGCTTTGTGTTGATGCAACTGATGATCTTCTCTTCACAGGATCCAAAGGTTGGGCAGGCTCTGTGCACCTACAGAGGCTACTTGGACAGATTTGGAGGGTTGTGAAATTATCAGTTTGTGCTTAGTGCTGTAAACACAGTGGAAAATTGTAAGGGTCCATTTCTCAACATCAGCTGAAGAAGGATTTACAGCCATTATCTACAGGGTTTTAATTCCAGTGTATAGTATTTGACTGTTTATTTGTAGTGGAAAATTACAAAAAGCAGTAACATTAACATTTGTTGAGTGATATGATGGAACTAATCATGTTAACTGTGCACACATGATGCGCATACAAAGTGATAGCTTCAGGGTGGGTGAGAGCATTTTTCTCTGTACTGCACAGAGGTTGAATAGAGTCTTCATGCCATAGTTGGTTCTTCAAACCGTCTTCTTCATCTAAAGATGTTTTCTGCATTCTCTGTGCATCTTCTGGCCTGTCCTTTGTGGTTATAAGAGCTGTGTGGCTGTTGTGAGAGGACCTAGATTTTTAGTAGCCACTAAATTCCCTACTGGATGGTGCAGTTAGTCTATGAACTTTTCAAACTGATAGAAGGAGTGTTTTGAAGAAAACATTTTCCTCCTGTCTTCAGTTAATTTCCATTGTCATCACTCAGTTTGGTTTGAAGATAACACGGTCAGACCTCAACGATTAGTTTTTCATGAACAGTTTCATGAGTAATTTTAATATGGCTCGAAAAGTGATTTTTGCTTCTTTTTCTCTGACCTTTGTCATATAAAGCACTTATGGTACAGGGCTTCTTGTGTCCTTAGTAGTGCAGCTGAAATTATGGTAGACTCTTACTCCTAACTAGAACCTGTGTCATGTGATATTTTTGTAGTTTTTAAATTACTATTATTTTTCTGAAAGTATCAAAGCTAAGGTAAACTTAAATTAGCTGGGAAGAAGTTAACACCTATTCCCAAGGAGACTCTCCTTTTCACTAGTTCACATAATGAATAAAAATAAACCCTGAAATTTCAGGACATCCCTTTTATCCCTCTATTAGCATAGTAGATAACGCCATCAGATGCAGGTCTGCCTCTGCTAATATTCAGGAATGGTTTCTGTGGCTATTTTATTTGCTGGGTGTTAAAACAACCAAGACACACAGTTTGAGCAAATCGGCAAACTTTTGGTCTTGTAAGTTTTAAACCAGTATGTCAACATTTGTGCAAGTGTCATATTCTAGCTTCCCATACTTACAGAAGAATTTTTCCTGTATATATTTTTTGAGAGAAGTTTACTTCTACTCAAGAGGGTAGACTGCTGCTTAATTAAATAAAGCTCAATATTTGGGAAACTTTTGCTGAAGCAGAAAGTCTCAGCTCACTGACATCTGATAACACTTGCAGCCAGTGCCAAATTCAGAAATGCCAGTAAACTGTTGTATGAATTGCAGATATTTGGCTGGGTCTTGACAGTTGGTATTTTTCAAGTGGCTGACCAGTCTTGGTATACTTATCTCCGTCATGCTTTTCTAACTAATGGCTATACATGAAGCTTTCTCTTTATTCTTCCAGTACTTATTTCAGTATAAATGTATGCCTAAAATATATAGAGTGATGCAGACATGGTGCAACAAGGAGAATTTTCTGTTCTTGGGATCAATGTTGCCAATTTCTTGAAAACTGCTGTTCATTGGGGATTTTCGTCCATGAAAGGTCACAGCATTTAAATTCCTTTGCTTCTGAATGAAAACAGTGGCTGAAGCACTTACACTGAAAATTTCAGAGGTCCCTAAAACACTGAATAGTTTGGATCACTTCTCACCCCTGGTTTTGTTGTGGCAGAACTGTCATACTAAGCGTCAAAACTTTTCCTAAACTACGTTTTTGATGATGAATTCTTGTATTCTTCTCTTCATCTCTAATCATACACATCTTTCAGCCTCTAAACTGTCTGTATTTTGACTTCCCTTGAGATTTTTATCCTTTTAAAATGCTGTGGGGAGCTAATATGCAAATCCTGAATGCACATTTAATGATTAACGTATTTAACATAACTTTTTCTATAATATCTACATACAGAGAGGAAAATGAAGTGTAAATGAATGCCTGTACTTTTTTCTTAAGTAACTGGGTTTAGGAAAAATGTGAGATTTTTCTGGGTTTCATTATTATTTTTCCCTTTTTTGTCTTTATTTAGATCGTACCTGTAAAGTGTGGAATCTGGTAACTGGGCAGGAGATTATGTCTCTAGGGGGTCATCCAAATAATGTTGTTTCTATTAAATACTGCAACTACACAAGCCTGGTCTTCACAGTCTCAACCTCCTATATCAAGGTGTGGGACATCAGAGATTCTGCTAAGTGTATTCGGACATTGACGTAAGTATGCTAAACATTCCATTGAGTCTTCATTTTAGATACATTTTATTATATTTTATTCAGTACTGCAGTACAGTGTAATTTAAGTATGCTGTCTGCTGGGATTGGAAGCTTTTGTTACATGTTCAGACTCTATTACTGGGGCACCAGAAATACACAGAGCAATCTGCATTTATGCCTATAGTGTTTCATCAAGTGTTCAGTATTCAGAATTGGCTTATAGTCTTTTTTGCGCAGTGAAATAGGTATGTTTTTAAACAGAATGCAAAGTGTGGAGAACCAAATGTAGTATTTGGGAGTTTTTTATTTTTTAATTTTTTTTCTCCTTCCTCTCTGTTCTCAGGTCTTCAGGCCAAGCAATGCCTGCTGATGTGTGTTCAGGAAGTACCAACAGAACAGTTGCTATCCCAGCTGGAGAGAACCAGATCAATCAAATTGCACTAAACCCGACTGGCACATTCCTCTATGCAGCTGCTGGAAACTCAGTGAGGATGTGGGACCTGAAAAGGTACTGACCACCAGCAGAAGAGAATGTTCTTTAGGTGGTTACATATGCATAGGAAGCAAAGTCATGCATATGAAAGTCAGCAAAGTGTTTCTTCTTTATGGTAGTGTCCATAAACTGGGCAAAATATAGTCAAGTTATGGATTAACTAATCCATGCTGTGGTTACTGAGATAGTGATTTTTCTCATGTGTTAAGGTTGTGGTGAATTGTTTCAGTAAAAATGACTGGAGAAACACAAAATTTTGTTTGACAGACACTATAAAACACACTCTTGTAAGGTGAATGTGTGAATCCTGACTGGTAGTTGTTGATGGGATGATGAAAGCCAATAGATATACAGTAATGTAATATGGGACTATGATTGCTGCACTGTAATAGCACTTTTCCAAACAGAGCCTGCACCCAAAGAGTGCATTCAAAATACAGAAAATACTTACGAGGGGACTAATTTGTCTTTACTTTTAAACTGTTTAATTCTTTCTTTGCAGAAATAGGAGTTTTTGTTGCATTTTACTTAGATTTCACATTTACCCATGGATATGATCAGCAGAGTATATGTAAAACATAGAATGAGTAGTGAAGACACAGGAAAAAAAGTAAAAAGATCTGTCAGCAACTGTGCTATAGACTGTATTGGATATATAATAAAATAAATCCTCATTTCTTCCCTTATCTTTGAAGATTTCAGTCTACAGGAAAGCTAACTGGTCACCAGGGTCCTGTTATGTGCCTTACTGTGGATCGAATTTCCAATGGACAAGATCTTATCGTCACTGGTTCAAAGGATCATTATATAAAGGTAAACCCCTAGTATTTGCTTATTTAACTCTTCATGTCAGCACTGGATGGAGGCTTCAGGAGAAGTTACTTCTCTGTATTTGAAATAAAATAGCCAAGATGGAAATTATTTCACCAGTCATGGATTATGAATAATGTTCAGTCTTAATAAACATCACTTCAGTGCTGCTCTAGTTTTATAAATGTGGGTGGAAGGTTGTCCCTAGTTAAGCTTTTTCTTAGTCCCTCTCAAGTTGGATGTCAGGTGTATGTATGAAGTCTTGGGGAAATAGTCATAACACCTATTCCTAAGTAACATTTAGCTCTTGAAAGTATCTTGAGTCAGTGCCTCTGTTTTGGAGTGCAGACCTAAATGCTTCAGCAGAGACACCCAGTGTGCTCCACTCAGAAGAGAGTCTGGGCTCTAGCCTAGGCTCTTTCTGAAGTGTTACCCAAGTTTAACCCAAGTTCTGAAGTGGGAAAGGAGAGAGAGGTCAGCACATCTCAGCCAACATGGCCAGTCTTCATTAGCACACAGGTTGCTCTAAGTTGCCCAAAGCATAGCCAGTGATACCTTCCTGCTGCTTGGCTTTGTTTCATTTGAGGATAGGGAATCTGGTTTTTGGTGGAAGGAGGTTTTTGTGTATTTTTTTTTTCAGAATTACTTCTCTGCACAGCTCAGAACCTTGGGTTAGTTATGAACTACCATCCTGGCACAGTAATGAGTGTAGGGCCTCAGTGGGGATGACAGGATATCACCATTTAATGCAAGTTTGTCATGCTACCAACTCATGTAACAAGCAAGGAGGTGGGAGAGATTTTGGAAAACAAAGCTGTCAACAGTAAGAGAAGTTTAGCTGCCAATTCGTGTGTTCTCCTTTTCTGTGAGCAAGCTACATAAATTCTCATAAGTCTGCTTGCCTCTTGACTTACACCACTAGAATATCATGGGATATTTCAGACATATCTGTGTGCTACAGAGTAGTGGGTGTTCTGCAAGGTGAATGCCTCCAGAATTGTCAAGCTGCTTTAGATCATTATAAATGATTTGTATGTGCATGATCATTGCAGAAGTTTGGGAATTCTTGATGCTTCTGTTCAGCCTGGAGAAGAGAAGGTTGTGTGGAGACCTCATAACAACCTTCCAGTATCTGAAAGAAGCAGCCTACAGGGAAGCCACAGAGAAGGGACTCTGTCAGGAACTGTAGTGACAGGACAAGGAGTAATGGGTACAAACTGAAAGAAGGCAAATTTGGGTTAGATATAAAGAAGAAATTTTTCATTGTGAGGGTGGTTAGTCACTGGAATAAGTTGCCTGGGGAGGTTGTGGGTTCCCCAACCCTGGCAGTGTTCAGAGCTATGTTGGATAAGGCCTTGAGACACCTGGTCTAGTGGGAGGTGACCCTGCCTATGGCAGCAGGAGTCAACTAAATTACCTTTAAGTTGCATTCCAACCCCTTAACATGGTATGATTCTCTGATTTTCTGCATAGGTATGTCCCCTGATAGTAGGTCTGGTCGCAGATACTGCCATCCCCTGTCACAGAAACTACTGTCTACTGAGTCAGTGATATTAGTCACCTCTGTCTAAATGCCTGATTTTTCTGGTTTATCATTAAATTTCTTTGTTGTAACTGAAACTGATGCATGTTAATTGAATGCAGTAACTTTTAGAATACCTTTAACTCACAGGGTATTATTTTACACTACCAAGCTCTCCCTTTCTTACTGTCAAGCTTATTCATTCTAAAAGGCCAATAAAGAGCAAATAACAGGGGATGAAGTCTGACATTTGCTTGTAAAACAGAGGTAGTGGTTTAAAAAGTTACAGCTCATCTGTTCATCTCAGTCTCACTGGATGACTTCTGGCTCCCTGCAATGTGAAATGAAACAGGGTTGTGTGCGCTGCTGCTCTCGGAACAAAGACCTGATGGGACTGAATATGCCTTAAATTGTTAAAACAACCTCACAGAAAGAATCTGTTTTACGACCCCATTCTTGGAGAACAGGCAAGGAGAGAGGTGTGTCTAGTGTATGAAAAGCATCAGCATGTAATGGAATGTAACAACTTATCCAGAAAAATATATTAGTGCCTCTTCCTGAAGCTGCTGTGCAATTCTCCTGGCATGAGTGATGTTTCCCAAACTCACTCATGAACTTTGTTTCTCTAGCCCATCACAGTGTACAGATAGTAGCTTCACAGAAAGGGCTTATGTATATCATATTCAAGTAGTAGGACTTCTTCCAAGAACAGTCTTCTCAGAAGTCAGTGAGGCATTCCTTCTTCAAATGAGAGGAGAAAGGAGTGGTTCTGGTAGATGAATACTGTCAAATATACATCATGATACAGTGGCCTACAATAAATCTTCCTACATTTTTTCCCTAAAGTTATTTACTGCATGACTTCCAAGCAGGTTAGATGGCAGGAAATTTCACATATTATGTTATTTATTTCAGATGTTTGATGTGACTGAAGGGGCCCTTGGAAGTGTAAGTCCTACACACAATTTCGAACCTCCTCATTATGATGGCATTGAAGCACTTGCTATTATGGGAGACAACCTTTTTAGTGGATCCAGAGATAATGGAATTAAAAAATGGGATTTGTCTCAAAAAGACCTCCTTCAGGTAATGGAAAAAAATCATGCAGCTAATGTGACAGTCATGCTGTAGAACTGCTCTCTAGCTGTGTAAGTGTTCAGGCTGATACAATGACTATTCACATAGACACTGATGTTTTTAATGGGGAAGGCATAGAGCACTGACTAAGAAGGAAATCTATAATGGACTTGATCTTTATCCTAGGAATGCAGTTGCTTTTCTCTTCTGTGTATGTAGAATCAGGAAATTCTGATGAAGTGGTTATTCTTCTATTTTAGCTCTGAGTATGTGGGGTTTGTTTTTCTCCTTCAAAATGAAGGCAGCACTTGCCTCATCTGCAGCTGGAACCATTGGATATCATCCTTGGCATTGGCAAGTCAGTAAATTTTGGACTGGCAGCCCATTAATGAGAAACAATACTTCAGATCAGGCTAGAGAATATTTTCTTGGGAACAGGGTCTACCTCACTCCATCCAGTCTTACTCCTTAGATCTCTGTTCATCTTGTTACACAATGCCTCTGTTATGTAATGTATACAACATCACTCATAACATTGTTTGCAGATAGAATGCATTTGCTGTATGTTTTCCATATGTAAAAAGAAAGAAAAGGGGGGGAGGGGAGTGGAAAAGGACCTCAAATCTATGGAATTTTTTTGGCTTGAAGAACTTTCAATCTTGGCTCCTTGATATAAGCTAGTCTGTTCTTTTAGGTCTTATGAGAGGTTGTTGAGGTACAGATACAGTTATTTAACTTGAGACTGTGAGAACTGGAAGGCAGAAAAACAAATACCAGAAGAGAGTGCTGTTTTTGCAAAATTTGGTTAGATACCAATCATCTAATGATTTTGGGGGAGAGGAGGAGCATGTCTTTTATCTGCATTTTATATGCAGACATAGCAAGGAAACAGAGAAGTTTAAAGTGCATGAGAAAATAATGGACTGGTCACCTTAAGAAAATTTCAATATGGGCATACCTAGTATTCCATAATTCCACGAACTTTCTTTATCTTCTTTCAAAATTGTCCAGTTGGGTGCATGTTCCTTTTCAGAATACTATGAAGACTTCATAGTTAAAATAAAGATTCATAAATGCAGCTTTTTACAGAAAATCGTCACTTGGGTGTATTGGTACATCTGCCCTCATATGTCTGTCAGTGGGAGAAATGTACTAAACAGCTTGTTCCAAAACCACAAGAACAGGAAAGATTTTATATTCTCAGAATGACTTCATGAAAGTTGTAAGAAGTGTCTTCACTCTTGCATTTTAGGCTCCTTAAAATATTATGCAATATGCATTTTTGCTGTTGCAATTTAACATCAGAAAGAATACAGAACCAGGGGTGAAGCAGTATGTAAATTGGACTATTTTCCTTATTTTCCTTTTGGGACATGTGCATTTCATAATTTATATGCCTTGTGTCCCTCTCTGCTCTGCCGGTTTGAAAAATAGAACATGGTAGAAATTATCTCACACTTCCTTCTTCCTTTTTATTTCTGTAAGATGCTGTATGTGTTTCAAGGAGGTGAGATCAAGGTGTTGGACAAAATATAAATAATTTGCTGTCTTTTTTAGGGAATGAAGTGCTGTTACATTTGTTAATCCTGTGGTAATTCAGGGTGGAAGGGCCCACTGGAGGTCACACAGTGTGAAGTTGGCCTGCTGGTCTAAGCAAGGTCAACTCTGTAATTAGATCTGGTTTTTCAAGGCCTTGTCCAGCTGAGTTTTCAAAATATCCAAGGTCACAGATTGAACAGCTGCTCTCTTTAATGTGCTGAGCAACCAAAACCTGAAACAGAGCTGAGTTGCTTTACAATATAAATGCCAAGTTCATCAGAGGTCCTGGTTTGGCATATATAGGTTAAACAGGTCTGATCTTCTATAACTCATGAGAATCACTTAACAGGCATGCCATTCAAAAGAATTTGGAGACCATTTACTTCACATCCCAAACCACAAAAGCCTGCTGTGACAAAATTAAGATTTAGCAGAACCACTTCCTCTCCCAGTTTCATGAAGTGCTACAGAGCCAGTGCTGTGATAGCAGTGTATATTACAGATGATCCTCAAAAGCTGAATGTCCTCCAGAATATGAGAAACACAGCCAAGTAAAGCAGTTCCTACCAAACCAGACTGGAGAAGAGCCACTCTTGGTCCCCCTAATAGACATAAGATATTGGCTATTATTTCCCCACTGTTGGTACCAAAAGGATGTTGTTCTCAGTTGGTCTTTGCAGCCTTTTTCTTTCTGAATTGGAAGTAAAATGCTAGTGCCTTCCTCAATAAAGAATTAATGTGTTTTGTTAAGAGCAACATCTCAAAATCGATTTATAATGTGTAATGGGAGAAGAAGGAAGAAAGAAGGCAAATACAGAAACAGTGCCTGCCTTCCTGGTATAATTTGAGCAGCATTTTGGGTTTTCTTTTTATGTGTTTTATAGCGGTTTTGCAAACTTGAAGCACCTACAGAGGCCATATGTTCAAAAATGCATTCAAATATGCATTTTAAAATATACAGATTTGTCATTATCCTAAACTGATTTCTGTTCCACATTAGGTCAGTTGTACATATTGGATTTTCTTCTGGTTTTGCAGTAATATTTCACAAAAAAACCGTAATAAACTCATGGTATAGAAGTAGTCTCATGACTGTTAGCACCCTCCTTGCTCTAAAGATGGAGAAGCCATGGGGCTGGGATACACCCCCAGAGTCAGGTAGCAAAACTGCTGCAGGACAAGACCTCAGTTTACAGCTTGGGGTTTTTCCACTTTTCTGTTTGTTCCTCCAGAAGTTTTTTCAGCCCTGTGAGACTTGCTTGCTTTCTCTTTTTCAGCAAGTTCCTAATGCCCATAAGGACTGGGTGTGTGCTCTTGGCCTCATACCTGGTGCTCCAGTTCTGCTCAGTGGATGCAGAGGAGGCATCCTCAAGCTCTGGAATGTGGATACCTTCGCCCCCATTGCCGAGATGAAGGGACACGACAGCCCCATAAATGCCATCTGCACCAACTCCAGCCAGATTTTCACAGCAGCAGAGTGAGTTCTTCTCAGAGAATCTCTTTTCCATTGCTCCTGCTATAATTCTGTACATGCAAATGCATTTAGGACATTCAGTTGTGTAAGTCACGTTGTAGCAAGGATTGGGAGAGCTGGTCCAGTCCGTGCCCCTCGAAGCTAATAATCTATCACAGCCATCTCCAAAGTGGAGTGCATGCACCCCAGGGGATGCACAACATCATCCAGGGAAGTGCTGGAAGAAATTATTAGAATTCAATAGTACATGTATATAATTTATAAATTAAATATAAATTTGTAAATTAAATACCTGTGGCAATGTGGGCTCAGAAAGTAGGGGTACATGATCAAAAAGGTTTGGAGGCCACTAATGTATAGGATGGCAGGGAGAATTTGACAGAAGTTGGGAACTTTATCAGCTTGTCTCTGCAGTTGGCCTATTTCCTGCTAGGACTCATTGCTGACCTGGGTGACTTTTTCAAAATGCCATGATACATGGTGGTTGGTTGGTTGGTTTGGTTGGTTTGTTTTTAAGTGCTGGCATATAGCAGAAGCTTTGCAAGCCATCCTGCTGTCCTTTAAACACCTCGATGTGAATATTTGTTTCCTCAGTAAAAGCGAGCAAATTGAGGACCTGAAACCTCAGGGGACTTGACCAAGAAAAATACTTCATTGTGGAGAAAGTGCAGGAGACAGCAGCAAAGCCTGCTTTGTGGTGTAGTCTGAATTAAAAGCAGGCCTTTCAGAATCAATACAGTTGCCAGGTTTTCATGGTTGGTGGTCAGTGTTTATGTTTAAGCACTAATAGGGGTAGAGATAGCAAAGCTTATGTCTCTGTTTGACTAAATATTATTAATAAGTTTAGAACATACATGCATCTAAAATTGATTCTTTTTTTTTACCATTAAAAAAATACAGCCCTTTGGCACTTCTAGCAGTGTGCTTAAGCTCTATAAAACTTTGACTGTTTCTGACAGTGAAATGAAGGCAAAAGTGAGAAAACACTTAAAACTGACACATGGTCTGCCCTTGCGTGCCGACTTCTTTTGACGAGGTTACTAGTCACACTACTTAATTTTTATGAGAATTCGTAACTTCCCTTTCACAGAATAAATTGCTATTTATTTTACATTATGATAGCAGAGTTTTGTAACATATTCCTTGTGATATTTTACTTACACTTTAAAATTGTGCAAATAGCGATTGATTCCAAAAGTACAGAATTACAGATTGCCTCTGCTGGGCTTCTAAACAGCAGCATCCTGGTATATGCTTTGCAGCACCTTGCAAAGGGGCTTGGGTTTGTTGTTTGGTTTTTTATTTTTTGGGTTTTTTTGTGGAAAGAGTTAGAACTTCGTATTGTCTTGTGTTTCTGCACTTTTTTTTACTTTTTCCTATAACAGACTGATGCCTCTTGTATAAATAGAGCCCATTTCAGGTTTGATTTTACCTGTTACAACATTGCACATTCCTTTAATGACAGGAAGTACTCCCATCCTGAGTTTATCTCCCTAATTCTGCAGCAGATTGGCTGTTTGCCTACGGTCTTCTGAGTAGCAAATAACTACCTGATGGAAGCTCTTCTCTGATGCCAGTCTACCTAAACCTACTACTATTACCTGTATTTTAGAAAATTAGGTAATAGGGGAGTAGGATTTTACTTCCCTTAAACATACAATCTTTACACTTTCCTAGATGGTTAAAGATAATAGCCAGTGCTGTGATAAGGTTAGGGAATCTTAAATGTTGTACATCTTAGATTATAAAGTCTCCTGGAGGTGGAATAACCCTTGCATATCCATTAAAGAAATGTTATTTTGCAAACAATACCTTTCTGAATAAAACAGTGAAGCTTTTAAGGAAGCATCATGCTGTGCCCCCCCTTGCAGTCTCTCTCCTTTCCCCGTGTAATTAACTAGCTTTAATACTGCTTTGTTTTGGCTTTCAGTGACCGGACTGTGAGGATCTGGAAAGCTCGAAGTACAATAGATGGACAGATCTCAGATACAGGAGATGCAAGTGAAGATCTTGCCAGTAACTGAAATTATGGGGGAAAATGAATATATTGATCAATTTGAGGTGCACTCTATGCAGTTTGCATGTTTGTTAGGCAAACACTGATGATTGGATAAACTCACAAAGCGTGAACTCTTCTACTAGACCTGCTGTCCTTAAAATATGTACTGTATTTAATAACCTGTTGGTAACATACCTGTGTCTCAACAGTCACATATGTATCTCTATTATGGCTGAATTTGTGTGCATATGTAATACTTGCAGTTTAACTGGAATTCAGTCTTCTCTAATTACCATCTCAAGATTATAACCTGGAATATATAACAAAAGTGCTCTGCTGTATTTCACTCACAAGTATGACAGCTGTTTTGCATTTTAGGGTAGCAGGGAAAGGATGGTGACCCAGTAATAAGCCTTTGATTATGAGAGGCAGTTTCAAGATTCTAAAGGTCACTGATACTGTCATTTTCTAAGTGGAGTGAATAGATGGGAAGAAGCTGTTGATGGTACATCTATCTGACATGGCTGTGTCCTGCTAACAGCAAATACCATATGATTTGTGTAATGTTAGCATATAATCTGTGTTGACCAAAGTTGTGCAGCTGTGTATACTCTATGCTCAGGACTAGAACTCATATGCTCACAAATTGCTATGTTTTATTTGTGTTTTGCCTACCTTCTGCAATGACTAGGTGTTCTTAATATCATGACAAATATATCTTCATCTATTTTTCTTATGGATTTATTTCTATCATCTCACTTTTTTTTTAAGCAAATTGTCTTTCCTTTTTATCTAATTTTATATGCTGCTAAATGTATTTTAAATACACTGTTTTGCAAACCTTGGCAGTTACTTTGAGAACTGAACCACGTGTATTGGAAAAAGTTATGTAAATAGATGGTTGTATAAAGAAAATATCTTGTGCCTGTATGACTTTTACAGCTCTTGGAGCATGGATATTGAGGGAGGATGTATAATTTACCCAACTGCTCTGAATATTAATTTGTAAATTCTGCAAATTTAAAAATTTTATGTAGATTCAGATACAGTGTTTGGATATTGAGGTTTTTTGGTTGTTTTGTTTTTATTTTTCAGAAAATACCAGTCTGTAAATTATAGCTTGTGGAGGTAACCCTAAATAAAGATGTGAATGTGAACTACTTTTTTGCCTTTTTCATCATAGTTTTTTTTAAAAAAATTCACTTCCTTTGCAAAGGTCTTGAATATAAAAAGCACAGTTTTACACAATGCAGTAGAGTAGCTTGCTGAGTTACACAGCCCGTAGGTTGTTCTGGTATCCATGTCTGTGTTCTCACTTGGCCATATGTGTTTTGGTAGTACTTAGGAACCCTAGTGGGATTCCCTCGCACTAAGTCTTGTACAAACTTAAAATGAAGCAGCTCCTGCTCCTACAAGGTGACACTTCTTACCTTACTACACAGTCTGTCAAACAAAGAAAAGTTCTGATGCCTCTTAATGATCTTGAAGGAATTATTTCCTTCTCTGCTCAGCTTTAAAGGAGATGAAAATACTGCTTGTGATTTGAGGTTACCAATTTAGTCCAAGTTTTGTTGGAAATGGGTAATGAATGATATATATTGTTAAGAAACAATGTATAAGTTAGTTAAAATAGACAGCAGCAATACCAATTAGTGCTTGTCTCATACTTTTTGGCCACTCAAAGTGTGTACCCACAAATGATTTGGGTCTCTATCATAACTTTGAGCAAAAGTCCTAGTGGAGTGTGACTTTACAAACAAGGCTCATGAGACAGGCTTTCTGTGCCCGGTGGAGGGTCCCTCTTCCCCTTGGCCCAGTGGGTAAAGCCAGTTGGTGTGTTGTGCCAAGCTAAACTAATGACAACAGCAGCGTGGTGAACCCTGGTTTTGGGGCTGAGTACTCGTGGCTGTCATCTGGAAATTCTGGGTGGTTGTGGGCTTTTGTAGTGTGATTCATATGAATATTGTGTAAGTCCTTGCAAAGCTGTAAGTCCCTGCCCTCTGGGTGCTCTGATGGACTGTATTGTGAGGGGCTGCCTGGCAGCATGAACCATAGATGTCTGTCTTCAGTGATGCTTGACAGCACAGATGTTTTGCAAAACTATCTCTATATGACAGGCACCAATATAACTTGGCTAATGTGTTTGTAGGAAGATTTTTTTTTTTCCTTCCAGAAAGACATTCCACATAAACCAGGTCTTACCATAGAACACAGCTTTACTCTGAAAGCTCTTGCCGTCAAGTATTTGGAATGAAAATGTCATTTTGTAAAGGTCACAGTATCAAGTGTCTTGTTTTAATGGAGAGTTCTTTAACAGTTTGTTTTTCTCCAAACATCATTTGTGCTGTAAAACCACAGACATGCAAAAGATAATATGAAATCAGAAAAAGGTAAGCACTGGACTCCGATTGTCTGAAGATGTTTGTTATTTAAAAAAAAAAATTGAAGGTGGTTTCTGAAAATGTCATGGGAAAATCATGTTCTCTCTCAAAGATGTAATTCAAAAGTTTGTGGACAAATTACTGGCTACATCTGATCTGCTTAGATAAGTTGTTAAATACAGGCAAGGTCATGTGTTACCATTAATCTCATGAAAGTTACAAATGTTGAGAAAATATTTGCAATGTTTCTGATTATGTGTGGGAACTAGTGCTTATTGTGCCCCTGCCTTCTATAAAAGGCTCCAGGCTGCCTGCAGAAGTCCTCCTTCAATCAGGGCGAGGATGCGGAGCCTGTGTTTCTTGGCTGTTGCACTAGCAGGTAAATATACAGCACTTGTATTTTGTCATAGGCTTCAAAAGCAAAATACAAATGCGGTAATGACAAAAGAGCTGTTAGAGGAGCTGATTGTTTTCCACAGACAAGGAGAGAACAGGCATGGCGCTGACTCTGCCTGAGGTGACTGTGGGAGGACAGTAGAGATGGCTTGTACAGAAATACACTGCAGTCCTACCGTGTATTCAGCTCTCAGGCACCAGCACAGGCACATTGGAATCAATGGGATCATTCAGCTCCTGAAAGTGACCCATTGCTTTGCTAGTGTGTTTCCTGTGACTTTGACCCCAGAAGTTAATTAGTCTAGAGTCTAATAAAGAGAGAGTTCATATTATTATGTTGCTAAGAGGAGGGAACCTCTGCAGCAAATGCCTTTGAAATGTGCAGATGAACTCAAAATGTAAAGACTAGCATTACTAAATTAAAAACCATGTGGTGATAATTTGTCCTTTCTTATACCTTAATTTTATTTTGCAAAACTGAAATCAAGGTTTTTAAAAATCAATGAGGATAGGTTTTCATGTATGTCTTTCCAACTACCTTGCTTTAGCTTCTGTTCCCATGGAAATTATCATGGAAACACTGCAAGTAGCCATAGCTGTTTCTATATATTCAACTGCTTGTTTGGATTTCATTATCTATGTAGGTTTACAGACATGGGCCATAAATACAGTGAAAATAATGCAGAGATTTTTTTATTATTATTTTGAGAAGTAGAGAAGGAAAGTGGTATCTTCCCACATGCTGCTCTCATCTTTGTACTGTGATAGAAATAAATCCAGGAACAAGGAATGAATGAGATTGCAGCCTTGTTCAGCTGTTTACATCTGCAAGTGTTTGTTTTTAAAATTTGCTGGGAAATGTAAGCATTACAGTAATGGGAGAAAAAAATTAACTTTTTGGCTGCTGTGTTTGACTCCAATTGGAAAACACACCCCAAAACAAAATGAAGTGTGATGGTTTAGTTTATTTTGTGCTCCAAGAAGACATAATTGAGGGATTGCAGAAGGATTCTCGTAGTTTGATTATGCTTTAGGTGAAAAAGAGGATCAGAATTCAGGGCTTTTCTATGTGACATCATGAGGGGTGAATGCTGGACAGAATAGTCAGCCCGTGGGATGCACCTCTCTGCCCCAGAAAACAGAGATGAAAGCCAGTCCTGCCTGCCCAGCAGCTGGCAAAGGTTAACAGCCAGATAATTGCTGTGAATTCCTGCCTCTACAGGATGATACGAGGCACTGTGGCAGTGAGTGGCAAGCTCTGTTGTGCATTCTTGGAGCATCAGACCTGAGTGTCAGATGTTTCTGTATAGAAGGGGGGGGGTGGATCAGAGTTTTCTCAAAAGAAAAATGTAGATGGCACTCAGCTCCTGCTTTTCTGTGTTCCCATCCCCCACTTGGAAATCAACTCTGGCATTGCAGCATGATGGCATTCTTTAGTGAAGCTGCTGGTTTATTCTGTAAATTTACCCAGTATATATAATTACTGCTAGTGCACTTCTGCTTGTAAAGTTATTTCTGTGGAGAAGCCCAGACTGCACCAGCAATCATGTTTTAGCCTTTCAAGCACACAACAGTCCACATGGGGAAAAAAAAAATTAAAGCAGAGGTATTAGTCATTTTACAGAGAAGAGCAATTATTGTTCAAGTAGATTTAATCTTTGAATATTGCTTTAATGACTAAAATGACATAAATTAGCTTCAAAATAAGTATGCTGCCTGTGGTATGCCTGCTCTGAGAATATTTGTTAACAGCAGTTTTTCAGCACGACAGAAAACGGGTATTGTGGTCCCCCTGCTCTTGGGAGGCTCACAACATGCTTAGGACTTGCCCTGCAGCTGTAAAAAAAAGGAAAGATTTAGTACCTTACTAAGGTTTTTTCCAAAAGGATTCTGCAAGTGACTAATATGTTCCTTTTCTTTATTGCTGGCATAGTCCGTTTACTCGTAACCCTGCATGTATTAACACAAACTACTAGTATTATGCATATATGGTTGTCATACAATATAGAAAAGAACCCAAATGCCAACACATATATAATCATTGTTTATCTGTTTATATCATACAAGCGCATGCTTATATCATATATTTGTATCTCTAAAGATAGCTAACCTCTGTGTGTAACATGAGAATAAATATGCAGGAAAAGTAACAATTTAATATCCATAGCAGTCCTTGTCAAAGCGTCCCTCCTGTTCAGCCAGCCTGCAGGGTTGCTCTCACGCCTCACCAGCAGCTTCATTACCCTGCTATTTAACTTTCCATGAGTATTTCAAACAATTCGTGCTTAAGCTGAGCACAAGCAGCTTTGAGACCCGAATAATACAGACCCACTGCCTGGGCCTGTGAAAGAAAGTGGTTGTTGCTCTCGCTCTGTCATGAGCAGGCTGCTCTGCCGTCATCTCAGCCAAAGGGACCATGGGTGTTGGCCCTAAAACGGGAAAGAAGCACATAGAAAAAGAACTAAAGAAGTTGGGGGGGAGGGGGAGAAGGTGGTGGTGGTTAACGTGGTTCTCTGCTGCTCTGACTGCTTTTCCCTGTGTCCAGCCCTCGGCGGGTGCCTTGGCTCCAGCCAGGATGCGCAGTGCCCGGGGGCTGTGGCAGTGCAGAAGCGCATCGACTGCCACCCCCAGCCGGGGGCTTCCCAGGAATCGTGCGAGGCACGGGGCTGCACCTGGTGCAGCACTGATGTGCCCAACGCTCCCTGGTGTTTCTTCCCTGAGGACAGTCCCTACGGCTACTCCCGGGGAGGGAACACCGAGAAGACAGACAAAGGCTGGAGGTAAGTGTGTGTGGCAGGTTGGCACTGCCCCACAACCACGGCTGCCACCCTGGGGGCTCTCGTTGAAGACTTCCCCCAAGCTGCTCTGACGCTCATGCTCAGCTGGTTTCCCTGTGCATATGCTAAGGAACTGGGGCTCTGGCTCTCACCACGCCGCGGTGAGGAAGGCAGGCAGGGGCACGGGGTAGTCCCTTCCACCTTGGGAGCTGTGTCCCAGGAGACCGTGAGGTCTCTTTGCTTAGGTGGCACCTCTTTTATCCATTAACATCAAGGAGAACCTCAGCTGACCTCAGGGATTATTTCTCTCAATACATCAGTGATTTCTTATTGAAGAGCTGACACAGAATAGCTGGGTTGTTCCCCCAGCCCATCCCAGGGTGGTTTCAGCCAGTGATAGATGTGTTTCCACTGCAGGATCACACTGAACAAGCGCCAGTCCTTGTCCCTCTTTGGAAATGACATTTCCCCGATTGCCTTGGAAGTGGAGTTCCAGACAAGGGACAGACTCCGGTTCAGGGTGAGTGTTTGAGGGGTAGGAATCCTTTAACAAAAGCAATGCACACCAAGTAGTGAGCTAACCTGTCCCCCCCTCACCTTGCTTTAGCTCTACGACCCCAACAAAGAGCGGTTTGAAGTCCCACTCAAGATCGATGGCCCTGGGGTTACTGCCGAGGAAGCCAACTATGAAGTGGAATTCTCAGAGGACTCCACACACTTCACAATCAAGAGGAAAAGCACTGGCACCGTGCTGTGAGTACCAGATGTGATTCATGTTGCTTTTTGTAGAAATTAAGTGTGACGGGGCAAGCACTGTTTCCTCACACACCAGTGCTTGGATCTGTGTGACAGTGTGGTCAAAAGCAAACTGGATGTGGTATAAATGTAGATTTATGCCTTGTCCCTGAAGGGCACTCATTATTAATAGGAGTATGCACCTGTATAACAGACAGTTGTCTACATACATGTATAAAAGGTTATGCAGCAAGTCAAATAACTTCTGAGGTTACAATTTCACAGCTTGGGAGGCTGGCTGACTCAACTCATCAAAGCACTGAACTAAGATTTCTTAAATTTGAGGTAAGAGGGACTGAGCACCAAGTCTCCTGACACTCTCCAATAAGCAGGTCCCGATAACTAAAGCTCAAAGCCACAGAGACCATAAGCCTTTACCTTCCACTGATGTCAGTGAGTGGCGTCAGTGGGACTCGTCTGTCCCTCTGCAAAAATAGCATTTATATTCTCAAGCTGGTACTGTAAGTTTAACTTCAGCAAAAGCTCCCCTCACTAACAAATGTCAGCAAGTGCCATAATATCCCCTTTCCTTGGCTTCCATCAGCACATCCCTGGTGTGTAATGCTACTCAGGAGGAGACTCCCAGACAAGGTACACTCCTGTCAGCTGCTTTTGGGAATGATACAACGAGCAATGTAAGGCTGGCTTAACATGAGTGATACAATTAAGACAATACAGCCTCTAGAATGGTCTGCAGATGGAACCACCATGTTGGGTGTTTAATGAGCTGACCATCCTTTTAATTTTCAGACTCATGGCATCTCCTTATACAAGTCACAGTCAATTCTGAAAAGTTTTCTTTTTGCAGGCCATTGTAAATGAATATGTTATGCATTACTCTAATAAAAAAACGTAAGTTAATTTCTCATTAGACTTCACAGCTCTGTGTAAACAGTGGACTTATGTTAAAGGTTCAGTTTTCTTGTAATAAGAGGTTTCTGTAAAGGCTTATTAATTGGAATGCTGATGTGAGACATGAATGCATAATGAGACATGGTGAGTAGCCTCATTCTCATTCAACCCTCCTCATCTTCACCCAAACCCCAAGGGTTCAGCCTTAGTCACTCAGGTCATCCTCAAACTTGAGATGCCCCAGCTAAGGGAAGGGGCCTGCCATAGAGTAGATGTAGGGTCTGATCCACTGAGCCACCAAAGGTGCGATTGCAGTGAGAGGCAGAGGAGCACTAGTTGGTCTCCACTGAGCAGGTTTTCAGGAGGCCACATTCATTGGCCTGCCATGGGCCTGGGGAAGCCTCTTCCAGACCTCTTGTCCCCCCAGAGCCAGTGCCCAGCACAGGTGTGGGGGGCAGCAGTGCTGTGCTGCAGAGCCCGGGGAGGCAGAGGGCAGCCTTGGTTAGCAGCATCTCTGCACTCAAATATCCCCACGGGAAATCATACACTGCCTCCAGGCAGGTAAAGGAGTGCTCCTGAAACCCAGATGACACCAAAAAGAGGAATATATAATGCAGGTGAATATAATGCACAGTTAATAGACTTTATTCTGCAAACAATGGCAGGGCTGCTACCAAAAGATTCTCTTCAGGAGACAACACAGGATTTTGCATATAGAAAGGGAAATTATATGTTCCTTAGAATTTTTGTTTCATGTGAAATGGCACACACTATAGGCTGACGAGTCCTGTCAGGGAGCCATTCCCCTCACAGCTGAAACCTATTTAGAGTTATATTCCCTGTCTGAGGAGAAAAAAATGCTTCCCTTAGTTTGCTTGCCTCTCCATCCTGTCAGAGTGAGGGAATGCAAGTGCTCAGAGATAGCGCCACAGCCTAAGAGAGATTTGCAAACTCCTTAGCCACCAGAAGAGCTGTGCAGATGGAAACCTTTCAAAATAGGACAGCAGGTTATATATGCTGGCCTAAAAGCCATGGCTGGCTGCATTTGCTTTACTGCAGAGGATGAACCCTCAGCAAGCAGCGTTATAGGAGCATCCCCAAGGCTGCACTTGACTGGCTGGGTCCAGGGGAGCACCGCTGCCACCTGGCATGTTAAGTACATTTTCATGTTAGGTCAACCTGCCCAAAGGCAGGTTTGTGTGCTAAACCCCACATCTTCTCCTTTGGGCTCCCTCCAAAGCTGGGAGCTGCTGCTCCAGGGCACCCAGCATGCCCGGGCCAGGCACAGAGCAGCACAGCTGGTGGTGTCCGTGGGCACACCAGGTCTAGGGCAGGCTGTGTGGGCAAGTGTCCCTGAGAAATAGGCAAGTGCTTGACACATGGAGGGACTTCAACCTCCCATTTTAAGGTGTGAATGGCCATGGCCTTGCTGTGTCAATGAACAGCTGAATTGATCATATGCACACAAATATTGCTTAGAGCAGTTGATGTGGGCAAATAAAGCCTCTTCGACAGGCGGTGCAGCTGCACTCCCCAGGTGTGGACGGGTAATAACTTGTGCCTGCACCACACTAGGAAGGGGGGTGCTCTGCCCGATCTATTTAACATCTCCAAGGAACACTTTCCCATGGTAAAACAATCCCAGATATTCAGATATCTGTTTCACATGATGCTCCATATTCCTTGCTAGCAGCTTCATGACTGCTGGATGACCCACCCCCAAAAAAGCCTAAATTCCCTCAGGATACTCGGTGTGCTCTGGCACAGGTGACAGTCCACCTGAGGAGGAAGCAGTCTGTCCCAAGTAAAAACACAGTTGGGTTGGGGCCATTGTTTCAAACTCCACACCTGTATTTCCATATCCTCCTTTCAGTGGTGCAGCCACTGCAGCCAAGTGTCCTGCCATCCGTGTCTTTGTGCTGCAGGCACTGAAGCTCTAGGGTAGCTGATGGCAGGCAAAAAGTCTGTTGGCGTGACAGCAAACCCCATCTCTGCTCTGCCACTTGTGTGTACAAAGCCTCCTCCTCACGAGATGCTATTTAATTCCACACTGGAAATACTACAGGAAAGAGGCAGAGAAGGCTTTGTGGTATTCCTGAATGTGCTTTTATGGGTGTTTCTCACACTTGCTGCACCCGAGGAGACTTTGCCATAGCCGAGCTACCCAAGGAGGGCAGGACAAACTCAGGGCTCCATGTAATCACAATAACAGGGAGGAGGAATAAATTATGTGAGGGGAGAAACATTAGCAGCTGATTGCAAACCTCATGCAGAGCCAGGAGCAAGAGTAAAAAGGCCAAGTCCCGCTACATTTTCAGCTCTCTCCAAGGTAATCAGGTGACAGCTGATGCTTCACTTGCATGGGGTGAAAATTAGACAGGGTCATGTAGGGAGATGATCCAGGTGCTGCTGGGGGCTTCCAGGACCAGGATCTCTTGGGCTGCCTCCCTTTCTGCTCCCAGTAATGCCTCTTGGCTTACTCCCTCTTACCTTTTTCTCTCTCCCCCACTGCTGTCCTGTTCTCTGTCCCAGTCCACCCTGCCTGCTCCTGCTCTTCTTTACCTTCTCCAACACTCCTGCTGTTTCACTGGTAGCCAGAGAACACCCTTTTCTGTGCCAGTAGCTCTGCAAAGCCAGGGGGGTGAAACAGTGCCGTGTCCATGCATTCACTGGTAAAGTGCCTAGGGGTCAGATGTGACCCAGGGGCAGGCAAAACTCCCACTCCCATCCAGTGTCAGGTGTTTTCTGTTTTTCTGGGGAAAACCAGAAACCTGCATCTGATTTAAGGCTGCAAGTTACAGATCTGAACCATGAGGGACAAGAACTGGGTCTCCTGTCCTAGAGGTGAGGCTGCCAAACCAATATCTTTGTAGGCTGAAGGAGCCTCTCTCCACTCCCATCATGCTTGAAAAATAACTGCTCTGGCAAATTGGTGTGATCAGTGGCAAAACTCTCTGTCAAGAGATTGCTTTAGTTTAATAAGTCCTTGCTCACAATATCCCAGTTGATCTTGCACCTCTTAATGGGAAACTTGCCTATCATCAGCCAGGTTTATTGTTTACAGTAGCAAAAACAAGAGAGAAAATACTGTGTTGTAATACAGCAGGAGAGGGAACTTAACAACTTTTGTGTTGTTTTGTGGCACACGCATTCAGGGTAAGTGCTATTCTCCTTCCTGCTCCTGCCACACTGACAACAGTAACCACTGGAAGAGGTAGTATCGAGAGTGAGCATGGAGGTTTCAAGAAAGCCTACACTTCCTCAAGACAGGAAAAAGGCTGGGAACTGTTTGTTCTAAGACAGTGATAAATAACAAAGATATACTCATTTTGCAGTGTATGATTACTCTATGGGACTCGTTGCCCCAGGGCAGCACTGACATGGGAGGCTTAGCAAGATAGACATTCACACACAATAAAAAATCCTCTGTAGGAAAAAAAACACAAAACAACCAAAACTAATTTTGTCTCCATGTTTCATAACAGCAGTTAATCCTATGAAAACAGCCAGAAACTTCCTCCATAAGCAGATTATTGCAAGACTGACTCTGAGTGACATCTTATGCCTTCCTTTGTGATATCAGGGCTGGGCCATTGCTGGAGACAGCTGTGGTGGGATGGACTACTGATTTGATTCTCTACTTTAATATCCTGACTTTTCCTTCATGATGTCATACAAATAATGGAAGGCAGAACATTTTTTTCCAAACCAGATATGGGCTACTTTCTCTCTATTAAGAGTTTGGAATACCTTGTTTGGTATCACTTGGGAACATACAGGACAAGTAAGTGAAATCTAATCAAGATTTTCCATAATTTCCAAAAGGGCTGCTGCCTTTTTTATTGATTGTGGTAGTAAGCACAGACGCCACTTACCATGAAGACATTTCTACATAGGCAAGGCTATTAGAATGATTTATGCAGATATTGTCTTAAACTGCAGTTTTGCTGAAAGCTACAGGGGCAAATTGTATGCATGAAGGGTAGCTTGGGTTTGTTCCTAGTTTCTAAGAGCCATTATTTTAGTCATCTAAGCATTAAGATTTATGTTATTTAGGCAAGAAGTATTGTAGGGATATCACTTATCCAAGTGTTTTTCAGAACAGAAATAAAGCATTTTACATCCAGACACCTATAGAACGTCCTGATACTACAACAATGGATACAGTAGAAGTAGAGTGGAACTGTGTCAATAACTGTAAATATACCCTGCAGTTCTTTTTTTTTTTTTTTTTTTAAAAAGTGGCATGTTTATGGTTATTCATGCTGACTTTCTCCACCTATTTAATAAATCACCTTCAAAGTAAGATAAATATATAAAAATTCATTCTTGATGTGCCTTCTGCAGTCCAGTGGTGTCCCAAGAATTAAAGCTAATAAGGAATACAGCTGTTATGAAACAGTCTGTTACGGTTTAACCCTATTTGGCAACTAAACACCATGCAGCTGCTTTGTCACTGCCCCTGCAAAAGGTGGAGAGAATTTGAAGGGTATAAGTGAGAAAACAGGTGAGTTGAGATAAGAACAGTTCAATACTGGCTAGAAAAGATGATGATGATGATAATAATAATGTAATTAAAAGGGAAATAACAAAGAGAAAAATAAACCCCAAGAAAGGTGATGCAAATGAAAACAATTGCTCACCACCAGCAGATTGATGTCCAGTCAGTCCCCGAGCAGCAGTCTGCCAGCCAACCTTTCTCCTAGTTTTATTGCTCAGCATGAAGCCATATGGTATGGAGTATCCCTTGGGTCTGTTGGGGTCAGCTGTCCCAGCTGTGCCCCCTCCCAGCTACTTACACCCCCCCAGCATAGTCACTGGCAGGGCAGCATGAGGGGCAGCAAAGACCTTGACTCTGTTAAAGACTGCTCAGCAATAACTCTAACATCTCTGAGTTACCAACAGCTCCCAGCACAAATCCAAAACACAACCCAATACCAGTTACTATGAAGAAAGTTAACTCCAGCCAAAACCAGAATTCAGTATCTCAAGTCTCCTGATTCTGGAAATTTTGTAAGACCACCTTAGAAGTGCCATCAGCTGCTTGCTCATGGCAGGTGAGTCACTGCTTTGAGCCACTGTACACACTGCTGTTATTGGTCTCCAAGAAACCTCAGCAGAGTAAAGTTGTTCAGCCAGGTATACCATCACGACCAGTTTATATCACAAAGGACTGATGATTGCATTCCTGAAAACCATTTAGTACTGCCTTTTAGTCATGCCCCTCAAACATTGTGTTGATGTTAGTCATAAACTACACCTTCAAAATGACAGGATGTTTTATCTATCTGCCTACCCCCCTTCCTTTAATATTACTTCCTTGGTCCACTGCAGTTCTGTTTCATTTGGTGTCCTGTGAGTTGACTGCTGGGTGTGAGACTAGTTCCCTGGCTGGCAAAAAGTGTTAAGTTTTAAACAGACATTTTCAATCTGAATTTTTTTTTTTTTTTTTTCCTGATAAGAAGTTGGCGAGGTTTACTCGAGTGTAGTGACAGCATTAGGAAGAAAATGTTTTATCAGTCAGAATCCCTGGACAGGCAGCATAGGCAATAGACCAGGCAGATGTGTGGGGAGGCCAGTCTGTATTTCCACAGGCAGAGGTGTTCCCACCACAGATGCACTAACAGGTTAAGACTTTCAGCAGTGAACATGAATGCAGCTATTATACCTTGTGCAAAGAGAAGGGTTCTTGTCCTCGCAGGCTTTGCCATGTCTAACTGCTGGTAGGGGTTGAATTTTTGACAGTGAACAACTGTTCAGCTCTATTTTTAGATTTTTAAATCCCTCAGTTGTCCATCACAGTACTGTTATAGTTCGTGGGACTCGTGGAGGAGAACCACGCAAATTCCTGCACACATGATGTCATTTTATGCTCCCTCCTGTTTTGTTCCTTCTATCTACTTTAAACCAGCAGGAGGGAAGGTGGGAGAAATAGAATATTTTCTTTTATTGTATCCAAGTGTCTAAGGAATGACAGACATAATTTTTTCATTTAAATGATTGCTCTCTGCCAACACCATGCAAGCAAACATAAAAAGTATCACAACAGCCTACCACAGTGCACTGCAGAGCACGGGGACTCTGGAAGCTGCTTGGGAGTGGAGGCAGAGTGAGCTGCCAGGGGAAAACCTACCCATGCTGTCCTCTGGATGGAGATGACATAATGATGCCCAGGAAAAAAAGAGAGACTCATTACCAGTCTTTCTATGGTTAATGCTATATTTAATGCGTATCCTTGCTGGCTTGTGGAGGGCTAAGGAAAGACAGGCTGATGGGGAGCAGTGGCTGGTGGTGCCAGGGAGATGCATGGTAGGGGTGGTAGCCCTGGGGAGCTGAGTGATGGAGGGGTGCAGAGCAGGGCACTGTTTTGGCAATGTCATGAAGAAGTTGGGTACGCGACGGCTGCCTGAAGGAATGATGAGTCATAAAACAGTGTTTCCATGATATATAAAGATATGGTAGGGCAGAGGGTTTGTTCTTAGGATTGTGGTTTGCACCACCCTAGTAATTCTCCTGGTTAGGGAGGGGAACTTGCTGAGCTGAAGGAATACTTTAATGCCATGGAGGAATACTTTAATGCCATGGTAACACTAATTGTTCTCATGATGGGAAATGTCAGTGCTCTAATGTGGGTACTAGAAATGTACAAAGCTTCGTGTCCTCTGAACAGGCATCATGGAGAGTACTCAATGAGTTAGGACAGATATTTAAGCTTTTCCCAAAGCTTTTCCCCTCTGGCATCCTTTGCTTTTTGCATAACCCTGTGGTCTGCTCAGTGCAGTGACCATTCCCGCCTTGGCACAGGGCTAAGCTGTGTGACAGCTCTCCTTTGGACAGGAATAGCTCCAGAGCCCACTCCTGTTCCAATACGGCAGCAGCCTCCTGCAGAAGGGCCTCTGTTTGCCTTGGATCTAAATTGGTTTGATCTAATTTTCAGGGATATTTTGTGTCCATAACCCTCCTGAAAGAAAATAATCTTATTCAGTGCTGCATATAGGTAGAAAAGCTAATGGAAAGGAGGGAGAGAGGGTTTCCTGCTGGAAAAAAAAATTTAAAAAATCAAGAATTAAATAAAATCCTTATTTTTCCTGCTTATAAGAAAGGCCAAATAGACTTAAAATACACAGACCCTTCAGTATGTGTGCTTGACTTCAGATTTGTCTGGGACAGCTTTGGGATAGACTGTGCCTGCTTTTTGCATGGAGAGGCATAAGGGTGCCTTGAGTGATCCTATGAGTGGCTGTCCTTGCTTCCTCCTGGGGAGAGCAGGCCAGTGTGGTGGGAGCAGTGGTGCCTTCCCAGTCCTCCCAGCGGCAGAGATTGTCCCCAAGGAGGGGTGCTGGTGGCACAGGTGGCAGGCCATTCACCAGGGAGCGCTCCCCTCGTGGGGGTGGTGCTGCTCCCCACTGACACAGCCCATCTTCCACTCCTCTGATTTACTGGTCAATTTGATCAGCCATTTAATTTTGTCAAAATCATTGACAGAAGACCATTAAAAGGTTGGTTATGGCACTTCTGTGCTCTATGGTTTGGGCTCATTTATTTTAATTAGCTGAAACAAATTCATGGTTAAACAAGGCTTGAGAGGGTGCTATTTAAACGTGGTACTTGTGGCATCCGCAGGACCATTAACAAAACACTTCTCCACAGCTTGACCGTGTTCTCCCCCATCTATCTTGCAGCTCATTATATCACTAGAGATAGGAAATAGAATGTAACACCTAATTAAAATGTGAGCCTGTGTCCACTGATGAGTCAATAAAGGCATTAGGGTGGTGAGAGAAGCAGGAGCGAGTCATCACAATAAAAACATCTTGTTCAAGCAGGCTCTGGAGAAAGCTATGCTTCTGCCTTAGACACCTGCATGAAGTTGCGAATAACATGAGTATTCAGGTCCTCATACAGCATAACATTTAAACCTAAAGGCTGATAAAACCTAAATGTCTGTTGTTCTCATTAAGGATTCTGAACTTCACCGTGTAATTACAATTTTTAGCCTTTACCATCGGTTGTCATAGAAATACCAAAAGCAACCACTTATTTCGGTAATAGATTTATAGATAGTGTCTTCAGTTATTTTAGTTGCTCTTTTCTAAAATTATATTGATGCAGTTTTTTGTATAAGTAGATATCTGCAGCCATTTCAAAATGAATTTAATGTGTTTTAGGTTAAGCATATTAGAGGTGTGCATAGAATTTAATGCTTGTTGGGTTTTGTTTGTTTGTTTGTTTGTTTTTCGTTTTTGTTTTTTAATATTGTTATTCTCCAAAATACATAAAAAGTATAAATAGCCAGATGTGAATTTAGAATGATACATACAAAAGATAAGCAAACGAGTCATGTCTCCCTCTGTCACAGGTGGGACAGTCCCCTGGTCGACCTGTTTTTCTCCAACCAGTTCCTTCAGATCACCACTACTGTGCCATCCACTTCCGTGTATGGGTTTGGTGAGCACGAGCACCCGACCTTCAAACACAGCATGGACTTCATTACCTATGGCATGTACACCAGAGATCAGGCACCCACGGTAATTCAGTTTAAGTAATGCTTGGTTCTAACTTGTATCACCAAAAGGAGGTGGCAAGCGTGGAATGTTCAAGTTTTGCAGGTATCCTCTGTTTTAATTACATGACAAAGCCATGAGTCATTTTGAGGGTATTTCAAAACCTGTCATCAAAAACTTCCTCACAGTGCAGTTTTCAGAAATAAAAAGTATTTTGTGTGCCAAGATCCTGATTCAGAAATGCATTACATTTCATGCTTGGATCAAGCCCTGTTCATTCAAACAAGCTGGACTTCAGCACGACTCATTAGATATTTGGCTAAACTGCAGTCAGCGGTTGATGAGTCTATTTTAAGTAGCAAAGCGATTCTTACCCATGCCATTTTGCAGGGTTTGGAAGAATGTGGAAGGTTTAACTGAGAAAAACTTAAAAGTGCCATTGTGATGAGGCAGAAAAAAAATTTTTCTTTTCTATCAATTTGACTTCACAACACTTAAGATGAAAAAATCTCCTTTTCAAAACAAGTCCCTAACTATGAATGAATTTCTTGTCTATGCATACGTAGCTACCTGACAAAAACTATGAAGAATAGCAGTCAAGCCATACCTCATGTGCTGTTTATGTTTCAGACATTTGCCAACCTCTATGGAGTTCACCCTTTCTATATGTGTGTAGAACCTGACTCCAACGCGCACGGTGTTCTCCTTCTGAACTCCAATGCACAAGGTAAAAGGATATATGGATTTCCTATATGGACCACATATAGAAAGCTGGTAGATTAACAAGTATAAAAAACTGTTTCAGTGATTGCTTTTTCAATGTCATACAAATATGAGTGACTGTTCCCTAATTAAGCTTCCAGGAATTACTATAGAGTTTTCAGAAGGATTTAATTAGAATGACTATTTAACAAGGTAAGGTATTTTCAGCAAAAATATATGCTTAGCTTTCTTTTTTTAAATAGATGCACATGGAGGGAAAGGATAAGGTGGAGGAAAATTCCTCTGAGACAGGCATAACTGAATCAAATCAGTTTAGGTTAGTACTATATTCTGTCTGTGGAGAATAGTTTTGTATGTTGCCATGGTCACCTTACTTTTTTAATCTAGTGGTATAATTTCAGAAAAGAGGAATCTTCATGCCATCTATAAAGTCAGTTTCCCCTGGCAGGCAATGGCTTCCAGTGGGAACATTAAAATAGTAAAGAGGAACCCTAAACACAAGCTTATTGATCCTTTTTACATAAATGAAATTGAGACATGGATCTATGTAATCTACTCTGTGTGTGATTTATTGCTGCACAATGCCAGTCTGAATGCCTCTTAAACACTGATAGTCTTGGAGCATTGAGCACATCTCTAGGAAGCCTGTCCTAGTGTTTGACCACCCTCTTGGTAAAGAAATGCTTCCTAATGCCAAGTCGTAACCTCCCTTGATGCACTCATGACCCATTCCTTTGTATAGTGCAGGGTTGATTTGTACTGAGAACCTATTTTTTTTCCCTTTTAGATGTTACTCTGTCTCCAAACCCATCTCTGACTTTCCGCACTATTGGAGGGATCCTTGACTTCTATCTCTTCCTGGGACCGACCCCCGAAAATGTAATTCAGCAATACACTGAGGTCAGTAGAAAACTGCATATGGCACACGGAGCAGTGCCTTGTAACAAAGTCCCATCAGTTTCTAGTAGTATCAGCAGGTAGTGCAGCCAGAGCTTTGTCCTGATCTCTTTGTACAAAGCTGTAGCTTCAGATCTGTGGTAAAACTGGCATATGCTCAAGCATCTGTGAACAGTCCAAGTGTCACAGGCTGGCTGGGTGTTCAGTGCACATCTCCAGCCTGTCCTGCAGTATTTCACAGTGGGGTGCAGGAATGCATTAAAGGGATGCAATGATTAGAAAGAAATCTGTCTAAGCTTACTCTTCTCTGGGCTGTCATAATTTCACAGTCTTTCCTATAAGGCTGTAACTATTTTAACACTGTGGATTCAGAAAACAAACTAGGCAGAGTACAGATGGGAATGTTTGGGAACTCCACATTTGCTGGATTTCAGAGAAGTTGGATGGACTTTAAAGGCTTCAAGCCTTTATTTGCCAGTGGAATTGCCTGTTGATTTTGAAGCCATCGGCCTGTTTTTTATTAAAGAAAACCCTTGTAATTGCACTGGAGAGCGTAGATGTGAAACAATACATTTATTGCTGTCTCACAGAATGTAACTACTTTCTTTCCAATTGCCCAGTGTTTTCCAGAGAACTGAGAGAACACATGCTAATAGCTGCTTTGGAAGTGTACATACAATTCTTACCTAGTGAGGACTGTGCAGAAAAAAAGTAGCAGATAATACATTTTTCCTCATCACCAAATGCCACGTGATGCAGGGACGAGGCCTTTGCATAGAAAATTGCCCCCTCAGACCCAAGCTCTGTTCATAAAGAAATCAGTGTCCAACTAAAGAGTGTGGAGCAGAGCTGAGCAGGGGAGGGTCATGTGTGCAGATCCTGAGGATTAGGCTGCAACTGGAAGTGCTGAGCAGCCCGTGGTACAGAATCCCAGAGCTGGGCACTCAGAGCTCACACTGAGATGTGCAAGTGCTCTGCCTTCCCCTGCATCACCCTTCAAAGGGGCCTGAGCTCTGATTTGCAGCAAATATTTTGTCTTTCCTGGCTTTTCAAAGCCTCCATATCTGACACTTGCCTTCTTTTAAAGTGCCTGAAATGGGAAGACAAATATTGTGGTTCAGACTGAGGGGAAAAAGAGGGTTCAGCTGGGAAGGAAGGAATTGCAGGGTTCTGGTTTAGTGATAGAAGGAATAAGATTTGCTCATGTTGCTGTTTTGGGAAGGCTGAAGCCTCCCCGGATTAGTGGGCTTTTCTAAGCAGAGATTCAGGTGGTGCCTCCCAGAGAGGTGGGAGGCTGACAGTGCCCCTCCATGTGTCAGAGTAGGAGCAACTCTCCTGATGGTTGGAGGTTTTCTGCTCCCTCTGCACATCATCCCCACCAGTCACCTGGAATGGTTTGACCCTGGCCAGCAACTCAGCTGCTCACTCACTCCCCCTCAGTGGGATGGGAGAGAGAATGGGAAGGGTAAAAGTGAGAAAATTCGTGGGTTGGGATGAAGACAGTTTAATGGGTAAAGCAAAAGCCGTGCACGCAAGCAAGGCAAAGCAAGGAACTCATTCACCACTTTCCATGGACAGGCATGTGTTCAGCTATCCCTAGGAAACAGGGAAATGGCTGAACACAAAATTTACTGGGAAAGACAAACACCATCACTCCCAATGTTCCCACTCTCCTTTCTTCTTCCCCCAGCTTTATATGCTGACTGTGACCCCACATGGTATGGAACATCCTTGTGGTCAGTTGGGCTCAGCTGTCCCCACTGTGTCCTCTCCCAACAACTTGTGCACCTCCAGCCTCCTCGCTGGTGGGTTGGTGTGAGGGGCAGAAAAGGACTCTGTGTAAGCCCTGCTCAGCAAAATCAAAAATATCCCTGAATTATCAACACTGTTTTTAACACAGATCCAAAACACAGCCCCATACCAGCTACTATGAAGAAAATTAAAGCTATCCCAGTCAAAACCAGCATACACCCCTCTGACCCCAGTGCCACAGACCAGCAAATTAATTGGGTTTTTAACTTACACATGGGTGATAAAACCAGGGGGAAAAAAAGCGGGGGGGGGTGTGTGGAAAAGTAAAGCGACTCTTCCCTGGGCTGCAGCTTTGATCTCTATTTCAGGGGAGTTAGTACAGCAGTGCAATGGAGATTAGAGCCATCCCTGTTTCTTTTCAAAGTCTTGTGCTGGTTTTTGAAGGCAGCATTTCTGTGGCTTAGCAGGTGGTCAGCAGCTGAAAATAAAATGAGAGAGTTCTCACTCCCCAGCTGATGGGTAGTGGCAGCTCACTTTCCACCCCTGTCTCTGGAAATGGAACTGGAGCAAAGAAAACAAGGTAAAGGAGAGCAGTGGGTGTCTCCCAATGAGACATGTCACATGCAGGACAAAAAAAATCCCATTCTGTATTCTTTGAGCTTGCACTCAGCTCTCTAGGGAATCTGAAAGAATGCATGTTAGTAATTTCACAGTGAAATAATAACTTCTTCAGTAAACATCCTGAAATTCCAAGGTCACAAATGTTACAATTACCATAGTATTAGTCTCTAGGGTAATGATTTAGCTTTTATGTACAAGACATGTGGGGAGATGCAGGAGAGACAAAAGACTTTATTTTTCAATTGTATTTCCTGTCATGCTGAGAGGACTCTCCTGTGCAGTCATTGTCACGCTTCAGGGAAGGACAAGGGGTGGAAAGGAGGAGCGTGACCGATGTCTGCAAGGCATCTTCAGCAGCATGATGCTCAGCTCTCTCAGATGTTTGCATGGGGCTCCGCTGGGAATTGGTGTTTTGGGAGTTCCTGGCTGCAATGAGCTTCTTGGGGGAATGCCACCTGCATCCACCTGTGCAAGCACCTGCCCCAAATCACTTCTTGCTGCAGGGACCATCCATTGTGTCCATCCCTGATGGTCCCAGCGGTAGGTGTGGCAGGGTGTCTGACTGGTGCGTGCCTGCTCAGAGTAGGGGAGTTGTGTCTGGAGCAAAGTGCTCCACACCTTTCTCAGAAGTTTTGCACTCTTGCCTTCACTGCCACTTCAATATCTGAGGAACCCCTCTGGCCCTCAGCATGCTTGTTTCTGTGAGAGGTTTAGGAGCATAGTTCTGCTCTGTGCTTTCTTGTGGCTCTCTCCAAATCAGTGAGTTAGGACAGCTTCGTAAGAGAGCTCTTCACTGGGTCTTCAGAGGTTTCCCCATGCACTTCTCCAGGTTGCCACCACCACCCAGAGGTGGACCATGGACTCTTGCCTGAAAACGCTTGGCCCAGGCTGTGCCAAGAGCAGGGCTCTCTGTGTGGTCATCAGGGTTGATTGCAGCTGCCCTGCTGGGGCCACCAGCCTCTCTGTGTCTCCTTGGAGTGAGGACAGGTGGCCCCAGGTGCCAGCCTGGCCCAGGATAATCTGCTTTAAATGGACTCCAGGAGTGAGGTAGAGTGTGGGATGGGAGCAGAGGGCTAAATGCTGGTGGCTCTGTCCTTCTGTTATGTCTTGTGTAGGACATATCCTGCCAGTGGCACCAGAATGATACAGCAGTGACAGCAGCTAGAGGGTATGTGGAGGGCATAGTGCCATGGGAAGGGGGAATCTCCAGCCTGATTCTCCTGCTCCCTCCTGTCCCTGAGCCCAGCTGTGAGGAATGTTGCTCCTGGCACATCCGAGGTGGTTGTGCACAGGTACATAAATATATATTACAGTGATCACATTTTTCTCCTACTACAGACGAGGTCCAGCGTGCAGGACAGGTACATAACACAAAACTCACTTTTAATGGCAAATATCTCTGTTTGCAGGAGGATAGGAAAAAGCAGTGACAAGCAGTTCAGCCATTGAACTGAGTCTGCCTAAGGCTCTGCAGTCACACCTAATACGATACCGCCACTGCCAAGACCACTGGTGGCCTTTCAGAACAGACCAATGATGTGCAGCAGTAGTATAGGAGCTCCATAACAAGACAGGAATGGCAGGTTCAACAAATCTAGTATCTCTTGATTGGAGTGAAGGCCATGAATCTGTTATTTCATCACAAATTATCTGATAATAAGCTTTAAGTGAACATACCGCGTGTCTTCTAATGCTGTTTGGAGAGATAATTGCTGGTTTGCTTCCTCCTTACAAAAATGTAGGCTAGTTATGGGTGTAAGAGACCTCAGAATGGTCCCTAGTCCAGTCTCCTATTTGAGAGGCAACATGGGGACCCTGCTTGTACCTGGGGTTTATCACAAATGATTCAGTGAGAGTCTTGCAGATGAATTCATGGGTCCCCAAAGAAAGAATAAGAAACTCATGTTTTGTGCAGCAAAGAACAAGGTTTGAAGACCATGGTATTGAAAATCCTTAAAACTTTTAGATATCTGAATATGTGAGCATCTTCTGAATGGTTCAACAGCTGCAGGACCTTTCTTCTTCCTCTCATAAAAGAAAGCTCAGCTTCTGTGCATAGTCTTCTGTTTGACTAGGTGACCACAGTACTCACCTGCTTGCCTTAGCCATAGGATATGAGCTGGGCCATAGGAGCACCTGTGAAATTTAGCCATTGTGTGACTACCCAAACATGCTATTTCTGTGTCTAAATCTAGAGGATTAACCCACTTGGGTTTTTATAGTTTCCTCCTACAACTCCTCTTTGAAGAAAGGGAGTTTAAGCAAATATCAAGCTTCAAGAGTCATTTTGTATGGCTAGTTAGGGTGCAAGATTAGCAATCTTTCATGTTGAGCCCCTGTGTCTGTATTGCTGGATGTCACAGCTTCCTTGTTGGCCTGGGAAAGGGTATCTGTCTCCCTCCAGCCTCTATGACATATAGAGAATAACTCTGCAGCCATGTGTCTCTCACTGAAGTCTTTGGTCATAGGATAACAGAGTAGGATCCTGATTTACTCCATAGAATTTATGACCTAGTTCATATAATTGATGCTTATATTAATAATGTTATTTATCCAACAATCCAAGACAGGGAAAGTGAATACAGATCACCAGCTCCCTAGAGGCAGATTTTAGCTGTTAGATATACATATTTCCACTGGAATTTGTTCCTACTGTAAAACACTTCCAGGATACCTTCTAGATACATCAACATTCAGGTACATCTGAAAAAAGTGAAAAAGAATACATAATGCCAAATTATGTAAACATGGAGAAACTAACAGTGAATTTATTAAACAACACCAGGAGTTATTTGAGAAGCAAGTGCAGGAGGAGTTTTGGAACAGAAAATAGGATCTCACTTTTTTTACTGCTTCTGCATTAACCATATCTTTGTGCTATTTTTTCTCAGTTTGGATAACCCATATGTTTGCTGTTTCTGTATTTTCCTCCCTCAGTTCTCCTGCCATACCCCATTTACCTTTTCTGATTCTATGGGAGTAGAATTGGCTATTTTGCCAAGCAGGCTTTCTCTGCCTGCTGCACTTTATGATCATTTGTATGCAGAATGCAATCCATATGAATTACCTAGATCCTAAATATATATCAAATCCAGCTTGAGTTTTCAGGTTTGCAAAATTACATTCCTGCCTCTGCTGATCCATCTGTGAGTAGGTACCATATGTCAGTTACTTTATCAGGAAGCTTCAGGGGGATCCATTAGAGAGAGTCCGCAGCATAATTAGGAAAAAGAACATTTGTTTTCCCAGCTGCGCTGTTTTCATCCTTCCTCTTCAAATGTTCTGCTGATTTCAATTAAGCTCACCATAGATGCACCAGCCTGGTGAACCTGGAGAACTAATTCCTTAAAAAACAGTCTCTTACTTGCAAGGTGGATTTTTTTCTGTTGTTTCAGCTGTAATTCTGAACTCCTCGGGTGATGCTGTCACAAAATTCCATCTCACACTGTGGTCCACAGTGACACAGCACCATCCCATAAGAGTGAGCAGCTGAACCTCAGCAAACCTCTGTGCTGGGACCGTGCCCTTTGTGGAGGGCTCTGGTCACATGTTGATGGCCACAGCTCCTCCTCTGGCCCTGCTGGTGTCCACCTGGGTATTTGATAGGAGATGAGGGAAGAAGCAAATCCACATCTAACTCTTTACCTACACCGTATTGGCCATGTCCCCGACTGTCCTTTCTGGCCAGGAGTGACCTGGGGTATCACAGAATCCAAAGCAGGGCTGCCCAGATGTTCCCACTGCCTGGCCTGGTCACCACTTTCCCATTTCCCAGCCTGTCTGGGAACAGGCAGCAGATGCCACTCAGACATCCTGCCAGGGCACAGGGCTCTGCATTTAGCTGCAGGATTAATATTTACCAGCCGACTTTCTCTCTTCCTCTTGTCCAAGGCAAGAAGCCTGTGCACAAAGCATTTTATTACATTAGGGAGTTCTTTTGTTTTGGTCTCTCTTTTTAACCTTGTTTATAGGGGTCACTCTCTGGTTACAGTAGAAAAAGCAAGGACAAAATATGCATCTGCTTTAGGAGCACAAAGTGATGGGGTTCACAGAGCTCATCTTGCAGACTTTGCCAGTCTAAAACAAACTCTGCTGCCTCCTCAGATGAATTTATCCTTAACATGGTGAGTGTGGATGTGACAGGGAACCAGAATTCTTTCCCTGGGGCTTGCCATCCTGTGTTGGACACCTTGATGCCTACTCACAGGATGTCTGCGAGACTATCCTAAGCCATCATGCCCCGTTCAGCTCACCATGGAAAACCCCAGCAGAGCTCAAAAGATGGTCTGGGTGATCAGGTGTGTCCACACAAAACTATTGGAAAAATGGAACTAATGGCAAAAACTAATGACACATGCAAGCAGATGAGAGAGCACCAGAGTAACCATGGTGTGTCTCTGCCCATCAGCCTCCCCCTACATGGTAGGGACCACCTTCGTCTGTCCAGGGTCTCTCCTGGCAAGGGCACAACAGTGTGAGGTGAAGGCTGGGTGCCCCTGCAGCAGGACCATGCTGCTGATAGCTGCTCTGGTGTCCTCTCCAGAACCCAGCCTCTAGCTGAATTGGAGGAGAAGTAGGTGTTCAGGAGGGTGAAGAGAGTTAAGTCTGGTGGAAGGGGACAATTAGTAGATGTATGGGGCAGCTGTGCTGATCAGCCTGAGCATCCCTCCTGGAGAGACTCAAAACATTAATCTCACCAGTTGTTCTGGCTGCCTCCTGTTTTCTTTTAGGTGAGATAGCAGCATCCCAACAAGACAAAGCACACTGCAGCATAATTTACAATGCTTAGTGCTTAAGTTCGACTGCAATGTTCACAAGCCTTTCTTGTTTGGGAGCAATTTATCCTGTGTGTTCCCCAGCTCAGGTGCATTAAAACATCCTCAGCTTTTCCATGCCTCTCTCCCACATCTGTTTTTCTGTCTGGTGCACTTTGTACATCCCACCAGCTCTAGGATCTGTGATGTATTTTAGAGCAATTTCAAGTTCAGCATTGCTTTCCTGGGTCAGACTCTTCCTGGAGAAAATCCCAGAGGAAGATGTGCCTTCATGCAATGGGCCTCCAGAGAGCTTAGTAAAGCAATAGAGTGCCAAAGTGCCTTGTTTTATTTATTTGAAGTAGATGAGGTTTAGCTGCCAATATGAAAGGTTTTTTGTTTTCCACTTCTTAGTATAATTACCTAACCACAGAGATTCATAAGGAAATAAGGGAGGAACAATTATTTAGCTGAAGTGGGACAATAGCTGCAACTGATTAGAAAGTCATGGCTGCTGACTAGCTACTTGATTTTCATGTATTGCCTGTGACAGTGTTAGAAATGCAAAACAAAGGTTAGTTTCCTGGGATTTAAATGAAGTAATGATTTCAAGAGGTGTCCCCCCAAAACACACTAGTGTGTACTAATGAGGCAATGGCAGATTTCGGTTTATTTGTAGAACAGAGCCATCATGGTTGCCCGCTGCTCATCCCAGGTTACCACAGCAGCTCTCACCTAGGGAAGCAGAGAAGGATGCCTTGCTTCCCTGTGCTCTCAATTGAATTTCCTCATGCCATTTACAGATGGATTTTGTTCAGACAGTGGAAATCAAATATTTATAAAATCATATTTCACTCATTACCTTGTGTTTCAGTTGAGAATTCAGTACCAAACAGTAACTCTGACCTTGAAGGAGGTTGTCAATGCCTGGCAACACAAGGCTGTGGGCCAGCACTCAGAGCAGTAAGCCATAAATAACAGAGTTTCATCAGGTTGGTGTGTAAATATAATTAAAACTTCAGAGCGCTCAAATAAACATCAGACTCTCGATGAGTTAGTTCAGCTGTATGTGACAAGAAAAATCTGCAAAGCTTATGTTGCTGTGTGTTGTTGGAGATTTGCCTGATGTTGACCAAAGGGTTTTTGGACCTGGAGCAGGTCAGGTGGCATGAGGATCCACACAGGATTTCTGCTGGCATGTGCCCTGTAAGTGAAGGCACATGCTACTGTGCAGCAAAGCCCTCATTTGACATTAGCCTGGAATCCATAGGCTGTGTCTTCCACTGGGGTGTTCTCAGAAGTGATGCTCAGTGTGGGTATTGCTTGGATCCTCTGTGAAGGGCAAGGATCCTCCAGGAGAAGCACCAGGAGAGGCATCCTGTACTGAGAGCCACTCAGAGAAAGGAAAGGGTATTTAATGGGTGTCTAATGCCTCTGCCCTGATCTTTGTGGCTTAAATGATCTGGAAGCCTCTCCCGGTGTTTCAGAATAATTTCTCACCTCACCTTTTGCATTTGTATGTTCCTCATTGCTGCTGCAGGCCATTGGACGCCCACACATGCCACCCTACTGGTCTCTGGGATTTCAGCTCTCCCGCTGGGGTTACGGCAGCCTTGATGTTGTAAAGCAAACTGTGGATCGCATGCACCACTATGATATCCCATACGTAAGTATGACTTTTTCACTGCCTATGCTAATTTTGCAATCTGAAGTGAGGTGAAGAAAATTATAATAGAGGAAAAATGATTATTCTACAAAAAGAATCATAGAATAAAAGCATGTTCATAATCTTATGTAGTGGTTTCCCCTGTAATATCTTCATAGTGCTTAAAAAACCATTTAAAGTGGGCTTTTAAAGTGAAGTTTAAGTGCTGCTCTTGGCTGCATAGCAGACGATTCTGGCATGGATTTACTGTTGTAAGTATGAGATGCTAGCATTTTAAAAATATATAATGGCACTTCTGATGCAGATCACTCCAAAATAAGTCACTAAATTAGGACTTCTGCATTTCTATATTGTTCATTACTATCACGTAAGTTTGTAGGACTAGAATGATTACAGTCAATCTCTAGAGTTGCATACGTTCTGATTTCTGTATCAAATACTTCCATTAAAAGCCATATAGCCCAACTGCCCTGCAGTGAGCAGGGACATATTCAACTAAATCAGTTTGCTCAGAATCCCATCCAACTTAACCTTGAATGTTTCCAGGTATGGGATATCTACCACCTCTCTGGGAAACTGATCCAGTGTTTTACCAAGCTTATTGTAAAGAATTTCTTCATTATATCTAGTCTGAATCTACACTCTTGTAGTCTAAAACCATCACCCCTTCTCCTGTCAGGAGAACAGGCCCTACATAATAAGTCTGACCCTGTCTTTCTTATAAGCCTCCTTTAAGTCTCTGTGGAGCAATAAGGTCTACTTGGAGACTTGTCTTCTCCAGGCTGAACAACCCCAGCTCTCTCAGTCTGTCCTCATAAGAGAGGTGCTCCAGCCCCCCAGTCATTTTTGTGGCCCTCCTTTGGACTTGGTCCAACAAGTCCATGTCTTCCCTATGCTGAGAACTCCAGAGCAGGACAAAGTATTCATGTAATGTTTGCTCTAAAAATGTTTAGGATGTCCAACATTTTGACATTGACTACATGGAACGTCGCCTGGACTTTACCTATGATAAAGTGAATTTTGCCGGTCTGCCAGAGTACATGCAGGAGCTGAAGAAGAAAGGAATGCACAATGTTGTGATTCTGGTAAATTAACTATGTTACTGATTATTTATCCACTTATAAAAAGTATTCACAGTGTAGTCTTCACAGCAGTACCTAGGTGCTGATACATGTATATTATTGTAGCAGATGCTCTATTTTTGTAATTTGTTGAGAAAAGCTCAGGAACAATTTCTCACAGATTGCATATTTATTCCATTTATTGGATATCTATCTACCAGCACCACCTCCATACCAAAACATTAATTCTCTGTCACTTTTTCCCACTCGGTTATGAGAAATTTTGCCTTTGTTCAGGGCTGAGTTGACACAGGATTGCTTTCATACAATTATTTCCCTGAAAATGAATAAATGAATTTAAGACATAAAAAACACTGAATAGGGGAAAAAATCTATTCCTAGTCACTCTGGAAGCTAGTAACTACAATTCATGTTGCCTTGTACTTACATTTTATCTAAATTAATCTAAGAGATGTTTATTTGCGTGAAAAATTGTGGAAAATGTATGTTGAACCTCTAACCAAAACTGACATATGGACAAATGGATTAATTTGGACAGTAGTGAAAACTGGAGCTTTCCATCTTCCCCAGTTAATTTATCCAACAAAATTTGCTGTTTGGCTCCATCATATCCCCATACATGTCCTTGTGCCAAAATGACTCTCTGTCACAATAGCTGAGTGAGCACCCCCCAGTCATTTTTAATTGGAGGGTGGCAAGGAAATTGGAGACCAATTAAATTCAAATTTAAATGAAGATTTAAATAAAATAGGAAATTAAATAAAGTCCCTTGATAGATTCACAAGATCTTGCTCTTCAGGGTCCCTCAGTAGTGCAGCATCAGGAAGGCTTCACTCCCTGACACAGGATGCAATTTGTTCTCCATAGCCACTGGGGAGAAGATAAGAAGGAAAGCACTTCAAATTGCACTAGGACAGATTTAAAGCAGACATCAGGGTAAGGTTGCCTGTCTGCAGGGTGCTGGCTGCTGTGGCCAGGGTGCCTCCCCAAGTGTGTGATGTGAACAGGTCTGACAGATGCATCAGGGATGGCTCAGGCTGAGCTGACCCACAGCCAACGGGTGAGGAGAAGGAGACATTCCCATGGAGTGCCTCCTCGGGACTTTTTGCTGTCAGTGTAGACATCTGTTTTCTGTCTAAATGGTCAGTTTACACTTTTCATTTGGGTACTATTATTTTTATTTACCTCAAACTGCCAGTCTCTCACCCTTCTAATGTCTTTCCTGATACACTGATTTGAACGAGCATGTTCTCTCTCAGCCTTTTTTTTTTTGCTAGACTAAACAAACTGAAGTATTTTATACTCTTTTTATTGGATGAGGTCTTCAGATCTCCTTGTAGTAGCTCTCCCCCAACACATTCCCAGTTTAAATGCATTTGCCTGTGTAGCAGATAACTTGATTTCCCAGTGTTCCTGGTGATTCCTCCACAGTGTTTGGAGAACAGCAGAAGTATTTCCTTCTTTCTCTTTAAAATTGTCTCCTATGACAAAGCCCTGCATCACTTTTACCTACATTATGTTGGTGGCTCATGTTTGTAACCAGGCCAGTTAATTCAACTGAATCATAATGGACAGGCCACTAATGTTTGGACTTAAGTTGATCCAGTCCTTTTAAAATAAAGGTCACATTCCTTATGTTGTCTTGGAGGTCCTGTCAAAGGCTTGTGGGGAGAGAGACTGAACAGCAGAGTCCTAAATGGACTAGTCTGCACCACAGATAGCTCTATGGGAGTTTTCTTTTTAATTGTGAGTTTTTTAACAGTTTCTTTGTAAGTACCTTCTCTGTATTTGTTATTTGCCTAATCTTCACTTTGTTGCACTATAATTCCATTTGCTGCTAGGAATCTCAAACAAAGCACACAGCCCAGGTGATCAATTATGTATTGATAATGGAAACAGCAGCCTGTATAGTGAGTGCTGTTTGACAGCAATTTATCCTTAAAGATACATTCCCCTGAAGGTCCCATTTCTTCTGCAACTACAAATCATGAGAAGCAACAGGGTGCAGCAGTGAAATCAGTTTCCATCAGTGGAGATTCAAGGCACAGAGTTTAGACAGTAAGAGATTAATAGTCCCAAATTAACTGGCTACATCATGGTAAATAAACAAGCAGTAAGTGAGCACATACGCTGTTAGAACTAAGTGGTCTTTTTAACTGTTAGGCAGTTTAGGCTTCTTGTATTCTCAACATTGCTCTAAAAGCTATCTAATCTCTTAGACCTGTGACATTAAATACCACCTGCCTATTTATTGGTTTATCTCAAAAAAGTTTGCAAAACATTAATATATGAGCAAAATACAGGAATCTGGGGTAGGTCTTCCATGCAGTCTTATCCTGCAATAAATACATGGTAGTCCCCTCTTTTTCATCAATGTCAGGATATCTCCAGTTGTTTTGCACTTGCTGCTGGGTAAGAAGCTACAGGCAAGCAGTTGTGATTTAGTGAGTGAGCTACATTATCTTCTTACTTGTGAGTTTAACTTCAACAACATCTTTAAAACCCTTTCAGTTTCTCAGATGGTACATTCTGCAGCAGGACAGGGAGGTGCTGCTGTATAAATTCAGCCGTTGGACAGATGCAAGGAATATAACAACTCTTAATTCATGCAATGAGCTAATGGGAACCCAGATAGGAAACCCTTCTTTCCTCCTTCCACTAACCTGTAACTCAGGATTGTCTTCTGCTCTAGTTCTTCAGCTAAGTTTGTGAGGAAAGAACAAAAGCTGAGTCAGTTTGTCCTTCGTTATTTAAAAGCTATTGTGAAATACAGGTTATACCTGTACTGAAGTTTTCTATTTTCACTTTGCTACAGTTGCTGATATCCTGTCAAACTGTCTGTTAGCATTCTTTAGTGATGCAAAGCATTCCCATAAGTAGAGGCAGGAGCTGGAACACTATGAAAGGTTTCATTCCCAAGTGATAGCAAAGTCAAGCTAGTAGCAATCAAGGTAGGAGTAATCCAGTTTGATACTGAAAGAATACTTTTCTGTTTAGATTCTCTTTAGGTAGTGACAGTAATGAGTGAGTTCCCTGAGTATAGCAGATTGTTGCCTTCCTCATGATGATTTCAGGCAATGTGCTCTGAATGCAGCCACTTAGTGTCACGTAAAACCTCTGTTAAATGGATTTGGGGTGAAGGGTTCAGTCTTCCTCATCTCAGACTGCTCTGGTCAGAAGAAAAGAGCAGATGCTGACAGCCAGCAGTCTTAACACTGGTAACCCATCTGAGAATGGCACCCTGAACTCAGTTGTGCCACCATCACTGGGATTGCTGGTGCCTCACAATCAGGAGGTCTGGTCCCCAGTGCCAGGAGCCCTCTGTGATTATGGTCACCTTGATAGTAGCATGGCTCCATTACTGGAACCTTTAAGATCAGCCCTTCAGCACTTCTCTCCCCTGACCTCTTTCAGAGGCCACCTCCATTTAAAGGAAATTTTGACTGAGTGTCAGTACTTGGTCATCATTATTGCTTTAAATAATATTCATGTTTCAACTATGTCAGAAAAAACATATTCTTTAGAAACAAAGAAGTTCTAAAAGTAACAACGACTACAATGAAAAATGATAATCATTATTATTGAATAGGAGCTTTACTGAAAGACCTCGTATACCTTCTATTAAATCACACCAAAAATAGAAACAGTGACAAAATACTTAAAAGTCAACAGCAATATGCTCATGATTCAAAGCTTGATAGCTTTAACATTTTGAAGTCAAGCTCTGTGAGCTGTAGAGGCTAAAATTTCCAGATATGAGTTTTCATGGATGGGCATCAAAATACATGTTTGGGGCCGTAGGTGAAAGTGCATCAGACTGGATAAGTGCTGGGTGCTCCCAGACCTTTAAGCAGTCAGTTGGAGTTAAGGATGCTCAGCACCTCCTCCCCACGAGCTGCTAATGAGATGAATTAGGCAAGCTTTAACAGGCATGAACCTTCTCCCTCACAAACAACCCTTGAATGCATGGAGGGGTTTTATTCTCTTTAGGACAATACTAAACCTGCATAATGTATTAGATTTATGTGCTGGAATAACCTTTCAGCTGAAGGAAACCGGAAATTTGGATTAGGAGTAGCTAATTAAGCTGACTTCTTCTAGCCTTCAAGTCCCTTGAGAGACATCTTTTCCACATTTATAGTTATTGCAGATGGACAGTTTTGTCTTTCCCAGAGTTGAACTATTAAATAAGTTAATAATGTAGTGGACACTTATACTCCTTACAGGGAGCTAGATAGTTAATGTAAAACAGAATTTTACTCCTAAAGTAGGGATTTAGCTGTAGCTTTTGTTTTTGAGGCATGGAAGAATATAATTTCCTCACCAGGGCTGTAGTCATCAGAGGGCTTACCAATAAATCAGGCAATTGATTCAGGTGTTTAAATAAGCTTTAAAACATGCCTTTAAAGAAACTTACCATTTGGGATCTGATATTTTTTGTTTTCTAAGAAGTTTATTTGTTAGATTTTTATCACATTTTAATTAAAGTTCACTTAAATTATTGCAGAAGGTATAAGGGAATGGAAGAATTGTTTCAGTGGTATTTTTCTCTATGGTGTTTCATAACTGAAAGGTTTTGCCTAAAGCAGAACCTGAGAGAATAACATTTGCTAAGATAAAAGTAAAGAATTCCCTCCTGAAATGGCTGTGATCCTTATCTGTTCTAAATTACACAAAAAGTAGATAGCTGCTCCCAATTAGGGACATATTGCAAAATGCATTTATCTCCATTTAGTTGCAGCTGACTGCTGAACAGAGTTGAATAGGATTTTTTCATTCACTGACATCTCAAAGTATTCCTAACTGTATTACTTGTCAGTATGGTGGACCTCCAACATCCCCAGGAGCCAATCCTGTTCCCTTTCAATGAGCTTTGCAGCTACTGATGGCCATCCTGAGGTGGAGAAATTGTAGGTGTCAATGCCATTGACAGTAATAGGAGATGGTGACCACCCCAAGCAGTGAAAGGGGCAGCAAAGACAAGCTATGGTGTCTAAAATGCTGCGGTCATGATGCCTGGGGACAACAGAGGGACATGCATGAATTGGGTTGCTCTGCATCAGACTGACATAAAAACACTTTTGTCCAACCTTGGCTCTGAATGGAGAGCTAATGGGGTTCTTTTGAGGTTGGATATGTCAAGCCCCTTGAAAAGCTTTAGTTATTTCAGCATTGATGTTGAGGCAGTTGGAGTAAGGATTGCCTTGGAAGAAACCCAGAGATGCCCAAGTGTGCAAATGGCCAGTGTAGGACCCACTCAGCAGAGACCTCGGTGTGGGGGTTGTAAAATCTAGTACCTCTCTAAACTAATTTGAACATAGAATGTCTCAGAACAAATAAACACAAAGGTATTTAATAATTTCACATTGCTTTTGCCTCATACAAGAAATACTCATGACATACCTCTAACTTCTTTTTCTAAATTATTATGCACCGTTTCAATATTTTTGCAATCTACATTAAGAATATAATCCACATTTTTCTAAAATAGACAAATAGAAGAGCAATTGTTACCTCTGGGATTTCCATAACAGAAGTGTAATTTCTATTTTCAGGACCCTTTCATAACCAAGGACGAGGAACCAGGCACTTACAGACCTTATGACCTCGGCCAGGAAATGGGAGTATGGGTGAACAACTCTGATGGTGTAACTCCTGCTGTTGGAAAGGTGGGGTTTTTAATTTTCTGATGAATTTGGTCTAATTCTGCTTTAAAATGATAAAGCAGCTCTGCAACAGAAATGAGAAAACAACCAGGATTTACTCTTCTGACCCTTAGGCCTGGCCCCCTGGAGAATCCGTGTTTCCTGACTACACCAACCCCAGGACAGTGGAGTGGTGGACCCAGTTGTGCCTGGAATTTAAGGATGTCCTTGACTACGACGGGATCTGGATTGTATGTCTCATTATATCTGCCCTCCCTCCTTTAAAAAACAGAAAATGAGGCTTTTAACCTGTGTCCTACTCTCTTTATTGAAGGATATGAATGAACCATCCAATTTCTTAAAAGGACAGTATCCTGGATGTGCTGATAATGAAATCAATAACCCTCCTTACATTCCTAGTAAGTAAAATTTCCTTGTCAAGCTCTCTCTCTTTTTTTTTTTTTTTAAGGGAAAAAAAAAATCCATCCTCTCGTTTTCCATCTTTCCTTGCCTGTTCCATGTGTTCAGTTACACATCTGTTCAAGACTCCAATTTTCATGGAATATCAAAAATCAACCACTTTCCTCTGTCCTTGGATCTGAGTTGTAACAGGACTAGAAAAATGGCCTTTTCTGCCATTCTCTGAGCAACTGGTCTGCATTGAAAAAACCCAAAAGGGCAGGAGGCCTATATACTGTAACTCAGCTACAGATTTATGGAAGGAGTAACCCTTCTGCCTTACCATCACCACTGCTGATCTCAGAGATGGGCAGTCTCTGCCTTCTTTACCAACCATGACGAGGAAGAGGGGATCTCCCTGATCCCTTAATTCAATATATTTCCCTTCTCATAGGAAAGAAATTTTCCCTGCATTACGAGAAATGGGCTAAAAATAAGTTTAGAAAATGTCCAAGCCTATGGGAGACTTAGAGGAATGGGAAAGCCTGTTCCATTAGCTGAGTTAATGATATGCTCATTCTTCCCCAGGAAGCCATGAGTACTTACAATTAGTGCCAGTGGTCCTGGCAGTTAATCCAGCCAACATTTCCCCAGGAAAGCCCAGCTGCCTGAGCAATGTGAATATGCAGCAGGAAGTTGATACATAAATGAGCTATTGACAGTGAAGTATTGGAAATGTTCCCTTTTTCCCTTCAGGCTTCTATGCTGTCATGGTTAGGCACTGGAACAGGCTCCCCCAGGGCAGTGGTTACAGAACCAAACCTGACAGAGTTCAAGAAGCATTTGGATGATACTCTCAGGCACATGGTGTGACTCTTGGGGTTGGTCCTGTGCAGGGCTAAGAATTGGACTTGATGATCTTGTGGGTCCCTTCCAACTCAGCACATTCTGTGGTTCTCTGATTCTTCGTTTTCTTCATTAAATCTCCAGTCTTTTTAACCCTGAATATAAGAGAAACATAAACATAACAAAAATTATAAAGATATTGTAAATTTTTTTATTCCTTTTTATCCCATTGTTTTGAACCCGTGTTTAAGGGCTTTCTTCTATATTTCACTTTATGCCAACATTGTCCATGCTCTTAGCTGTCCAAGCCCTTGATTGGTGTAGGTATGAGATGGAACCTAAGCTGCTTAGCCCAACAAGACACTGCGAGCTTCCTGGGGTTAGCAGAGTTTTGTGGTCTCGCTATTGCATAGGTGATTTCATCTGTGCAAGTCCCTGTCTCAGTGCCTCAGGCTTTTTGTCAATGTAGCCTTCAACCTCCTTATCTAGATTATGTAACCATGATTACATGTAACCATGGTTTGAATTTCTAAAAACAGATGTCCTTCAAATCAATTTTCTATAAAACACTTGATACTGAAGATTAACAAGCAATTGTGAAATAATTAGTATTACTGAGGCAGAATACAAAACAGAGTGGGAATGACGAATGAAACTATGATTTGTGGGCCAGCATTTTCTTTCCTATCTCACCTTAATTTTATGGGGCTAATAATCAAGTGCCATTGGGACATTAAGTGTGACTTTCCTCAGAACCTTAGTGTCTTCTTCAAAGACATATCAGTCAAAGTTTCTTGAAAATTGCCTATAAATTATGTCTGATGTAGATCAGCCACATTGGAGTCTTGGTGTTTAAAGATCCAAACACAAGGATCCAAGTGTGGTGACACAGCAGAGTGGAAAGGCCAGTGGGGTTTCAGCTAGAGAGAAATGTACATTGTGGTAATGAGCTGCAAACATACAGGAAGTGCAATTAGGCAGGGAAATTGCTCATTCATGGAGAAATATTTACAATAGTGCATGCACCTAATTAAGCATGCAAAAGAAGAATATTTGAGAATCTCCTTTCTTTTTTATTTTGAGAGAATTTTATAATATTTTCAACTCCATCTCTGAAAATAAATACATTGTTAAACCAAAAATCTGACCTGCCCAATTCCTGCTGAAATTCATGTGACATTTTCATGGCAGTTACCTGCAAAGGATAAAAATTATTTTGCACCAAATGGGCTTTGCCAGCACCTTCTTAATATAGGATCAGAGACCAGACAGTTTCTCTGTAGCCAACCTGTGCCTCATTTTGAGTCAGCTAGTGCTGTGCCAGTGTCCTCAGGGCTGCCCTAACTAGTACCAAAGACAAAACGTTACTGCAACCTCCACTGCCTGTCTCCAGCTGATAGACAGAGTTACTGGGTAATCCCTGCGTGTGTGAATAGACCCACGCAGCCACTGACAGCCTGCAGACTGCTGCACCTCATGCTTTTCCCTCCCCTGCACACTTCTGCTCTTGGGGCAGTGCCACTAGTCCTGCTGCTTTCTAGCCCAGAGTGTCTCAGGGCAAGTGAGGGGCCAGAGCTGAGCTTAGGTGTGAATTTTGCCACAATAAGGCAGAACTGTGCTGCCTACCTGCATCTGCAGCTGAGTGGTATGGACACTGAGGTTTTAGGATTTCACATAACTATACAGCTTCCTTGGATGTCTGATTTTCTGGTTTGGTTTTGCTTTGTTTTTTTCTTGCAACTTTTTTGCTACTAAGTAAGATTAGTCACTGTGTAAAATAACATGTAGGTGTATTCTTAATTCAGCAATGCAGAATTTTTCCTTCTATTACTAAATACATGATACCTGTACAGATGTTTTGAATTACTGGACATAGACCCAAAAAGGAATTATCGGTCCCCTCCTCCCCTCTGAGGACACATTGCCTGTGTGCAATCAGGTATTCATTGCTACATGCCAACCTCAAGTCAGCACTGGTCAAGCACTTGAGATTTTCCTCTTTCCAAGTCTTTTCGTGTTTTCACCCCTAAATGTGTAGAAATGTGAACAGGTTTGAATTACGATGAGTGTGATTTTTACAGTTTTGTATCATTCTCAGGCATTTCGGATCGTTCCCTGGCACAAAAGACACTGTGTCCTGACTCCAAGACTTACCTTGGAGAGCACTATAACACACACTCTCTCTTTGGCTGGTCACAGACAGAACCAACTTTCAAGTGAGTTTTCGAAGCATTTCTAATCAGATTCACGGGGCTGAAATACATTTTTAAAACTGCTGATGTTACCTGGGAAATCTTTATTAGTATCTAATAAGAAATATTGTTTTATTTTACTGTTTGACATTAAATAAGAAGTTTCAAGAGAAGAGAATCTTGGAAGAAGGAACAGAATCTTTTCCTGTTTTACTTCACTTAGCTAAATCAGTATATATGTGTAGGGCCTAACTCTTCAGCAGCTGCTTTGGTAAATCCAGAGCAAGATGTTCCTGTCCTCTGACAGAGCATCCCATGATGCAGAAGCAGCCTTGGGTGATGCCAGGGGAATTTTTCTGTCCCTTCTTTATCACAGCAGAGGAGTTTCTATCACTGTCAGTGAGAATCCGAACCGTGCAGCTCTCTGGGCTGCTTCTGGAGCTGCCTCTGGCTCTTGGCAGCCAGTGTTTTGCAGTTTGTCTTGGGGCTCAGTCAGTTCAGGAGGGCAGAGCTGCATTGCAGCACAGCTGCTGTCAGCTACTGTACAGCTCATTTTCCAGCTGGGAAGCACTCAAAACTAGCTTATGCAGGCAGACTGTAGCTGTGAAGCTGGAAGGACAGTGGAAAGCTACCTAGTGGGTTAAATCAAATGGGCAAATCATGACTTTTCCAGCAGGGATTGAGCTAAAACACAGGGAAATTTAATACAACTATGGAAGAGCAAAGCAGGGGTCCATGTGCTGACCAATTTCAGCACTTAGCACTCATTTTCAGCAGTTGGATTGTTATAGCATTAAGAGGATATGGCTAAATGAGCCTAATTATGGTGTTGATGTATTTGTATTTTATATGCCAAGACCGGCAAAAGGGAATCACTGGTAAAATCAGGAGCGGTTTGCCAGCTCTTGTGGCCCTGGCTGAAGCACAGTCCAGCTTCCAGGAGAAGGAGCAGAAAGCTCTCAGAGGCTAAATCTCTTAGCATGATTTTTTGGCCCCTATGCCCCAATCACAGAAGAGATCCTCCCACCACTAGTCTCTGCACACTGAAGTCCACATAACCATGCACTGTCTGGGTAGCATTGTGAATAGAGCCTTTAGATTTCCTATCTTCCTGAGCTGCTTTTTTAACTTTATTCAGGCTCTGAGCCAGCAAAGGCAATTGCCTGAGACAAACCCTGTGAAACCTGCAGGAAAAGCTCTGTGTGCAGGCACAACTGCCCCAGCCCCTTCAGCACACACACTGTCCCTGCTCTGTTATTCCAGACTAATGCCACTGGGACAGTTGCTGCTGCGCAGCTCCTCACAGCCCCCCTGAGTCTGTGAACCTTCCCCCTTCCTGCAGCACTTGCTTACAGGGCTCCTTACAGAAGAAACATATTTTACTCAAATGTAGAGAGTCCTTCAAGGCTGAAGGACACCACTGAAAGCATATGCAGAGGCTGGATTTGCTGCAAAGCTGGGAAACTTTGATGAAGTATTTTTCATGCATATTCATTTGGTTTTCTCAAATACATTTCTTTCCAAGGCTGGTTTTATACCCTTTCTGCATTGACTCTTCATAAATAATACACTAAATTAAATTACTGACAGGAATATTTAGCAACCAGCATCAATTGCAGGATATTCACTGAAAGTGAATGACAACTTCATAATCATATAAAAAACAATTCTAAGAATTATCCTAAGGCAGACAGAGAATAGGAAATGTGTCATCTACTCTATGTCAAATGATTTGAATTTGAATACATAAACTAGCAGCAATCAGTTTGTGCACAGCTTAATGCCAAGAGTTATTTGTACATGATATTCTGTAAATAATTTAAATCAACAAATACATTTGACAACATTAGGACCTGTTCATCAATGATTCGTGAAAGACTGAAATTATTCAATAAATTACTTGTTGCAAATTGTTTATGCAGCTCTGGGTCTTGAGCTGATCTGATATTGTCCTCATTAGTACCTGTATTTGCAAATGGAGCCAAAGACAGACAGAGGAAGAGCACTGTTACTCAAGACATCCACGAAATGGCTCTAAAATATCTTTTATACAGAGCACATGGACTCTTGTGCAGATATTGGGCCCAGCAGTGCACCTGCAAACCAGAACCAGCAGGCCCTGTGAGGTTCCAGAATTGTACCTCTTGCTGTATATGGCCCCTAAGGTTAATCTGTTTAGTCTTGCATAAGCTAAAAGCTGTTGGGTTTTTTGCTTCAGAAACAAGCGTTGAAGCACTTTAAGTCTCCGTGCCATTACGGACCCCATAGCAAATGCTGGGCCATTAGGAGTAGGGATGAAAGAGCTTTTGATCAAGTCACATTAAGAAAAGGGAGAAGGAGGTGGATGGTGAACAACATGATTAATATTTCATGCTAGGATTTCCCAGGGAAGCTAAATTGTGTTGCCCAAATGGTATTACAACAGAGCTGAATTTGAGTTCCTGCAATATATAACATTGCGATATGTGATTACATACAAAGATGACCATATGTTGAGGAATTTTGTAATAGATTTGTTAATAAGACGTATTGTACTTCCTTGATTTTTTTGGTGATGCAGTAAAATTATTTTCAAAATGCAAGAAAAAAATTCATTGCACCACTAATTCTGTAATGAAATCTCATATATCAAACAATGACAGGAAACCAGAGGATGGGGTGACAGTTTGAGTGATTACATGTTTGTTTTCTGTATTGATTATTTCCTTATTTATAAAGTGTTTAAATATAATTTTGATATTGTTGTGCCTTTTTTTTTTAAGTTTACTTTTAATTCCAGGATATTAGAACCTTATTTGCCAATAAAAATCTCTAAATAAATCCTATATGGAGAAAAATACATATTGTTCTGGTTTTTAGGAACCCACGGAACACTAAATTAAATGCACTAATACAGAAAGGAAATTATGTTTCAGTTTTTCAGTCTGAGACACTGCTGAGAATAAATTAAACACAAATTATTATTTAAGAAGACTAAAAATGCCTGAAACAAACTGTTTAGTGAATCCGATAGATTTTAGGTTTTTGTTTGCTTGTTTTGGTTTTTGTTTTGGTCTTTTATGTTTTTGTTTGTTTGTTTGTTTTTGTTTTGTTTTGTTTGGGGTTTTTTGGGTTTTTTTGGCCACTGAGTTAAACGTTCCTTTATTTGCAGTTTTGCAGCCACATTTTTAGGTTACTTGGGACAACAACAGTAGTTGTTTCATGAGCAACACCCCTTGAGATAAAGTTGTGTCTGAATGCTCAGGTTGATCATCTGATCATTTGGTTGCCATTCTTGTTCTTAATGATCTTGTTGCATTTCTTTGCAGTGTTGTCCAGCAGGCAACTGGAAAGCGAGCATTTGTCTTGAGTCGGTCCACATTCGTCGGCAGTGGGAAGCATGGGGGTCACTGGCTGGGTGACAACTTCTCTCAGTGGAAGGACCTGCGCCGGTCAATCATCGGGATCCTGGAGTTCAACCTCTTTGGCATTCCCTATGTAAGTCTGGCGTCCCTCAGGCAGTTCCTGGCTCGTACACAGTATCGCTTCAAATTAACTCAAATGTCTTCTGAAACAAGCCACCTGAGGTGGCCAGCAGTACTGGCCTCCACAGAGCCAGGAACTGCAGATTGAAAAAGCCTAAATGTCATCAGTCTTGGCTGCTGAAGGGAAACAAAAATAGCTCTGTGAGATTCAGACTGAGTCACTACATGCCATCCAAAAGTGATCCCTTTGTATTATGTTATTATCATATTCTGTGATTGAGGTCCCTTCATACATTTCTGGTTTTGCAAGCTGAGATGGAGAATCTGTAGAGTTATTGACATATGGTCAGATCTTCCACAGTGATCTTAGTGCTCTAAAAGCCAGTACAACCTCAGTCACAGAAAAATTTGTATCATTGTGGAGCACTTTTATCAAGTAATTAGAGAAAGGTATTACTTTCTGTAAATTATTTTTATTAGTAAATTTGTGTAGTTTCTCAGTTTTGGGCTTCATTCACAGTCATAAACACTTGCAATTTTATTTTTCCTTAGATTGGTGCTGATATCTGTGGGTTTAACTATGACACTACCTACGAACTCTGCCTGCGTTGGATGCAGCTTGGCTCTTTCTATCCATTTTCCAGAAATCACAATGCAGAGGGGAACACCGTAAGTAAACAAAGTTACATTAAGCTGTAGTCTGTGATTACAGTTATGTCGACAGTGATTTGTATTACTTTCTCAGAAATTAACCTGCCATTCTTGGGTAAACTGGAGCAGTGGGTGAAAAGGAGTGCTCCACTGAGAGCAGGAATTACAAAATGAAGTGTAATTCTTTTTCTCATTCATCACGTAAAGATAATATAGAAATGATGGTCTTCTCATGCTGTTGGTAAAATTCATCTGCTCTGTCTTTTACCTGCTGAATCCCAGGTTTATTTAAGAGCCAGTGAGTGCCAGCATATCTTTCTACTTCCTCAATTGCTTCAGTAAGTATTGCAGGAAAGGGATAGAGATCATTATACACAATCCTTGCTGTTTAAAAGCAAGTTACAGACATGTGAGAAGTCCAAAGAGAGGCACCAATAGCAACAGCATTATCAGCTGGAGGCAACCAAGACCTAAAAGGCCAATGAGCCTATGAGATGATGAAAAAGTGCAGTCTCAGATCAACCCATGCCCTGGCTTCGACATCACAGAGTCCTTTAAAGACTTGTCACAGACAGAAAGAAATATCAGGTTGTTTCTAGCCATGAAGTTTGAAGGTCTTGCAGCCCTTGTAGGTATGCTGTGTTTGTCTGATATTCTGATGAAATGGTTCTGCAAGTTCAATAAATGTGTGGGGTTTTTTTTCCTTCTGTAAACTGATCTATGCAATGCTGGAGCTCAGGTTATTTGCTAAGCTTCAGCTTCTTCAAAGTTGCACCATCAAAATGTTGCAACATTTACACTCCCAGGAAGACCTTTGTCTCTGCATGAAAGTATGATGGGCGCTCAGCAACTGGGCAAATGCAGCAATAATGGCTATAGTACTATCAGTAAGAGAGTTAGGAATTAGTCTGTAGATCCTTGAGGTATGCTGAGATATTTATTTGTAGACTAACAAATGTCTGGAAGGCGTTAGCTGTTGCTAAATGTTTCCTATTTACCTCTCTACTGAAGTTAGAAGTACCTATGTACATATATGGTTGCTTGGCCCTTTGAGCATGCATATGGGGTCTGACCTGGGTGAGTGGGTATTAATCACAAATGTACAATTTAGTAAACAGGACGGGAGCAATGGGTCTATATGATGGGAGCTGCAATTCAGAGATACATTTGGTTTTACTGGGTGAAAACCGGGTGAAAACCACCACACTTAAATACATTTAAAACATTGTGTTCACTGAAAGAAATACACAGGCATTTTGGTTCACTCAGCATCACCTAAAAAGTCCAACTATTTTTTTGTGAAATTAGGCAGTATTTGTGCAGTGTCAGAACACTGGTAAAAAATATAGTGCAATTTTTGAAATAATAGATAGATGCTCTGGAACTCAGAGCCAGCAGGAAATATTATTAGTGACTAATCCTGATGCAAACATAATAATGGTGAAATTTTACTTAAATATTGAGTTTAATTAACATTAAATTATTGTTAAAATAAAATCTTAAATATCCACTTTCCCTAATTCACTGGGGATTTCAAATAGTTTAATACTTGCCTGAAAAGCACAAGATAATATAAACAGTTTCGTTACTTCTGTTCCTTTTATGTTTCATTATCCTTGGAATTCATCATATAGTCTTCAATTTTAATGAGAAAACTGAGTACTGTGGAAGAATTTCATGAAGGAGGAAGGGAGCCATGTGACTCATTAGCTGGTTGTTTAGCACTGGAGACGGTTGGGAAGGAGGAATTAAAGGAGCTGTAACTGTTCCCCATATCAACACTGCCCTGGGCTGCACAGGTGCATGTCATCCCGGGGAGAGTCAAGGTTGCCTTGGAGTAAGATCAAAACCAGCCAAGGAATAAGAGCTAAAGAGCTTTAACCTGCCCTCTTGGTGGTGGGACTCGGTGTGTGCGGTCTTTCACAGGAGAGCATCTCTGGCAGGGAGGAGGGAAGGGGCTCTGCTGGTGTGTGGCTCTCCTGTCATCCTGAAAACGTGGGCACAGGAGGAGAAATCAATTTCATTGAATAGATGAAATGTTTACCCTACTGCACACAGCAACTTTGATCACTCCTGTTGGCTTCAGCAGGACCATGAGTTTACTGTTTAAATAGATTTGCCTTTATGCACCTTGCCAGTTATGCTTTTGACTTTGATTTGCAGATTATCAGTCTTCCCTTTTTCCTGTGTCTCATCTTCTTTGTCCCAGAGGGCTTGCATCTCCAGGATTAATTAATTTGTAGAGACAGAGTATCTGTTCCTGAGCACAGACATGAAACCCCAGCTCCCCTCCCATCACAAGATTAGGTGTGGGTGCAGAGGGCTTGCACTGTGCTGGGACCTGATCTCTTGGAACTCACTGGAATTTTTCAGGTGGAAAAATTTTATGGAAGTATTAGTTTGGTAATAACGGATGTTGTTCTTAATCCACCTTCCAGTTTGAAAATCAATGCTTTTTCTTATTTAAACACTCACTTTCTTAGCACACAGATTCTCTGTGGAATTTGCAGTCCCGAATTTCAATGCTCAGTAAAAATCTCAGATTTTACTTAACAGGAACAAGACCCAGCTGTGTTTGGAGATGAGTTTGCTAAGATATCTCGTGCTACACTTCGGATCAGATACTCACTGCTGCCATACTTGTACACCTTGTTCTTCGAGTCGCACGTTCATGGAAACACAGTGGTGCGGTCACTGATGCACGAGTGAGTTTTTTTAATCTCTGATATTTTTTTACAAAATCAGTTGAGCTTTTACATATATATTCATATAAATGTATATACTAGTTGACATCTGAAAAGTGTCACAGTATTATTATTGCATGCTCTCTCTTAAAAGAATAGTTGTACAATTAATCAAATTATATGCACAAAGATAACTCAATATATGCAACGAATTTCCATTATAACCTATATTTGTTCCTGGTGGGAGAAAAAAGAAAACCTAAGAAAGAAGAATTCTGAAAATTCCTAGTCTGAGGCAAATATGTAGTTCTTTTTTATTTTAAAAATAGGAATCATATACCTGTATTTTCTGTTTTTGAATGAAATAGATGAAATCTGTATTCTGGTCCAGAATGCCAAAAGGCCTCATACAGAGAGTCCAATCATCCACAGCATTTGGTTTTTTTTCCAATTTAGCACTTGCATCTGCAAGCTATCTATGAAATCCACATCTGTGTCCACAAATTGCACAGAGAAAACAGAGATAGAGATGTTTGAGTGTAGAAGCAGGTGCAAAACTGAGATTAATAAATGCAGACTGAAAAACCCTTCAGAAAATTAGATTTTTGGAACAACTAATTTTTTCTGTTGAATCCAACTGAGGTTTAGTCTCCCTTTCCTCATCTTTTAATTACTTTTTAAAATCTACTTTTAGTAAATTTTCTAGTTCAGAATGCTTTATGCAAAGACTTGAGCAAAAAACACTGCAAATAATACATATGAAAGGCTACTGCCCAAAGTTCTGGCACAATTTAGTTTCACTAGTGCAGGCTATGCTATGAATGTTTAATGTTCTTTTTCCCTTTAGGTTATAAACATTCTGGTTAAAGGGTAAGGCGTATTTTTGCAAATGAAACTGAGATTACACTAAAGTGCAGATCAATCAAACATGGAAATGATTTTCACAAAACCTGTTTTGCTTACTTGGCATAATGGTTAACTGATAAATTTTAAAAGTAGTATCCTCCCCCTTTCTGCTCTGCAGCATTATTTTGCTAGGTAACATTAAGCAGAATTTTATAGGAATTAATGTCTTACAAGGGGCTATATGTTATTTAATTCAGCTCTATTTTTTTGCTTGATATTTGTGTTAATATTGGAAATGCCTGAGTTAATTTTGGCATTAGTATTAGCTGATCTCTGCTAATACAGAATTACTTAAGTGTCATTAAAGCTGCCTTTCAGACCATTACCAGCATACCTGAACTCTATTTGGGCCACATCTGCATTATCAAATTTCCAGTTTGCTTTGATTTGAATTGCAGAACAGTCTCAGATGCACCAGCGGAAGTTCCTGTTGGATGAAACTGAGCCAAGAAGTGGACTCCAGCCACTAAGAGTAGTTTAGTCAGTGGGACCAGAGTGGAATTGCTAGGAAATAAAACCTCTAAAATGCATGTAAATAGTGTAGGCATCAGAAGGTCAACATAAACTTTCACTGCTCAGGTCCCATCCTAGTAGTCCCATCACTTGCTAACATTGCCATAGCAAGGTCCTAAAATGGCTTAAAAGTGTTGCTTACTATTATTACGTAAGGGGTATATTTTTTACTATTTCTAATTAATATTGATTCAGTAGTGGCTCTACTGAAGTAGAGAAAGTGACCCAAATGCTAACAGGAGGAGAAATGTGAGGCTTTGAGAAATAGTGAACTGAAATAGAATTTTCAGTGTATGGATGATGGAAGTTTGCATCAAGCCTTTCTTTTGTAAAAAGTACAAAGGAGACTTAAAAAATCTCCTGCAGTAGTTTTTCAGGTGAAGCGCTTATGAGTTCACAACCCTCACCGTGAAAACAAAAGTGCCTGGGCAGGGAGGCTCCAAGCAATAGCTGTTTCATGTGGTCATTTCAGATTTTTCATTCCGTTTCAAATACTGAGGGGCTTTTTTCAAATAACAAACAAGAACAACATCCCAATAGATTCTTATAAGCATATTGGGTGCCTCTGAGTCTATCAGGCAGCGAAACAGAGGCGTCAGTGTTTTAGCTGTCCAAAAAGACCATGAGATGGTAATCCATTAGTGGAAAGATGTTTAATGGCTGAGCAGGGGGAAAATACAACAGAAGAGAGCGCATCATCTAACCAGAGGAAGCATGTGGAGGGAATTAAGTACCTTTCATAGATCACAGACATGGTTTAATGGCTTCAAAATAGGAAAGTTCATTTGTTTGTGAATTTGTAATCATGGTTGCTATAACTGCAATAGTGCTGTTAGATGGTGAGATGCATATCTCCATATACAAATGCAATCGACCTCTCTTTTGTCATAATTTCTTGATCAGCTTTTTGTCCTGAAATCTGCCACAACAAAACATATTGAATTAGTATTACAATTTTATGACAGTGAAATTGAAAATACAGAGAAGCTACTGGGATGAGAACAAAAACTCATGTTTTATATTTCAAAGTCTTTAAGACAAAGCAATTCATCAAAAGCCATAACCTGCTTTAAATATTTACAAAACATTATATCAAAATGCAATAATGTCCAAGATTAAGGTGGCCAAAAGAGCTACCATTGTGAACAGAAAAAGAAACTCTGAGTAAGCTGAGGTTTCTTTCAGGCACAACCCAAGGCATGCCTTCAAGAACACTTTTCCCTAAGTTCCATGTACTCCCCTAAGCTTGAAATACATTAGAAATCTGAACACTCAGTCGATGTATTTTTATTGCCAAGTCATCTTTGCTCATTTGGGGACATTTCTGTAAGACTGGGCTGGGTGCAGTGTGTGCCTGTGCCCTGACCAGGCAGGATGTCAGAGCAGGGCACTGACCTTGAACAACTGCTCTGGTCAGAAACCTGGCTTTAGACAAGGATAGCTGCAAAGTCAGCTAAACAGACACAGTAAATAAATTTTTAAACAGAGAATTTGTATGTCCTTAGAGAATAATATGTAAATATGCAATAGACAGTGTGATTTTGTCAAAAATAATGAAAACCAGACCAATTGCCATCTATGACAAAGCAACAGGGCTGTTGGATTGGGAAACAGGGCAGAGGAGTGGAAGAAGCCAGGAGGTACAAGGTACCCTGATTTTAAGAGGATTTGAGGCACACTTCATGTGACATTCTTATAAGATAACTAGAATTTATTATTAATTTCCTCAGGGATAGACTTACAAATTATTGAAATCCATTTTGAATTCTCAAGGATTTTATGCTGAATGAGTGGAGATTCCTGAGATGGGGAGGATCTCTTCAGTGTTTTCATTAGCTGATGAATGGTGGAAAAACAATTTCTTCCCAAGGGAGGGAAGACGATGCCAGGTGAACAGGAGTGTGAATGCTCTGGAGGACTCGATCAGAATCCAAAACAATCTTAGTGCATTGAATGAAATGGACTGAATTCCATAGGTTTCTCATCCATTCTGGAGAGGCAGCTAAAAAGCACACCATATATGAATGTTGCATTGTGTTTGTCTGGAAAAGATTTCAAATGTAAATCTGTGAAAGGTGTGGAAAGCCAAATCCAGGGATTTTCATAAATGCTTTAGATCCTGGAGCACAGTGGGTTTTGTCTATGTTCCCTCTCCTGGTCCTGGCCCCTATCCTGCTCACTGGCTCCTGCAATGAAGGCTCAGCTCACTGGACAGAAATTAAGGTAGTTGTTTACCCACTACTGCTGCTCTGAAGAGAAACCAGCTTCATAATTTTGTGAGAGTTCTGGTTTGCTCTGGGATGATAGGTGCTACTGTAATTTCTGAATTTCTGTCCAGCTTTTGGCATTCCCTCAATCAGGAAAAGTATTTGGTGGTGTTGAAGGGTACCTTCAGGAAGCAGAATTCTTTTCACTAGTGAGTAATGTCAAAATATTCAGCATGTTCTATCAAAATGTGAGTTAACACTGTGTCTTTCACTTTCAACATAGATTTACCTCTGATCAGCAGACTCATGGAATAGATTCTGCCTTCCTTTGGGGACCTGCCTTTATGATTGCTCCTGTTCTCGATGAGGCAAGTACTGTAATTAAAAAATGCCATCCTATTGGAATAAAAGAAATGAATTGCACTTAGGGCATTGGATGACATTCAGAACATGTTTGCTCACATACATCCCTTTCTTCCCTCCACTGTCAAAGCTTGCAGAACACATTTCTGAGCAGCACAGACAGCACAGAGTTTCCCAGCACTTGAAGTGGGAGGATGAAAGTGAGGGCACAGCCTTTCCGTGCTACTCCAAGTGACATGAGGATGTAAAAAGCCTGGATTCTGCCCCTCACGTGCTCCCATTATTGTGCTGGCAGCAGCCCCCAAGGACACACACAGAGCAGTAATTGTCGAGCTAGGAAGCAACACACAGATATGAAAGCAAACTGGTTTCCATGTTACTGCTCACCCGCAGTGTTTTGGTACTGCAGCATCTCAAGGACTGTGGTAGGAGTTTCCCAGCATTACAGGCAAATGCAATCATTACAGAAACATTAATGGCAATGTTAGCTGCTAATAGGACAGGTTTTACAAAGCAGCATTTTCCTTTGCTGTGCTGGGCTGAGGGCTCTCCTTGCTTGGCAAGGGTGGGTTTCTCTCCTTGCCCACCACTAACTGCTGACAGCACAAGGAAGGTATGTCTGAGCACATCTAAGTATTTTTCTGTGATGTTTCCTAGTGTTGTTTGCAATCAGCATGCTGCAAGAATGTCATATATTTCTAGATGTTGCTGATGATCAGACATATAAAAAGGCCACTATTAGCCACCTTTTCTTAACCAACCTTTTTGCCTCTGTGAATTTAAAATGAAATTCTTATTCCTGCATCTAAAACCATTCTGGCTCCACTGAAGCACTTCATTTGTCAGTCCTTCATCTTCAGACTCCCACAGGTTGCTAATAGCTGACAAGTAACGAGGAGATTACACAGGGTCTCAGACCAGCAAGATGAGGAAGGATGGGAGAGAAACCTTCCCATGAAGAGTAAGTGACAAGCCAGGGGAGGCTTCCTGCAAAGAAGTGAATGAAAGGGATCATTATAAAGATACATAAAATGGTAGGGGGTCTAGGTAAGGAGATGCTAATGTTTTTTTCAGAGGACTGCAGCACAAAAGGAGGGCTGTGGACCTGAGCCCTGGTGAGGGAAGCAGAACTTTGGAGGCAACACATTGCTGGGTCTTGCAATGTGAGAGTTGCCAGCCAGGGCTGTGCCAGCTAGCAGGGCAGTTACAATACAAGGTGAGCAGCAAGCCCTTCACTGAGGCATTGCAGGCCAGCAATGACTGCATCAAACTGAAGCATGGCATCTGCTTGTGTAGAGAATGCTTGCCCTTCATTCCTTGAGTCCTAGGGTGAGAGCAAGCCAGATATCCATCAAAATTAAAATGGGGAACCTTACATACTGGTTTGTTATTTATGGAGTTATGAAGGGAAGGCTTATAGAATCACAGAGCCATGGAATGATTTGGGTTGGAAGGGACCTTAAAGATCATCTAGTCCCAACCCCACTGCCATAGTGAGGGACACCTCGCACTAGATGAGTTTTCTCAATGCCCCATCCAACCTCGCCTTGAAATCATCATGAGTCAGATGGTGGTTACACACTTTTCTGCAGATCAGAATATCCAGGGTTGTCATAATAACGCAGAGAAAAGATGGAGAGGGAGGCATCTTGACCTTATAGGATTTTTCATATATTTAAAATCCCTAAAATATCAAATGATAACTTTGCCTTGACTCTTCTCCACTTTTACTTTCCTTGCTCCACTTGCTCCCTGGGGTAGTTCTTGGGGCTAAACCATAATCTTGGCAAAGGGGCAAACATCTACCTTGAGAATCAAAATTAATCTGTTTATAAGAAAAAGCAGCTTGTGACCAAAATGGAAGTTATGTTTTGATTCCAACTGTTCCTGGAGTTATTTATTCAAAGTGCCTTTAGCGCGACTTCATCCCTGCAGCGATATGATACAACACATGCTTCAAAATGAAGTACAGCAATTGTGCAATTAGCAGCACATTTATTATTTATTATTATTACTTTTCTGCAACTTTAAATTGTTTACAAGAAGAGAAATATCCATGTGTCCTCCTTGCTAGTGCTTACTCTCTGCCTGTTTCTGTAACACGAATGGTGCAATGCCGTCCTCCCACTTCACTGAGAAGTCCTGTCTTGCAAAGGCTGCCAGAGACTTCACTGGAGTTGCTCAGATGTTGGAGGAGTGCACCTAGGCTGGTTACATTTGCAAGACATAGAGCTATGTATTAGAATGAAATAATCATGTAACATTGACTCATCCCATGGAATGGCAGTAAAACCCCCCAAATAGGATAAGCTTATCTGTTTAGTGTTGCAGATTAGCCAGCAGTAGACCACTGCTATGACAATAACTCAGCCCTAATATCCAAGATTTGATGTTATTAGAATATTCGGCATACATCTCTCCATGCACAAATATAATAAAGCTAATGTAATATCAGAAATGCAAAAAGAAAAGACTTTAATCTTTTAATCTCTTTATAACAATTACAGGGAGCAAGATCTGTGGATGTATACTTCCCTGATGCAGAATGGTTTGACTACTATACCGTATGTATTTTTAAGATTAATATTCCTACATTTTTAAAAATAATTTAAAATGGTACAATTCCAGCAAAATAACTTTCAACAATGTTCAGCAGTATTTTTATCTCAGCATCTGTGCTTAATAAAACTAGAGAACAAAAAGTCTGCACCAGGCTAGCTGGGAGAGTAAATTACACAGCTTTCAGTAACATTTTCTATTTTTGGTTTTAGAGGTTTAAGACATACAGAACTGAATTTTCAAGAGCAGCCTAGGCATGCATGAAAGTGTCAAGATTTCTTTCTTCCCCCCCTCCACTTATAGCATGTTTTAGTTCTTGTGCCGATGCACTTTCCTGCATAGAAACAAAGGCAGGAACCTGAGCCACACTCGTAAGAACATGCCACAAACCTGGTTGTGCACGCACTTTTGCACATGCATCACTTTTGACACAAGGACATATTTTGTGAGCAAGGTGAGGGTCCCCTCCAGAAGATACTCCCAAGAGATGCAGAACATTCTGCTCTGTGGAAAACTCCGGTATCTTCTAGTTTCAGGGACTGTCAGTCTTGGCCTTTTGAACATCCCCAGGACCACATTTCTGAAAGTGCTCAGTTTCAACCTAACTATGCTCTGCTGTAATCTGCAGGCTAAGACCAGAATTGGCTTCAACAGGAGCAATTAGGCTGGTGTTAAGAGCTTTCAGAAATGTGAGCCCAGGATCATCAGACTGTTGTTAACTACCCTGAGAAACTTTGGCAGAGGAGCAGGCAGAACAGAATTGCTCTCAGACGACACGCGTTGGTCATTTTCAGCATTTGGCTGGTGTCTTCAGATGGATGTTCATCCAACACTTTCCCTTTTCAGAAGACTGTGACCCTGCAAAGTTGAGCATCTAATTCAGCTCCCCTTGTTGTGGTTCCCTCTGAGGCCTCTTGCTGGGCTGGGCACAAGGACAGCATCCCCAGTGTCCCTAGCCCTGCCTATGTGCATGTCCCCAGCATGAGCATTGCTCATCTCCCAGCATTTGGCACATCCTTGCCATACACAAGTGCTTATGCTTTGGTGCTTATCCAAAACCAAGATTGGGTACTTGCCATAAATTATAATTATAATTTACAGAGGGCAAGAGCAAAGCCTCCCTGTTATTTATTCTGTACATAAGTCTTGCCTACACCTGTTTTTGAGCCATTAAACCAGAAAGGAATGATGCAGGTTGTCTACACACACACAAATTTCACGCACTGAATGCTGTAATTACTTTTTGAAAGGGGAAGAATTGTCTTTACAAGAGAAGAAAATCTACAGCTTACATCCCCAAATGATTATGAATCACTTACCTCAAAGTGAAGTGTGACAGGCTCCATATACAAAAAGGGGAAGCAAAAGGGTTTTTTTATCTTTTTGCTCAGTTTCTTGATGAGGTTTTTTTCTTTTTTTTTTTTTCTTTTATTTTTTTCCTACAGCATATGGAATAATTATACCATTTTAAAAGACCATTTGCTGTCTTTCATTCATGATGCTTCTATCTCATGCATATGCATAACTGCAGGGGCTAGATCCTCTTTCATATTAAAAAAGAAACTGGAATAATACTCCTGAAATCCACATTTTAGTATGTTTTTTCACTGATGTAATTGAGTTGAAAATGTACCCCTTGTTCTCTTTTTCAGTGGTATATATGTACAGTGCCTGGATTGCCTTCTTCTTAACTGCATTAATTTTTGTGGTAGGGTCTTAAAGTGCCAAGTACCTGGAAGAAGAACTACGCTACTGTGTCTGCCCCACTGAGCAAGATCCCTCTGTTCATCCGTGGAGGGTACATTCTGCCAGAACAGGAACCAGCCACAACTACTACAAAGAGGTAAAGTCATCTCTGTTTGTCACCAAGCGACCACGGTGTGGGCCAGACCCACGGACAGTCAAAAAATCAATCAAAAGAAAGTACAGAAGAGAGATTATCTGCAGCTCCCAGCTGCCTCTTCCCAGGTGTCTAAGTTTAGAGGAAATTAAGAAATTTGTTGGACTAGAAACCAATGAAGGAGACAGGCCTCCTTTAGATTCTCTCCTCCCACAGCTGTCCTCCTCCCCTACAAGCCAAACACCAAAAGTGCCCCCTTCCCTTACCACACCCCAGTGATTACCGTTGCTAGGTAACACCTTCACTCACCACCTGCCCCTTTGTTATTAGCAGTGGAGAAAGGTAAGAGCCATTAACATCTCGTTCAGTGGTAGGGGAAATTAAAATTCCATGAGATTCTAAAACTATAACAGCAGGTCATAACTGCAGTATTTTTATGCCACTATTCGCTCTATTTCATTAGGGGAAATCACCCCAGAGATGGCCCCAGGCCACTGTTTGCATAGTTGAAGCCTACTCCTGGCTCTGTGGTTATGCTCAGAAAAGCTTTTGCACCTCTTAGTACCACACGGACCTGCTGTCAGTCGTTCAAAGTAAATGTATGCAAGGGAAAGTGCAAAACTCTTCTCCTTGGGTGAATTTATCAAATGACATAAATAAGATAGAAAAGCTCATATCTCTTTAGAGGAAAATTATTTCCCTATGCTAATGTATAATATATTGGCCTCAAGCATGAACCATGCTCAGAAGTTAATCTGAGTAGAAAAGGGAGGTTGCTGCACTGTGAAGCAACCAAGCCAAACTGCAGTAAGGTAGCACTGGGGACTAGTTGACTCCCAGACTCTCCAGTTGTCCTACATTAAGACGACAAAACAAGGGGAAACTTGTCCACATGAACACTCAGAAGGTTGGAAATTTATACTTCAGTGGGACAAGGCAAGGTAAAGTTTTTGTCATCTCTTCAGAAGTCTTGGTGAGTGCTGTTGTTATTCTTTTGCCACAGCCTTTTTGGTAACCTTAATATGGGAGTTAATTGTGTTCAGAAGTTTTTGTTAAATTACGTGGAAGGGACAGAGCCCACAGGTTTCTATTGACACTTCTCAATGGGTTTGTCAACAGCCGTCTGAACCCATTTGGACTCATTATTGCCCTGGATGAACAAGGAGAAGCTTCTGGGTCTCTTTTCTGGGATGATGGTGATTCCATCGGTAAGTCTGGTCCCCTGCTGTGAAGCAGTGTCTGCACGCAGGGTTCTCCTCAGGCCTCCTCTTCAGCAGTGTAATGGCACTGGCTCCTGATAGAAGTAGCTGATTGGTCTTGCAGTGAGCATTTTGATATGAGAAAGATGTGACATTGGGAACAGCTGGTCTGCTACAGAGGCCAGTCTCTCATGTTGTGTTCCCCAAGATCAACCTAACACAAAAGAAAAAGATTGAATCATCCGCAGATCATCTTAGTCTGACCTTATCCCCTTGCTACAACTAATGGAAACTGCTTTTGGATTTTGCTGCCTGTTTTGATACCAATCCTCCTTGCCTTGTGTTTTGACAGATTCCATTGAAAATGAGAACTACTTCTTGGCTAAATACACATTCAGCAAAGTAAGTAGCAACATACAAAGTACCCACTTATATACAGGCATCTGTATTTTAGTGTAGTCATTGTAAGGTCTAACTTTTCTTTTGAAAACTTTTGTTTTTCGAGCTCAGCTTTTAAACCCGGTAAACTACCTAATGCCTTCATTTACAACTAGCTACAGAATAGTTCAACTATGATGCTGCAATTTTGTGTTTGCTTCATAGGCTATCATAGTGAGACACATCATTAATGTCCCTGCTGTGATGTGAATCTGAAAACCCATTTTTTCAGCTTTTTTTTTTTTCCTTAGTTGCAGCTTCTGGGAAGGAGGGACCTTTTCCTTGTCTTCCTCCTGGTGAACACTTTGAGTTTGATGGGTGGGAGAGGGCTGCATTCCTCTCTTCGGGATATCCCGGCAACTTTTTAACTTTGATCTCCTGAAGTTTTTGGTTTGTGGCATGGAGAATTATGCAGTCTCAATTCTTTAGCTTGCATTTTCTTGTGTGACAGCACAGAGACAGCTCCCATGGTTGGTCTCCTGTGGAGCGATTCAGCATGTTACTGGCAACCCACTGTGTTGATCAGATGTTCCATGCAGCACAGGAATACATTAGCTCAGGGTCAGTGCACTAATGCCTTTCACACAGCGCTCACTTCTGCACAGACATGTCCTGAGAAAGCCTGATAGAAAAACCCAACAGTCTGGGCTTCAATTCAGAAAACTAAATATACCATAAACTCATAAGATGGTAAGTTGTGGGAGTTATTGTAAAAAATCCCTTAACCTAATTCAATAATCTATACAGATCATATTTCATCTACAATTCAAGCATTTTGTAAAAAATAGGATATTGTATGTAGACCATGGCATGGTTTGGTCCCCAGCCATCTGAGTACGAGCCAGAAGTTTGCCCACGTGGCCAAGAAGGCCAATGGTATCCTGGCTTGTATCAGCAATAGTGTGTCCAGCAGGAGCAGGGCAGGGTACTCAGCACTGGTGAGGCTGCATCTCAAATCCTGTGTCCAGAGAAGGGCAGTGCTGCTGGTGAAGGGTCTGGAGCACATCTTGTGAGGAGCAGCTGAGGGAGCTAGGGATGTTTGGCCTGGAGAAAAGATGGCTCAGGGGAGACCTTATCACTCTCTACAACTACCTGACAGGAGGCTGGAGAGAGGTGGGTGCTGGTCTCTTCTGCCAAGTAAAAAATGATAGAGCCAGAGACTTCAAGTTGCTCCAGGGGAGGTTTAGATTAGATATTAGGAAAAATTTCCTCAGTCCAAAGGGTTATCAAGCACTGGAACAGGCTGCCTAGGGAAGTGGTGGAGTCACCTTCCCTAGAAGTATTTAAAAGACATGTAGATGTGGCCCCTGGGGATATGGTTTAGTGGTGGATTTGTCAGTGCTGGGTTAAAAGTTGGATTCAATAACCTTAAAGGTGTTTTCCAACCTAAATGATTCTATGATTTTCATGCCATATATTCCGAAAAACCTCAAAGTAGTCTACGGGAAATATTCAAAAGAATAAAATTGTATTAACTCCTATTATGATATTGATCTTAGAAGGTCTGTCTTCCACAAGCAAGAGCAAGCCAGGGCAAGACAGAGGGTTTTATTACGTAGCCTGGTATATTTGTGAGATATTTTCCTGGAACTAATACTATATATGTAGACTTCAAATTTAATTTTTAACTTATTTTCTTCTTCATTTACCAAGAAAAAAAAATCTTCCTTCTTCTTCAAGAAAGAGTGTTTCAACAGCACAAAGGAAGAAAAATCACTTTGGTTTTCTGTAGTCTGTGTATAGTAATTTATTGCAGGAAGGCTACAGAAAAACCATATCCAGTTCTATATTAAATTCTGAACTGTGCAAATTAGATTGTTGATTCTCTGGCACTTCCATTTCTCATTGCTCATATTTGACTTCTGCCTGTAAATCCATGACTGAATTCCCTATCTGCATTCCAATAACCTTTAATGTCGATTTTTTATTATGTATTTATAAAGAAAACAGTCCATCTCAAATAGCAAAGTGTAGAAGTATGAGAAATGTATTAAAGTCTTGGTATTTGTTGCACATGTCTATATTCTTTTAAAAAAAGTGTGGATGAATAATTTAATCACACCTAGTTTTAGCAGAACACACAAGTTTTATTCCCTGAGAGATTTGCTGATAAGGTCTGACATCACAGCATTTATTCTGAACCCAAGTGCAGAGTGTTGTACAACAGCTACAGGATTAGACCCTCAGGTTTATATTTTCATTTAAACAATCCAGAAGTATAAAGAAGGATTCAAGACTTTTGCAGGCACTTAAGTCTCAGAGAATGATTCAAGATTCTCTCTGGTGCTGTCTCTCTGTGGCTGGCATTTTAATTCACTAGAGATCTCCCTTTCAACACGCATAGTGACTAAGTGACCTCACCCAAAGTGCCCCCTCCTATTAAGCTCGCCAGTCTAGAAAAATACATGAGACAGATGTATAAGATCTGCTGTACTTCAGGGATGAGCAGAGAGATCCACATCCCCAGGGGTGGCAAACAAGGCAGATGTACTCAGTCTGTACCAAGGGAGCCCACATTATACTGAAGGAATGGTGATGGGGAGGCTTGCCTGATGAACATCTGAAAGGATGCACTAGCCACGAGGTAACTGAATAGCCTGAAAGAAAGTTCCTCCTAAAACAGGTCCAATTTTCAGGGGGAAGATGTGTGTGGGAAAAAAAATGAATTTGATGGGACCAGAGCTAGACACTAATAAAGAAAAATCATGTCCTTGTTGCTCAAAGTGCAGAAGTCCTGACTTCTGGCCTCAGATCCAGGGCTTCATTTTGCTTTCCATTTATGGGACTTTTAGTGATATCCATAAGCTTCCTCCCTCAGCTGTGAATTCAGGACCTTTCTGGGCAATTTCTTTGACTACTGATGCTTGTGGAGGAGAGGATCACTCATTCCTCTGGACCATCACCTCACTGTCCCTCCAAGACCTCCAGTTCTAGACCTTGGTCAGAGAAAATGGTGTCTGTTGAAGAGTCCTGTCTCAGGGCTTCAGAGCATGAGGGTAACCATATTAATACAGCTGTGATCATTGAGTTCAACACCACACTATTCTTATTGGGTCTGTGCTAGTTCTTCTGCTTGGCCATACCTGAGACAGCAATAAACCACCTTAGGGAGGTGCTCTCTCTTTACTGAACCTCCCTCTGTGCTGGAACTCAGCCAGTGGGGAGAAGACAGAACATTTAAGTAACCTAACAAATTCTCCAGAGGTTTTTAGAGGCCCCTCCCCATTTGCTGAATGATAGCCAACATCCCTGATTTGGGCCATTTAAATCAGTGTGCTGGGGATTTGTGCTTATTTTTAGTGTGGATGCCTGAAATAAGCAGTCTAAGCACATGCCTAAATTGCAAATACTGTGATCCAGCTTCTGCTCCCCTCCTGCCATGCACCACTGAAATAACATAGATTAATTTAAGCAAAAGGTTCCATCATGGGTTTCTCCTTGGCATATTTTTAAAAAGTCATGATTGCATAGCAATCCATCATTTCCTGAGCAGTGTAATTTATCTTTATTTCCTTAACAACTTTGATCACATAACAAATGCAATGATTCCTCTTCATTGCACATATAGGAAATTACTGTCACTGGTGATCCAAATGAATTACTTTAATGTCTTTGTATGTCCTCTTGGTACATCCCTTAATATGGGATCTATAGTAAATAAAAAGTAAACAAACAAAGCTCTGTGGATATACAGTGTTCCTTCAGTCTCCTGAAAGCTGGGACATACATAACAGAGAATTTCTCGTAGGAGATCTGGTATATAAAATAGGGGCAAAATATCTAGCAGCTGATGTTTGTGGACGAGGCTAATGTTTTAAAGCAGTTAATTTTGGATGTTAATTAAATCTGCCTTAAGGTCACTAATTGAATCTCTGTATCTCTATTTTGGTTTTGCATATGCCACTGTACTCAGTAATGGGTTCAAGAACAAAATTTGCAGTGACTACAAGTAGAAAAACACATCCAAGGAAATTCCAAATGAATGTTGTAAAGGCTATTTTCTTTCTTAGTTTATAATCATACACGAAAACCTTTCTTATGTGGAAATTAGTATGACATGGTTTTTCCTTTATCATCTTGGACTTCAATGTCTACATTGAAAGACATTCCATATGTTCATTGACAAGGATGCGAACTGCTAACAGCGTGCAGTCAGTCAGCTCTAAAGAGTTGTCATGGTCCTAAGGTTTTATCTGTGACTTTTTCCAGGGAAGCCTGAAGACAGAAATAGTGAAAAATGGCTACCGAGGAGCTGATACTCTGAAGTACAATAAAATTACTATCCTTGGCCTGAAACTGAGACCTCAGCGTGTTACTCTGAATGGAAAATCCATCCATGGAGATGCCTTCTCTTTTGACGTGAGTGGGGTAAGTGCTGAACTGAGTGGTTAAGAAAAAACTTAGGGAAAGGAGGGTGAAAAACATTGAAGGGGAATGAAGTCAGTGAAGAAAAGGAATAGTTTCCCATCTACATCCCTTTATATTTCCAAGTATGACCAGACACCAATTCTTGATACAATAGTCCAAGATTTAGAGGAGAGGGAAAAAAAAGGCAGAAGCAAGAGCTCTTTTAGGAAACTTTGATCTTTGAAATTACACATATGCTCTCTTTTGCTTAATGTCTGCCACTTACATAAATTTTTAAACTAATGAAATACTGAAAAGAAGATACAACTCCATAAGCTGGAAGCATGTTAGCAGTTTTATGGGCATTCCTATAATTCTGATAAAATGAGAATACTTGTCAAGGTGTTTTATCTCCTGCTGAAAAGAAGTGGTGTAGATCTTTTGTCACAATTACTTGATGTCCAAAAAATTATTCCTGTGTAATTTGCTCTAAGGAGCATCTCCCTATCTTCCAAGGAAGTTTAGTTTCAGCATCTTAAAATGCCCAGGCTCAGTGTTCCAGATCAAAAGGCATGACTTGCATGTGCAGTGCTCCTCTGGCACCAACAAGCAGACATTCCAGAGGGGTCAGACAGAACATCCCTAATAACCCCTAAACTGCAACAGCCTCTGTGTTCCAAATTTTCATTTGCACAGGTGTGTGGACAGGAGGAGCAACACTGAGTAAACTTTCTTTCCTCTGGTCGTTTGTCCCCTATGTCACCAGCTGAAGGGGGTCATGCACACTTTGTATGAGATGTGGTACTCACATCTCAGCACTGGTCTGCATCTAGGGAGCTCCTGGTATTAATGTTGTGAGATGCCACCAACTCGTTGTTGATAACTGAGGCAACAAGTAGTGGATGTCACATCTCAGGTTACCCTACCCACTTGGCTTAATGATTTAAGTTTTATTTGTAACCAAAGGGTGATCTGCATTATACACACCTAACGTTTATTTTATTGAAAGAATCTGTAAAGGAAGAAAATTGCTGAGAATAAATTTCTTCCTTGGAGAATTGTAAAAATCTCACTTTTAGAGACTATGTCATAAATAAGTGTAATCACTATTGCCTCAAGGGAAGAAATTGTTTAACAGCTGAACTACCTCTAAGCAAGCTGAAAGCAACATAAATTTAGCAGTGGAAAGAAAACATTCCATAGAGATGTGCTTGAAGGCACCAATCACAGAAATCTTGAAGATTACTGCACACTAACAGCATCACATAGAAAGATGATTAAAAAAGACTGAAAATCTTGTCACAAAAGTATTATTTAAAATTTGATTCAAGAGTAAAAGATGAGCTTGATGACTTAAGATCTATTTCAAATGCTGGGAAAAAACCGTACCAAGCTGATGTACTAGGGGTACAAAACTACACAAAATTTACAATTTTTATACCAGCTAAATAAATTCCTCTCACAATTCTATGAGATTCAGTCAAATCCCTCCCACCATCCCTATACAGGTGTTACAATGCCACTAGCTATAATGCTTTCATGTTTTACCCTCTAATGAAAAAAATTACAGCGGAGCACTAGCAGCTTGGGTTTAAATATTGAAAATTTGCAACTCATAATTAAAAAAACCGTAAAGGGCAAATTTGCCACTTTCTTATAGGCCTAATGAGAGGCTTAATGTAAATACTGCATAATAGTTTAACAAGCAGAGACCTCAGTGTTTGAAGGGATATAGTAGAAACTAACATCTACCATATTGCTTTTGCTTTATAGAAAGCAAATTTAACTAATAGCAGTGCTTAAGTGCTTATTGAGCCATATTTATTTGTATATAAATAGAAACAGGTTGCTTAGTAATAAGCCACTTCTCTCTCTCCGATTCATGCAACACTACCCTGATCTGACATTTGCAATATCACAGAATCTTCCTATTATTAGGAGTCTATTCTCTTTTTTCCCCCTGGAGTATCATGCCTTAAGGAGTTGTACAGTAACTGCAGCAGGGATGTTGGAAGGGCATGTCTGTTGACCAGGCTTGTGCTGACCTGGACATGGGAAGGTTCTGTTTATTACACTTGTATCCTCTGCTGGGAAGTGCAGAGAGGTTCCCAACATCCATAGCTCCCAACGTCCACAGTGTCACAGTCTGGAGTAGCCACTCTGGCTGCCGGGCAGTTTTGGGTTAGTGTTTGGATGGAGTTGCATTATTTAGCTCTGGATTTTTCCCTGTATTTGAATAAAAAGCAAATTATTCAAGAATTGGTATTCCAACTTATTAAGTAGTGGTAGAGAACTGTTTCTGACGAAAGATGAAAATATTAGATACTATGAAGAAGTGATCTACGTAAGCATAGACTGTTAATGCTAACATGCATTGGTGGGTTGGCAAAGAAATAGCTAAGAGGTGTGAATGGATATCACACATTTTAAGACATGAGTAATTCTGAAACTTAAAGATAAAACTGGTGAAATTCTGAAAATGGAAATTACATGAGTAGCACAAAGTACACTAAATTTAACATTGAACAGAGAAAGATCAGGACAGGTATTGTATTTGTAATTTCATATTTAATTCCTGTTATTAATTTTAAACTGTTCCTGAATTTCTAAAAGGGATGTTGAATTGGATACAGCAATAGAAAGATGCATACTATCATCAAGTCAGTCTCACCTGCCAGTTATGTTAAGCAAATCACAAAGGTCTAAACACAAGTTTCACTTTAGTCTCTGTTTTGAGCTGGTCTTTTTTTTTTTTTTTTATTAAGTTGTTAATTATTTTGTGTCTCTTTTTTTGCACAGAAACTGATTTTGCGGATTTCTGCTCCACTTACTCAGGAACTCAACATTAAGTTTTACTAGAATGTTCAGAACACAGACTCAACTGAGCATCCTTGCCCCTCAGATATTGATCTGACTTTGATTTCAATGTAAAAAATGCATTTAGTCATTAAAACATTACTTATGAGCCTGAAGATTGATCTTTTCTTATGTGGTATTTGTAACTCAGTATTTTCAAATTAAATTTTCAATAGTAGTTAATGAGTATTTCCATAAACTGATATGTCTTCAACATAGCATAGAAGAAATAATCCTGAAAGTTTTGTCTCACCATGGAGGGAGATAATATTTGGAATCATTCTCAATGGGAACAAATTAACAAATTCTGCACAGCATACAGGTTTTGGTTTTGGTTTTGTTTGTTGTTGTTTGTTTGGGTTTTTNTGGTTTTGGTTTTTTTTGGTTTTTTTTTTTTCCAAAACAGTAGTAGTAAAAATATCCCAAAACAACCAGAAGTCAGCCCAGTTCCCATAGACCTGTTCTAGGGAAATGTGCATTTGCAGGAGAATACATAGGAAACACAGCTAATCAAAAGCTGGAGATACCTTGGTCTGCTTTGTACTTCAGCTGTTTCTGGCTGCAGAATGATCTCCCAAGAGCATAAGAAGTTTCAGCTTGTGAAGCAGCTCTAAGGAGTCACTATAATTTTAACTATTTTATATATTTTTAATTTTTTAATATATTAGTTGTATTATAGTATTTTAATAATACATAACCAGCCATTAATAAAAATGCAATGTATATACAATAAATATTAAGGTAATTAAATATTATACAAGCACATATAACAAATCAGTCAGTTGTCCCAGACTACACAACCTAAAACTGCAGTGATCACTTGCTTTTGTCTCCATTTCCATGCTCCTGAACTGTGATCACAATCTGGGCATATCTTGGGATGAAGTAGTCACAGAGACAATTTTTTATAAAAGTGGTGGAATTTCTTTCAAGAATCTGTTTCTCTATGGAGACTGTTCAGAGTGTTAGAGTTGGTCTTACAACAGCAAATGGTTTGTGCCCTTAAATTTACACTGTGACTTCTGACAGGAGGGATCCACATCGTGGTGGGACAGAGCTTCACAAACTCAGCTGTTACCGTGCGTTTATCTCTGTGCTAAAAAACTCTTTTTAGCTTTGTTGGTATTTATTCAGGAGAAATCTGAGTTGAAGTTTGCAACTATAAGAGCTTTAATAGTGAACAGATAGTCTGGTAAGGCAGTTAGGAAGTTACTGTGTTCCAGTTTAGGTTGCCAGCACCAGCCCATGAAGTTCCCCCCAGGACACCGAAGGTAGTCTTAAGCCTGATCTCAAGCTCCTTAATGTGCTTGTGGCTCTTCACATTCCTGCCTTCCACCATAACTAAAATGTACAAAAACCACTTCTTGTGACAGTACCTAGCAGATTAATTCTGCTTCCAAAACTCTGCAGAAAAAGGCCTCAGCCACAGGCTACTCTTGCAAAAAGCTCCCCAGCACTACTGCTCCATGGGAAACTGCCCCTGCCATACCGTCACATGTGCGAGTCCAGCATGCTTTAACAAGAATGTCCAGTTTTCATGACAGGCAGTTTGAGACCTCTTGATAAGGATTTCATCTGGGTGTTTCTACATGATCACTGTTCTTCCAAGTTAGCCATGATGCACAACAGAGCAGTGTAAACTTCTCCAGTTCATGGCATAAACGTAGCTCTGACAGGCTGCTAAAGGCTGTTTCCTCAAAGTGAGCTGGGTCTTGTGGAGAAACCTGAAGACTTGGATATCTCCAGAGTCTTCGCTGACTGCAGTAAGGTCTGATGTAAGATATGTTTGTCCTGCACAGTGCTGAGAAAGTAACTTGCTCAGCAGCTCTTTTGTGGGAAGAGGTTGGAGCAGGTACTACAAAAATGTGTAGCTGAAGATGGTGAGAAAGGGCTGAGGAAAAGCAAAATATGGGCATTGGGATGAAAGCTGATTCAAGGTGATGGATGAAATTACCATCTTCATTGCTATAGAATACAGAATATAACCAGAGTCTTTGATGAAATAAATACTTGAACCTGTGAGTCCGTGGGCAGTGCAAAGGAAGGCTATCAGAATGATTTGTGAGAGCTGTGTACTTGAGATAGAGGAAAGCAGGAGAACCTCTGTCACAGCAGACACCACCAGCAGGCAGATAGACAGAGCATCCTTGCTGAACGAACCTGAGGAACAGCAGAGACCCAGAGGATGTGTCTGTACTACATGTCACCAGAGATCTCAGAGCAGGGCCAACCAGTGGAGGCTCCAGCTGGTCCAGGAGGTGTCAGCCCTGTGGCCACTGGGCTTGGGCATGTTTTCTTGGGCTCAGCCACGCTGCCAGTCATCCTCTCGTGCTGCCTGTGTGAGCCTTGAGGCTTCTCACCCCAAGCACATTGCAAACATAACCAGAGAAAGCTGTTGGATGGCTTGACGATGTGGGACAGATGCAGACCACTAAAGCAGATCAGTTCTGTGCAGAATCCAACCTCTTCCATGTGGTCTTTGCAAGCATGGCATCAAAGAAGTACCTGCTCCCAGCTATCTCCAAGGTTCCTCCAAAACTGAGGATGTTAGTTCCTCACCATGGCAAAAGAGCAAAGATAAAGCAAGACAACACTGAGTTAGAGAAAGCAAATTTGTAAACACCCTGGCTAGGAGCGGGGAAATGGGATTTGTTTTTTCTTGGGGAGGTTTTATTTTTTTCGTACAGAGAGTTTGTCCTGAGTCTGCCTCACAGCATGGGTAAAGGCAGGAGTGGGAGGGGGGAGGCAGTGAATTTGCTGATAAACAGTGAAAAAGAAGATGGGTGTAGAAGTTGGAGCACAGATGTGGCTGGAGAGCAGGGGAGATGGCACCTCTATAAAGAGCCCTTTGCTGGATAAACACGTGGAGTTAGTCAGTGCTCACAGGTTTTCTGTGAAATCAGTGACTAACCTAGAACTTTCATACATATCTTAATAAAATAAGAGCATAAAAATGCACTCCTGCTGGCATCAATATACAGTTCAGGCTTATATTACAACCTGAATTTTATTCCTTTCTTGTGCCTTGAAGCTTCAGTGAACACAACAGGAAATCACTAGTCAGTAATACATCTGCCTTGGGCTCTGATTTCATGTATTTATTTCATAAAAGTAGGCAAGACAGCCCTTGGTCAGCATGTGTATTAGGAACATCAAAGAAAAATGGATGTGTGTGCATGTGTGTGTCTCTGGCTATTTATCCTCTCTGAGCATTGAGCTGCAGGTGTAATTTTGGATCATTTACACTTTTTTTGAAGTTCTGGTTACACTGCTTATTCCTTCCATCCCAACAGTATTGGGGGTTTTTTGGTGTTTGTTGTTTTGTTTTTGAGAAAAGGATAACTTCAACCAAAAATACTGATCATGTGCTGCAAGTGATATGAAGTGAATCCAAGAATCCACAGACAAATGTTTTACTGCCTTTTAAGATTAGATTAAACACGAATTTCCACAAGTGTTGGCATGGATTCAGTTTATTACAGATACAGATTTGCAGTGGAGAGAGAACTTCTCAGGCTGGGATTTAAGAGCATTGGTAGTCAAGCTGCTTTCTCCATCCTGCCTTTGTTAGCCATAAAGCCCTCCAGCTGAGTCCTTCAGAACCTGAGGGAGTTGAAATGTAAAGGGAAAAAAATCTTACTTTGCATTTCAAAACCCTGTTGATTCCAGGCTTCTGCATTATGAAGCCTTAAAGAGAACACAAAAATTCACCAGTCAAGGTACACTGACCCCTAAACATACACCATTAGGCTTGACTTCTGCAGAGAAAAGAAAAGAAAACATTCTCTGTGCTACTCCATGAACACTTCAATTTTTTTTCATCTAAAATGGGTGATTTTAGGTATAAGCTCAAAGGATCCCACTGTCCATTCTTGTGAAAGATTCATGTTGATTTTGTGTAACAAGAAAAGATAGTGGTAGACTGAATCAGGTGCACTGGTAGAAGTAGCACAAATTAAATGAAGGAGGCAGGCACAGAGGGCTCTGCTGTGCTCAGCAAGCTGGACATGAAAAATACATTCTGATGTGACCCAATGTGGTATTGCATGTCTTGGAACAAAGTAGAGACAAAAGAAGATGTGATTCTGCTAGAGAAAAGGAGGCACAGGAGCGAATAGCTGGTCTTGTTGGACCTGAGCATGAGGAGAACCCAATGAAAGGTTTAATCAAAGAGGATGTATAGACATGTAAAGGCAGAGATGTTACAATTTGTTATACTGGTACCATCTTGCTGTAACACTCTGCCACATTTGGGCACCAGAAATATGTGGAATGTACTGAAAAAAATAAGCTTGCTACAAAGAAAAACCACAAAAATGTTTGAAGGACTAGAAAAAAAATTCATTTTCTGGAGAATGCACCAACGAGCTCAGCCTGTCTCTAATGGCCAAGAAGAGTCTCAGTGTACCTGTGGAGGCAGAAACATGGTATCAGAAACTCTTTAAACTAGAAAAGGTAGGATTTGGTGTCTGTTAATGAAATTAGACAAATTAGACTGATATTTTAACTGTTGGAACATCTTGTCAAGAACTCTGGTGAATTCTCCTGCAGTAAGAATTTTTAAATGAGAAGCAGATAGCAGATATTTCTATTTTCTAATAGAAATACTCTTGCTCACTAATTCAGGAATTTTTTGGAACTGCATCCCTAGTCTGTGTCATGTCAACTGATCACAGCAGTCCCTCTTGGGTTCACAATTATGAATAGTGAAATGATGTTTTATGGGTTTTTTTTGCAAAACATGTAAATTCTGTGACAAGTCAGTGCTTTTGGAGGTCTCCACAGAGTTACAAAGATCATAAAATGTCATCGATATAATTGGATTTTTGATATGTGTTGATACGTAATATATTTTGAATGTTTAACTTTTAGTGAAGATTCTGGTAATTACTCTTTCCTGTCACCAGGTGGAACTGGAATCTCCTTGAAAGTGAAAGCAATTCATTGCCATTCTCATGCAGGGACTATTTGCTACTCACGTTGCCAACGGATCTAAAACAAAGAAGAAAAGTATCATTGGGTCTACCACGAGCATGAGGTAGAGAGGAGGAGAGCCTTACAGCAGTGCTGGTGCCTGGCTGTGGGGAGCAGTGACTCATTTTCTAGCCCTCACCCCTTGCCCAGGGGCAGGCTTGCAAAAGCCACACAGCTGCTGGTATGACAAGGAAAGGTGAGCGTGACATCCCCGAGTGCCAGTTTCCCCTGAGGTCTGGGGTGATGTGACTGGGGGCGGACAGAGGAACAGTCAGATGTCAATGCTCAGCACCACGATGCAAGCCGGAAGGTAACCTCCCCTGGGATGACCCCTAGTGCAGGGATCCCCTGTCAGGATCCATGAGCTGGGCTGTGAAGTGGCTCCTTGACTTGCTTGCTCCCAAATCCGTGGGGCAGGTGGCTGGAGCCCCAATAATGACTCGTAGAGACCTTGGCAGGGAGACTTGTGCAAACGCATGAAATGCAAATGCCCCTGTGGAAGTTGATGAAATGAAGGTGAGGTGGGCATACTGAGCTCAGAGAGAAGGAGACTGCCAGGGCTTTCTCTTGTGGGGCACATTTCCGTCACTAGGGGGAAATAGAGCTGCTAGAGGATGTGTCCACAAAATTGGGCTCTCTCCATAGGGACTAACAAACTGCAGGAATTAAAAGTAACACAGATCCAGAATGCTGTGTATATAAAGTCTATTGATGCTCCCAACTTTGGTAGCCACTGCCCCATGGCTACAAAGAAGTCATAAGTATCTCAAAAAAAGACAGTGTGACTATTCTGGTGTCCTCTCCTGTTTGTCACTCGGTAAAACAAGCAAGTTCTGTGACTTCTGGGGAGACAGCACAGTTCCAAATAGCAAGGCTGGAAGCCCCCAAATACTCCTGTTCACTGTCCTGACTGCTACGCTCAGGGCATGGTGAAAGCCACAAAGGAGGGCAGGAAACTGCCAAGTGCCCTTCCCTGGTAGCAATGCAGTCCGCTGGAGAAGCCCTGAGGGTGCAGAGGCAGGGAGAGATGCATGGATAGCAGGAGCAGAGCTTGGGAGCTATTCTGAGCAGCTCCAGGCCTGAGACAGATGGTGAGGTTTTTCCTAGTGACCCAGAAGGGATTGTGTAAACCTTCTAGCAACTAGACACTCTCTAAAGGTCGTTGCAGAGTTGCACCACAGAAAAAAAAACAAGTGGAAAAAGAAATCCTAAAGGAATTGAGTTATGTGTCCTTTGTGTTCACTGAACTTGGCTCAGTTGTAGCCTCAGGGATTTCAGGAAGCTTCAGCGATTTGCCAAAAACATTTTAGGGTGTTGTTTGCAAAGAAAAGGAATGGTAGATCCATTGGTACAGAGCAAACCAATTTCCTGCTGAGTAAATTTTCTGCTCTATGCACTCCTTCTTGGTTCATGCTGCTTCACTTGTGCTTCATGAGCACTCAAAAGCAGCCCTACCTCAATTTTTGGTGTGACCAGAGTCTAGCACTTGTGGGACACAATAAAATCTTGTCCTCTTGCTGATATCTCAGAAGGACTACTCTGCTTCCTCCTCCTTTTTTCCTCTCTCTCCCCCATATAAACACATATATGTAGGGCAAAATGGGGGTGTGAAGAAATTAAACGTGCTGCTGATCTTGCATAAACTCCTCCAGACACAGGGATTATCTGAGGCACAAAGGACCTCCCTCTTAGCTAGAAAACTGCTGTGAAATAGAATCTATTTCTCACTTCCCATACCTCATGATCAAACAAGGATTGCAAAGCACTGCAGAGATTGGTGTTTTGGGATTCTGCTGAAACCTGGAAGGTTCCTCACATCAGGAAAGCTGCTCAGTGTTTTAACCCTTCTCTTCTTTGGCCTTTAACTCCTTGCCGTCCCCCTATATCACTCCTAGCTGACCTTTCATTTGCAGGAGTGATTGGACTACATTGTGTCTGCCAAGGGAGACTTTTATTTAATAGGACATCTGTGGGCCTTAAATTACCATTACCAAAACTGTTATGAGAAATACTTTCTCAGTTGCTAGCTGCCTTCTTCAGATCTTCTCTTTATCCGTAGGTGATGGTGGACGATGAAGTACTTCTCAATCCTGCCATGGTTGCCCATTCCAGGTCTGTCTGAGCCTCTTCCTTTAAATGTTGGTCCCAGTGTTTTCTCCAAGACATGATAGTATTGTCTGGGGGCATTTCCCCTCTATATCAAGATCCCAGATCATAGATTTGTAATACTTCTTTGGTAGACCATGATGCCATGATAATTTTCAATCATCCATAAAATGTCTCTAAACTGCTCATATTAAAAACAAAAACAAAACAAAAAACAACAACAAATCCAAAACCAAACAACAAAACAAACCAAACTAAACAAACAAAAAAACCCCAACAGAAAACAAAACCCAAATAAAATACAGACATTTCAATAGAAAATCAGAGGAAGCAAAAAGGAAAGCAACACTCTGCTCTTTGAAAGGATGTTGATCAGTTTTTTTTCACCACCTGATTATGCTTTCTGAAGAATAAATCTGAGAAAGCTGAGATAAAAAGCATAGCAATTACAGGATCTATATATATATATGCATATGTACATATATAAAACTTTACATAATAATTTTGAAGATACAAACAATGTTCTTCTCTTTTTCCTTCCATGGGCAAAGTCTAAAGGGAAAACTGTTCTGAGCCATTGCCGAGTCAGTAAAGACAAAAGAACAGTTCCAGACAGTGATGTGTTTTTAGATGAAACAGCTGGAGGTACTGTACTTTATGGTAGAAAAGAAACAATTCTCTTAGTAACATAGAAAATAATACAGTGCAGAAACTATGCAGCATTTCATTATTTCTTAATTTGTTTCATGTGCTCATAGAGGTTTAGAGGCTAGACAAGGAGAAGGTATTTCAGAAACTCTAGCTTAAAATGTCTGGAATTTATAGGCAGCTGGAACGCAATGGAAGTTAAAACTGTTTCCAGTGAGATGCCAAGAGTCTGCCTATCTGAAACAGATGCTTCCTGCCTTTAAGCATCCATGGGGAGCCTCAAACTGTGAAACAACAGTTTAAAGATGACTTATGTCTTCAAAAGTACTTTGATATGTGGATGAACCCTCCTTTGTGTATGTTTGCCAGACAATTGTATTCTTGAGTGTATTATGAGTATTTTTTTCTTTCTTAGTGAGTCAATTGCAGCTACACATTTGAAGCCTGTTTTGAAAAAAGTAGCTATTTATAAATTAATGAAATATACTTGTACATTAAATGTTCATGTCAAGCTGGCAATAAATATGGAATAACAGGATTTTAAAGGCGACTATGAAACAACTGCTATATAAAATATTTGCATACGTTCTTCATTTTAAATTGTCTGAGGGCTAAATTTCATATTTTGGGTATGCACAGAAATCCTACTGACTTTTCTGCAAGAAATGTATGTGACAAAGGTGTCCCTGTGACAGCATTTTAGTGCAAAGGAGCAAGTTCTTGAAGGGAACTTCCTTACTGTCTCCACTTACTTCACTTGGATCTGAGGGCATGCGAAGTGAATTTCATTCACATGAGCTACACTAGAATTGGTTCTCCAGGACAGTATGCAGTGCACTCCAGTCATCAAGCACCATTGATGCTATATAGAAGTAAATCCCCCACAGAGGATATGGGGTTGCTGTTGGTCCTTCAGCACCAGGCCTTTCACTGAAGTTTGGTCCTATTGCACTGTATTACCTCTTAAGTTAGACATTGGCTCCAAGGGCAAATTTGGCCTACATGCTAATTGTTTGAAGCATCCTCAAAAGATTAATGGAACTTCTGAAGGGACAGAAAGGAATCAGAAAAATGAATATTTATGGAGAAGTTTGGGCTTTTTGGTTTTGTATAAGCTCATCCTTACACATCAGGGAGGAGGGGTAAATGCATATACTACATCTTTTTCCTCTCTGAAATCTCAGTCCTAACAGAAATTTGAAAAACTTTCAGCCTTACCACTGGAGAGACAGAGTGAACCCAGCAGAATGTTCAAATACCTGTAGTACTCCTTTTTTTTTTTTTTTTTTTAATTAGTTTAGCCTGCTACTGCTGCTTTTTGTCAGTGAAACAACTCTCAAATTTCTAAGCTATAATACTGTTGTGATATTTTGTGTTGAGGTGCAGAGGTCAGATCAGCAATTGCTGAACTATTGCTTTATGAAAAAAAGCGGTATTCTTTTAAATGTGACTTCAATTTTTGTTTTAATGAGACTCACTGGTTTGCCTAATATACTCCAGTGTAGGCATTAAAGGTACTTTAGATATTGTTTAACAGCCTTTTGTTTTGCTGTACTCAGTTTCCAAGCAGAGCAGTTTCTCTCTCACTTTTATCTACTCTACTGTTCTTCATTGTTACTGATCCAGATCACACCCTTTAATTGTTAGTCTTGTGAGGCAGGACAACTGTTGATTATTTGGCTCTGTGTTCTTAATAGAGCCATTATTAAGCATAATAAGCATATCTTCTGCCGAACCTTAAAAAGCAATAATTATCTTATTATAAGTACATCTCAAAATCCAGCCCTAAAGAGCAAATGCTTTCTTCATGATTTCTTCTTGTTCCACCTCTAGGAAATAGAAGATGCTAATTTAGAGACGGTATGAAGTTTATATTCCCTGTAGTTGTTATTATCACTGACACAATTACAATGAGTTTTATGTTTAGTTCCTATGCAACCAATGCTTGAATATATTTAACAAGTCAAATCTATTACAGTTCATTTTCCTAATGCTATTTGTTTTGTACCATTTGTGGCTAGAATTTGCTACAGGATTATTGTCATGCACTCCGCTTTATTTGGTCTTACTGAACACAGGGAATAAAAAAGATGGAGTGAGATTCTTCCTGTTTAAATGTAGGTATCTGCAGCACAGACTTGGATGTGAGTGGAGTTGCCCCTTCCAACCAGTGCACACAACGGCCCCTCCATAGTATCTCACCCATACTGTCAGGCTCCTTCCTCTGGCTGGGTCTATCCCACCCTGAATCCCACTGCTAGCATTTCCTAGGTCTCACTGATCACAACAAGAGCCTAGACACCAAACCCCACAGGCACACCTACGCTGTGGACTTTATTACTGGATGAGACAATTTTCATCCAAGGAGTTTCAACTGCTTCTAAGTTGCACCTATTCAGGTCCCCAGGGACCAGGTTGGAAGTGGATAACAAATCCCACTGTGATACTTTTTTTTCCCCTCAGATATATGAGAGTATAGGAGGCAGAGCTCTTTCTTGAGATGGTCCTTTGCTCATGTTCAGAAGTTCCCAGGCAATCCAGTTTTGTACAGCAGGTAAGAGTCCAACATCTTCCATATACTGTCCTCCAGCATGAAATGTATAGTGCTGCAGAAAAATGTTAACTGATGCACTGTAAAAATTATCAAAAGGATGAAGTAGTTTATGCTACTCACACCATAACCTATAAAGGTTTTGTCAACTGATAGAAAGGGACACAATAATTGTGGATGAGGATGGACTTACAAGATAGGAAAATGGGCTATGGTTTTCCTACTAGCACTGTTGAGAATAGGATAGCAGCTCACACAGCATTGATTTCAGTGTGTTTCCTCTTTCCCATTCAAACTGTGATTCTTCTTCCTGCCTTGCCTGGTTTGGTAAACCTAGCATATAATTCCCAGTGCTAGAGCAATATCTGATTTTTAAAATTCCTTTGAAATGGAGTTTTTAAACAAAATTGATCTGAAGAAGTGAAGACCAAGGCTAATAGTTTAAGCATGAAATTTGGGAGATATGCATCCTGTACATATGAGAGCAATGACCATTTAACAGGTTTGGCTCAGCTAAGTGATCTATACAAGCAATGCAGGATACTCATTAAAGGTTGGCTGTAATGGTTTGTGGGATAACTGGTTCCTTAATCTTGCTCTGACAAGACAAAAATAGGCAAGTGATCAGTCTTACTGATGTTGCCTAACAAGTTTGCTCTTTCCCTGTTGCTTCAGGACTGTAGCAAATACTACAGACAGGAAAAGCTGGATGTTTGAACTGTGTCGTTGAAGTTGTAGGAAAACCAAGGAACCAGGACTATTTCTTGCAGACATACAGTCCACACAAAAAGAACCCTCAAAACCCCACCACAATCTGAAGCATTATTTCACAAGGATGTTTTGTCTCTTTGTTGTGTTACATGCAAGCACAGGGTCACATTATCTTTAGGGCTTTTTTTTTTTTCTGCTCAGGTAAGCCTAAGCAGTTGAGGGACCAGTGGACCTTCCTTCAGAGCAGCAGACTGATGTAGGGCACACTCATTCGGAGCACCTGTAGGACAGTGGGAACTGCTGATTTCAACAGACAACAGGTCAGGCCTTAACAGATTTAAATTTCGTAGGTATTTGGTAATATTGACAGCATTTCTGTTAAAATTTGCTAAGGTATAGGGATGGGAAAAGCCTGGATAATCCTACAAATCTACAGTGAATTGCTGAAGCAGGAAGAGTTGACAACGAAATCCCAAGATGAAAGTGACTGAAGTGATCTTTAAGGGACAGCATTTAGCTGTCCCTTTCTGTGGCAATGACTTTACCGCGTTCCTGTGCCTCGCTGGACCTTCCCTAAGAGCTGAAACACCCCGGGCACTGCAACGTGAAATAACCCAGCAAAACATCGGAGCAGCCCGCAGCTGAGAGAGCCGAGCAGCCGCTCCGCCCGCTGCGGACACGGCGGAGCAGCTTGCAGGCAGCGAACGCAGCTGATGGGAACAACTGGCAGAGAGCACAGCTGGCAGGAGCAGCTGCGAGCCAGCCCAGCGGGCAGGGGGGTGCTGAGCAGCCAAGTGCTTTGCGAACTTAGCACAGGGTCCTTTCTGGCTCCTTTGTACCAACACAGAGCGGTGACACGGTAAGCAGATAAAGCCCCAGCCAAGCTCTGTCTTTTGGGATGACAGCTCGATTCCTGATTAGGTGGATTATATGATGAAAAGTGGGGGATGACTAAAGGAGGAGTGGACTGCAGCCAGGATGTTACAAGGGAGGATAGCTTTGCTTCCTGGAAATTGTTTTGCACCCAATCCCTTAGAAGTTTCTATTATTTAAACTCATATGTGCAAAATATTGTTTGTTGATGGGGAAAAATTTCCCTTGTTTAGGTGCATTGACTAAATTCCCCTGGGTTTTAGGCTGACACTCAGACTCCTGTTCTGTTTTTCCAAAGGCCCCTTGGAAACAATATCTGCTGCTTTTGGCCAGTCTGTGCTTGGGGAAAGGGCTACAACTCATCTCCTATTCTACAGCACTATAAACTGTTTACAGCTGCTATCTATCTTGTCTCCAATTCCATGTTCAACCTGCTGTTCTCTAAAATAGAGCTCTGTATATTATATGAATGATCTATATGTGTTTTCATTGAACTACATTGCACAGTTATTCCCAGGAACCCAGTTTACCATGAAATTCCAGTGACTTTTAATGGTCTCCATTATATTTCATCAGTGAAGTTTCCCAGTAAAGGATAAACACATTGCATAGAACTGAGCCTGCAACACACCATTGTAGATACTCTCTAGAATTACTTTCTGAGTCATAATCTTTTCAGCATGTGATGCATTCATTTTGTATAGTGCTAATTTTTAATCAACTCATCATTTGGTGAGAAAATATACCAAATTCTTTAGTAAAATCTAGATGTATTACACTGCATTGTCTCCATTCACAGATTTTATCAATAGAAGTAATTATCTGGCATTATTTGTTTTCTGTGTGCTCTCTGTTGCCCATCCTCTGCAGTTATCTTTAAAATCCACATGTTGAACCTTAGCCTAATTTAATCTCTTTGAGGCAGGAACAGTTCCAGTGTTAAGACAGTGCAGAACACAAAGGGAATTCAGAGAACTACTAATAATAACTGTATGCCAACTATTCTTCAGCTCTGTGCTGTGATCTAGTTGTTTCACATTTTCTGCATTACTTTGGCCAGGGCAGAATTTGAAGTACCAAGTCCAGGAAAGGACTTTGGTGCCTACGAGTTACATCTTGAATTGTCCATACTATAGAATTTTCCACCTAAGAAGAATTTTTAAGCCTATGTTAAAAGTTCACACTTCTTAAACAGAACATATATACCTGAAGACACCTGGAAAAGACAGATAATTACAATTTTTCTACAGATAATAGTAGCAAGTAGTTATTCTGCACATAATGATGTATCTGTGACCCTCACAGAATGGTGCAATGCAGAAGAGCATTGCCATGGTGTGAGAGCAGAGCCCTTGCACACGGTGACACAGAATGCTGGGTGTGGGAGCAGGGGCTGAAAAGAGAGGGCTTGGGATGCCTCCCTACTGGGGACCTCAGTAGTGTAAAGAGGAAACCAGTGGCTTGTAAAGAAGTGCAGACTGGGAGCTGGGCAAATCCAAAAGAGCTGAAACAGCTACTCTCACCATATACAGTAAATTTGAATATAAAGTGGAGTTGCAGGTCATTAAAGCAAGAGCTTGCAAGAGCAGGTTTGAAAAACAGCCCCAGTGAGGGTTCTTATGGTAGGGAAGAAGAAACCATCAACACTATAACCCTCCTTCCAGCAAAGAAGTAGAAGAAACTCCATCATGAACATCACACTTCTCTTGGAAAAAGGCATGAGATGCTGATGGCTTCCTGCAACCATCATCTTCTCAAGCAATACCAATGCCATCACAAACACAAAAGCCTAAGGCAGAGCCCATGACAGAGCTAGATACTAGGAAGGCTTTGTATAACAGTTTTGACTCCATTGCTAATGTCATTCTGCATTAATCAGATAATTTGTACTGGGGCAGGTAGTACTACTGTGACTAGACTAATCTTAATAACCCTCTGTTGTATGGTAATTAGTCAAGATTTTCATTAGACTAACAGTAAATTCTTGGCTCCCTACATAAGGTGTGTTTCCTTTCCTGCCCGTAACAGGATTTTGAGTACAACATTGCCCTCAGAATTCACTTTCATGCAATAACCATGGTACGGAGCAGTGGCAATGTAAAAAATTACCACATCACAATTTAATTCTATTAATTTTATTTTCTTCAAAGCAAATAATTCTTAAAAGATATAATTTTTTCTGTAGTCATAGTTCCACATATTTAGCTATATAACTTCTGCAATTGCAGAGTGCAGTAAAAATGGTGTTTATAAAATAGAAGCTGTCCCTCTTTATTGCAATACCTTTTTTACATATCTAATCTATTCCTCAATATGACAAACGGATTATACAAGTATTTCTTTCTCTGTGATTGTAAACACAGCATATGCATTCCATTGACATCAAGAAAGAAAAGGGATTAAAGAAATAGGACACAATTAATTAAATTCTGAACAATTCTGCAGCTCTAAAATGTGATATTTATGTTTCAAAGGCCTCTTTCCACAAAGGGAAAAGGTTTGAAATCTTTTAAAAATCAAAAAAACTACAGTTATAGAAAGCTGTATATCTCCTACTTGTTTAGTAGAACTACTTCTACTATTTTTCATTTGCATTGCAGATTCAATTTCCCAGAAAGCATAGTGGGAAAAAAGCCTTTGATAGAGAAGCAATATGTGTTAGTATTTGCATTTCTCACCCTGTCTTCCTTTACTACAAAAGAAGACTCAATTTAATTAATTTGATTTAGATAGAAAATGTCTGTAAGAAGCTTATTTTGGAAAGCAACCGTAAAAGGCACAGCATGTTTTAAGTGAGCTTTTCAAAGGGTACTAAAAGGGTAATACTAGAAAGTCAGTTTCAGGCAATATAAAGAATAGGGAACATGTAAAGTGCAAAGATTCACTCTGTACTGAAATATATATCTAAATTTTGGAGAGTAATTTAAGTGGACTTTTATGCTGTATTTACTTTTTAGGAAAACCAAGGGCTGTAGTGCAGAAAAAAGGCAATAGTGCAGAAGTGGTTATGGCTTGGCTTTCACAACCTGAGAAACTCTTTCAATATATTAAGTTGACAGATGTCTGGGAATTTGCACCAAGGATGATATTAAGACCAACACTCCATTCTGCCTATGGTTTGGACTTCTTCTGAATGAAATAAAAATGAGTGATTTAGTTACAAAGAATAAATTGAGCTAATTTTTATGCTGTGACTATTTTTTATTTCTTTACCATAATATGTTGGAAAGCTATCATCAGACACAAAACAAAACCAAAAACACTGATCAGGTTTGAGAGAATACGCAGTAAAGACTTTGATCACATTGACTTCCTGTGCTGAGAGATACTCCCATGCCAGGCCAACAGCCTGTGCTTGAGGTGGATGTGCCCAGACTTGGTTAAAGGAGGGCTCTGAGGGGCTGGATAGCAGCTCTGCAGCAAAGCTCTTGGCAGACAAAAAGCTGACCATGAAGGAGCAGAGAGGTCACCCAGCGCACCACAAAGGTTAACAGTACCTAGAGTTGTGACAGCAGAGTCAACAGAGGTTTTTTCCCCCAGGTCACATCTGTGAACAGCATTAGGACCCCTGTTATTAAGACAGTCATGCAGATACACATCAGTGCAAGATCATTAAGATGATTAGAGTGATGATGATTAGAATATCATAAGCAAGAAGAGCAGAGGGAGCTCTCCTTGTGTAGCCTGGAGATGAGAGGGATGGGTCTAACTGCTGCCTTCTATTACCCCCAAGTGGAGCTACCTGATGACCTCTGTGAGAGTTGCTCCTGAGGTGCACAAGAGAAAGGACAAAAGGCAATGTAATCTTCACAATCTTCAGCAAGGGAAATCTTAATTGGATATAGGGCAACATTTTACAAGTGGTTAAATGCAGCAAAGGGCCACCTGGTAAAGATGCACAATCCCTGCCTTGGAGAGTTTTAAACCCTGGCTGAACAAGACCCTTGACCTAGGTCTCACAATGCCCATGCTCAGATCAACCTCAGTGATCCCACCATTCTTTGATAAAACCCAGCAGGTTTCCACATTTTGGATACTGTGAAACAGTGCTTTCCCTGCTAAGTTAGCTGCCATGCTGAGATGGCCTCATGATGCAAAGCTGTAATTAAGGTTCATGTTAGATTTATAGTTTGAAGAACATTCTACAGCAATAAGTAAAATGAAAGTTAAAAAAGCAAGTTAAAAAAACAGGATACAACCAAGCTTTAGATAATAATGAAGAATAACTAATTTGCATCATTAAAGTTTACTACCTGGAAGGACTATCAAGACAAGCCTAAATAGAGATGTTAGAATCATAGAATAACTAGATAAAACATGTTTTTAATTTGAAGAGGGATGATAAAGTAGGTTTTGGAGCATGACTTGTAGAATTTCCTTGCCATATCAAACTTCTGCAGGTTCTGTGACTTTTTACCAATGCTAAGCCAAGGCAAAGGTTAGTCTTGCAGAAGGTAAACTCAAGATTGCAGATAAAGCTGCAAAAGGAGTGCTGAGTTCACAGCTGTAGCTGAGAGTCACTCTGACACACAGTGCCTGATCCAGTTCTTGGGATCTAAGTGGCACCGAGGAGAATGTTTGGGTTGGGAGTCTGCTTCTACAAGTTGCTGGGTAACAGAGGAGTTTTATTCTGCATTGAATTAGGGATGGTTTTTGGAATTAGGCATGCTGCAAGACTAAAACTGGACTGTTAGGATTAGTATTAGGTGTAGCGATTATGTAGAATTAGCAACTATGTGTAAGGAATTTATACTTGTTTTAGGAACCCAAGCTTGTTCTCTATATAGATTAATATTGAAGCTTGTATAATATTTTTCAACAAGTTTTTTAAAAAGTAGAAACTGTTTTAGAGTACAAAGTTTTTTTAGTGTTCTTTTAAAGGGTTATTTATGTTTCTTAGGAAACACACAAACAAGACTAAAAACATATTTTGTAATCAGACTTCTAAAATTACTATATAACTCCACATAGCTATGCTAATTATATCACAATGAAAAGCTACACAAAAACTGTAAATTATTAAGGACCTGAAGTTAATATTTAAAGTGTAATATTAATTTGTACAGAATTATCTTGTAAATTCAAAAGGGTTGCTTAGTTCATTTCAGTTCTGTTGATTTCCTATAAGGATGAATTTGGCTTAGGTTGTTTAAAATCCAATATGTTTAAGAATCATTCTTTTTCTAATTTTTCTCTTAGTCATGCAAAATAAGACTATTTTACCATTTTAAAAGCTTCTGAACTAGCAAATTCATTTTTTGGTGTGTTTATTTTTAAAATCACACATATGAATATGAAATGAGGAACCACTATTTGAATAAAATATATTTTTTTTAATTATTATTTCAGAGAGTTTTGTGTTTACCTCTTAGAAAAATTCAGAATGCTGTCCATGTGACAATTTTAAAATATGCCCTTTACTTTTTCTTTACATTAGTTTTAGCGTTCTTTGGAAGTCTGTTTTCTTTTTACTTTTTTTTTTCCCCACACACAAAAAAATGAAAAACTAAAAAATTAAAGTGTTTATGAAGTTACTTTCTCAGCTGGGGCAAATGCTGGTTGTGCTGGCAACTAGCCAGCATCTTCTTTGCAGAATAATTTGAACACAATTGTTCTAACGTTACCTAAATAGTAGAACAGTTTTCATAGAATTCTTGCTACTGTGACTCGGGAATGTATGCTACTGGTTTCTGGCAACTGCCCCAAACTAATTAGTTCCTTATTTTTGAAGATGAAAGTTTATTCCATGGTTGGATAAATAATGTGTATGAAGTCACTTTAGAAAAAAAAAACCCAACTGTTTTTATCGGGAAGCAAAACCATTCTGAAAAGAAGAGGAAATAAATTTTTTTCATTTACTACAGATACAGAATTAGAAGTCCCAACAGCCATCAGCACAGCTAAGTCTGTGGTGCTGATACTGTTTAATTTTTCATATTCTGTTAAGAACAGAATCTAATTTACGTCCACTTTGAGAAAGATTGTACAATTCTTAGTGATTTTTAAAAACTGAAAATAAGTAATGGATCAGATCTCATTTGAATAGTTTGGGGATATGACTAAGTACATTGAGACAGCAGAATGTGACACATGAGAAAATGGCAATATTGTACTTCTCACACAGGCAAAGCAACAGCACAAGAAATCTCCAAACTCTGCCAGTGTTCAGTGTGAGCTTTACACCTTGCTTAGGAGACAGACAGCTGCTGCCCAACAGCACAGTCATGAATTCAAGCATATGGGTAAATGCATCCCTGCATTAGTGCCACAGTCGCTCTGGAAGGTAGTCAAACTCATTACATTATTTGGGCTGCAAATTTTCAGCCTCATTAAAACCTTAATTGCTTGAATGCTGCCATGAAATGAGGAAAATCTGACGGACAGTGTTCCCGAAAGACAATCCACATGCTGTCAACTGTTTGTTTAATATGTTTTAATGTCGTGGAAAATAATATAAAATTAAAATTCATGAATGAGGGAATAAATGTGGATGGAAAAAGAAGTAATATTCTTAAAAAAATCACTTTCTCATCTGAGGTTCTTTTCTGTTTCTGCAGAAAAGAACTCTGAAGTTCTCTTTTCTTCTCTACATACTTTAGTGACTTGTTAAATGTCATTACTCTAAGTCACACTGCCTTTTTGGTAGTTCATTAATAACGCAAAATCAACCTATATCATAAATTAATGTTTGGTAACTGGGACAGTAACTGTCATTATAAAATGCAATCAAAATAAATGCTGTAAAGATGGAAAATTTAATTCATAGATAAAAATGAGTCATGAGTGATTAAAATCAGCTTCTCAGAGAGTTGGTGTATTCACTTTGGAGCTTGCTTCTGATAAATGTGCAGAAAAAGAAGACCATGCCCTGCAGGGATTGTATTTCTTCCAAATTTCTTGTGTACAAGGAGCCTCTCTTTTGCTGCAGAGATCTCCCAGCCATGTAGGCAATAGCCAGGCTTCCATCCTACACACCAAGGGGCAGAGCAACCCAGACCACTGCACAGCTCCTTCCCCACCCACAAACCTGGTGCCTGCACTTTGGGAGCAAACTATGGGCTCTGTGGAACACAACCATACTGAGTAGCTCAGAAAATGGCATTTACTCCAAAATGATAAACTTTCTTTGAGTGTCAGAACAAAAAGCCCCTACTGCCAAGAGGCCTTTTCTGAAGGTGAAAGCCAAAGCGATTTAATGGATTAAAGTCTGCTTTGCCAAATGGAGCGTTTGACCTTGAAGCTCCTGTCTAGGAATAATGATTGATAATTGTGGGAGGGGAGGTATTTAATAATATTCCTAGTATTTCAGCTATCTCTACTTGAGTCTTTATTAGACATAAAATCAATTGCAGAAACCAGATCGACATCACAGATAGTACTGGTAGGATCTGTTACCCACTCAAATAGTCTTTCAGCTGGGAAACAGAATGTTTTATATCCTCTCATGATTTTTCGAGACAGAATTCCTTTCTTTCCAGAAGTCAGATGATAGGACCTCATTATGTGGGAAAGGCTTGCACTTTCTGGTTCCATGTCTAGTAGTGGGTTAACAAATATGACAGAGAGTCTTAAGGAGCCATGAACTTTTTCCTCTATAAAAATAGAACCATGTTCTCTTTTAGCCCTAAGGGCATTTGTTTGTTTCTTCTGCAAAACAAGTATAATCTTGGGGAAAAAATAATCAAGAATGAATAAAGTAAATCAAAGACAGCTTTCAAAATTAATTTGGGACAGAGCTTTGCTGTTAGCCTGACAGCATGAAAAATAGTACATGGAGGGATCTGGCAACATGCTGGGATTTCACTGATCTTTGAAGGAATACAGAAACACCCACCCTACTTTTTTCAAAATCAGGAAACCATGGAGAGGGTATTGGCACATATGGTGACAGATTTTTTGAAATTCCACTATCTTGGCTTACACTGAGAAATTAATGAAAGAAACTGTTTAAAAATAATTGACAGGAAAGTTTGGTTTAGCTTCTTGCTGGCTATTCAGAATATTTAGTGTTAACCTGACTCCACTGGGATCCTTCTGGGGAGCTGAAATGATAATGAACCTGCTATATCATCCAGATTACATATTTATGTGAGTTCAAGTGTGTGACTATTGACAGGCAGTGGATCCAACACTTACCCAGATTAGTCCAGGTCATCATCCTCACTACCAATTAGCTGAAGAGGCAAAGTGTGCTAATTTCTTCTGCATTAGCCAATTCACAAGGCAATTTTTACATATGAAGACTTGGCCTCCAAGGATGAGTTGCTAATGGTGGCAGTGATTGTATGAATACTCTGGAAGACCACTGAGGGAAAAGATATGGATAGAGATTAGGCAGAGAAACTGTGAGGTATAGTATTCCTAAAAGATTTGTAATAGTCAAATGTTTTCTGCAAATTAGCTGATATTTCTTAGAAATATAAAAAGCCTAGAAGTGAGTGGTCATGGTAGGGAAGGAAAACATAATACCAACCATTATGAATAGTCCAAAAACACGGGAAGTGACTGAAGAGGAAGTAGATTCTCCTCTTCTGAGAACAAAATACTTCTTTAAGTGGTCAGGTGATGTTATGATGGGCACGTTGAGGTTTCATTTTGGGGCTATCTGATCTTATGCTCATTGAAAAGAATATTGTTATTTAGAATTTTTGAGATAAATTGTTAGTAGACAATCTTCTGGTTACCATCCTTTCTACCATACTAAACACTCTTACTTTAGCAGCACCTGAAATTATCTGCTGCCATGAGCTGGTCTTTCTAGAAAAATTGCTTTAAGTTGCTGTATCTTTTTCAGGCAGCCTGTCCAGAAATGAAATTCCTCTGCAGTACTACATTTAAGATGTGAGATGGAATCCATGATACCTACTGGATGGGCCTTTGCCATTTTGAAGAGCTCTTGAACAAACTGAAACCTGTGTCAGGAACTATGCTATTTAACCTGTAATGGCCATGCTGATCCTACAGAAGATTGCTTTCCTTAGGATATGGAAGGAAGGTTGTGCTGCTGATCTCTCCTGGCGTGGATCAAACTGGAAGAAAATTTGAAATAAGCCAAAAAACTTATCTAGTGCTAAAGGTGGTAGTGTTTTCATGCATAACACAGCCAATTCTGATGACGATAAATATAATCTAATGAGAGGAGAGTATTTGTTGGAGAACTGTCCTTTGTGTCTTTGTAGAGGGGAAGTGGTATTTATACTTTGTGATTTTGTTCTGCAGGGAATCAGTAGAGGTATACAAACAAATGCATTACTAATTTTGTCATGGTACAGAAATGGGGAAATTAGTAGCTGTCTCTGCACTGATGACTCACTTACCTTCCTCATGCTTATGCCATGGTGACAACGCACCCTTTTCTCATACAGACAGGATAGGTTTCAAAGCCATTTAAACATAGAAAGCCAAGATACTTTTTACTGAAAAATGTACTCTTCTTGACACCTGCTTGAGGCTGCAGACATATGCCCTTGAAAAACAAGTGTTTAAAGTGAAAACTTTGAAGGAGTAGAGATGTTTTCTTTATGTCTTACCTCTGAGTCTGACACCTCCTTTACATTTTACTGTCACAAAAATAGAGCTTCATCAGTATTTGCATGTTTTGAAAGCAGATTACAAAATCATGGAGTTACAGGAGATAATTCATACTAGAAGAGTAATGGAACTAAACATATCTATCTGTTGTATTACAGGTGGTTTTTAAAGCCTGTGGTCCATATTCAGCCACAATATTTGTTGATGGCTCCAGTAACAATGGTTCCACTTGTCCTAGCAAATGCTAAATTCCTTGGTTTTGTTCAGTGGATTGTAACAATCATCAGTAGCAACGGAGGAAGTTAAGTATTAATAATCAAAGGCAGGAAAGAAATTTATAACAATTCTCAAACTGTAGTGTGCATTTGGATACTGGCACTGTTTCAGTACTGTGTTCAGCTACCAGAAATGACCAAATTATGGCCAAATCCACTTCATTCTTCAGGGTCTTGAAAGAAACTGTTTGGTAGTAGCCAGGAAAAAAATATGATGTTTGGTGGATGCTACTTAAGGGAATTATTCAACAAATACTTCAGGAAGAATCAGGGAATATGTTATTGTCTTGGTTTTTATTATCCAGGGTCAGTTTGTCACTGTGTGGGTGTGTATTCTAAAGCCTCTATGCCATTTTTTCCCATGAACTGCTCACAATGGCACATTAGCAGCTATTGTCTAAGGGACAGCACACCCCTCAGGCTGCAGGCTGGGTGTTTTGGAACTTCTGTGAGATAAGGAAATTCTTCTGCCTCCACACCCACCTGAGGGGTCATGTCTGCTAATGGCCCATCAGGGGTATCAAAAATAGGTCATTGTTTATCTCACAGAGTAAATCACCCATTGTTTAAGTCTCCGCCCTGGGGGAAGGACTGGGTGGAGCCTAGGTGAATATAAGCAGAGGATTTTTGGGCCTAGGGAGCTCTCTTCAGATCCAGAAGAGGACCCGAGCCACGAGCAGACTGCGAC
>VXAU01003308.1:329118-341411 GCA_013399695.1 Formicarius rufipectus | reverse complement strand
CGCTTGGCGCCGCCTCTTCCCTCCGTACCTCCTTCCCGCCCGCGCCGCTCTGCCCCATGTTCGCGCTGGAGAAGCCGGCGGGGCAGCCGAAGCCGGGCAGAAGCGGTGGGCTCCCGAAGATGGCGTCCGTGGGGGACTTCAGCGTGCTCAGCTCCAGCATCCCGGCCACCAAGGTGGAGCTCTCCGTGTCCTGCAGGTACGGGGGTGTCCGAGGGGGCGAGCGGGCAGGTGCCCGCGGTGTGCCGGGCAGGGCGAGCAGGAGAAGGGGCAGCGCGGGATGCCCGCCGCCTGCCCGGGCGCTGTGCAAGGCGCTTTCCCTCCTGCCCTGCCGAGCTGCCAGCGCAGCCTCGGGCAGAGCCCGAGGGCGCAGCCGGGGCCGGCTGCCAGCCCGCTGGCCTCGCCGGACAAGTGCCCGCTCCAGCAGCGGCTGCTTCTCCGGCAGGTACTCAACTTCTGGAGCTGTCCCAAGTGCCGCGGTGCGGACGGAAAGCTCCCGTCCGGGGTAATCCTATCCTAAGTTCTTCAGAGAGCTCCTGCGAAAGTGTTACGGGAGCGGGCGTGTTCTGCTGCTTCGTCGCATTTTATCGTAACCCTGGTGCCGAGAAATCGCAAAAATGCCAACCCGTAACGCCGACTCTGGTGTACGCGGGTTTGTTCCTCGGCATTTGTGTACTGGCATTTCAGAAATCCTGCTTTCTCCCCCAAAGCACAGAGAAATTTCTATTAGAGGTCTAAAAAATAATTTTATTTGTGGGCTTTTGTATTCATATCTTCACGCACAAGTCGCAGCTTCCGTAAGTATTCACTAGTAGTTACTGGGCGGTGGTTCCTTTCACCAGCGGAGCTGGCAGCTTCTAGCGGAAAATTTGAACTGTTAGTGTTGCTTCCTGATGGGAAATGAGTCAAAGTTTGTGCTACAGTCCATTGCATAGTTTTCTAATGTGGTTGTCTGAGAGTTGCTGCGGCTAACAGTACTTCTACTAGGATAGAACAGCTGTGCTCTAAACTTAAGTTATCAGACCACTCCCTTTCTTTCCTTAGTAAACAAAGCATGATTTGGTGTTTTATCCAGGGTGTGTTTCAAAAGAAGGCTGAAGCAATGAGAAATGGAGTAAGATTGAATTCCTAATACTGAAACAGTCACTAGGCTGTCATATGAACATCATAATGTACTTACTGCCAGTCTCTGCAGAGTTCACGGGCACCGACGCTGGTCCAGTGAAAGGTGTGCTGTGATGTGTAAAAGCAACCCAAGACCATTAGTATTACTTTTAGTTTCTTCAGATAGCCTGTCACAGTTACAGACGTCAGAACATTTATGCTGCTTTTGACCTAATTTGCTTACTGTGGGAATTCCTTTCATTCCAGGTATTGTTTGTAGATACCTGCAGTGTTTTAAAGTGATTTGAGAACCCATTGGATAGTTACAAAGAAATGTAGTTATAGGACATAGTCAGTCAATTCTGACCTTGCTTGTAATTAATTTCAGTGAGTAGTTTACAATGTTAATTTCCTTGTAGATATCATAAAGAGACATGTCTGCTTTGTTAAAACTGCCTTTTTTTTTTCTTGTGTCCAAAAAAAAAGGGTCTCATATCCTGATATGTCTTGATGTCAGGTGCAGGAGAATGGGAATTTCCATGGTAGTTCCTTCCTTCTGTGTGTGCTGGATGATAGCTTTTGATTACAAAATTATGCTTCAAAACAAAGTGTAAAATGAATGCCACTGGGGCAGAGATTACTGATTAACACATGTTTGTGATTCATCTATAAACACATTCATTGGCTAAAGCTTGTGAAATGCAGTGTTCAGTTGTGAAAGACTGCAAGAGCAAACTGCGAAGTTCAGAGAATGCTGAAAATTCTTGAATAATTAGAAGTTGTATATTCATAGATACCTGCAGAGAAATGCTTTTACAACAGTTTGGGTCATGTCATTTCTTTTCCTTGATACCTGAAGAATTGTAGAATCAATTTGGTCACTAATTAACATCAGCAATTATTAGCTGATAACTAGTATTTCTTCTTAGATTTTTTTTTTTTGGCTTGTTTTCATTACAAGAGATGAGGCAAGTTTTTCCGGTTTGTACAGGGGATGTAACTTGCTGGTCAGTGAAGCACTGTTTGTGCCACAAAACAAACTTGTGAGTCTGGGCAGTGTTCTTTCAAGTCTTCTGTCTTTATGTCTTATTCAGTAAGGATAGAGCTTGTATTCACTTGGCTTTTAATTCTGTGTGATCTGTCAGCCCTTCGGGAGTTAATTTGCCCTGCATGCTCATACTGCCAATGTTACTAAAGTAGCTGGGTTCAGTAATAAGCACTTGAATGGAATTGCACTACTTATTCTACTAGCCAGCCTGGTTTAGCTTCAGAGGCACATCAGATAACATTTAGGAAAAGTACATCTCATGGGATGAAAAATTGTCTATGAAAATTCTAAATCCAGAAATGTTTTGAATATCCAGTGATGCTCTTTCTGAGATTTCTCTATGACTAAAAACATTTGTCTTTATGACTACAAGCTTTTAGCTTTTCCCATATCTTAATGAATACCAGCATTGGTTGTAGTTTTACAAATTCTAGAAAGGCAAGAACTTAATCTAATTCTTGCTGTTACTACTCAGTGCCTAACAAATAAAAAGTTCACAATTCTTTTCTGATTCTGTAAGATGTAGTTTATGAGGAATCTGTAGTCTTTGGCTCAAGAGCCAGAGCTAATATGGCAAAAGAATTTACATGTATCATCCCAGAGGATCTGCTGCTGTTGGTAATAGTCTGCTGTTGTCTGGATCAGTTGTTCTAGTAGCCATTTCCCTCTGTGCCCTGTTGTTCCCTTCATCACATGCCCCAAGGGGCATCCATGGTCTGATGAAAATCTTATTGTCACCTGCTATGCGATCTTTATTTGTTGCAGCCTAGTGTAATTATGCACAGTTGTCATGTGGTGAAGGACCACCAAGACTATCTCTCCAGTCAGTTTGGAAGGGGGGATATAGACTGCTCTTGGTCTTTTTATCCACTGCTGTTTTCTAGCCCAAAGATTCCTCTTCCTCTAAAGGGATGTTTGCACTGGATACTGATTATGGACCTGTGCCTATACTGTAATCTTTTATTAGGTGTGAGTGTAAATTTGTGCTCCTATGTGAGTTTCAGGTAAGCTTCAGGCCAAGTACCCGTCATCCTGTTTTCCTTCTCTGTTGATGTTCTTCACTGACTCCAATCTAGTTAAATCTTGGAGAAACTTCATATTCTGTTCGTATCATTCCTAGTATCAGTGCAGTTACTATGTGTTGACTGAACTAGTGTATTTAATGCTGAGAACACAAGTATCTACTTGTGGATATCATGTATAATGACATTTGTGCTGTGAGTGAAGTTCAGTGTAGTTCAGTGCACTCAAGTTTTTCACTTTTTATTATGATCTGTATAATGATGATTTCTGTTCTTTGTGGCTACTTTGTGGACCAATCTATTTTTTTTTTCCTGTGGTACCTCATTAAGCCGTGGCCATTCTGAAACCTTATGTTAGAAAAAAGGCCAAGAGTTTCATTTTACTTCATGTTAATGTTTATTTACTTACTGAATGGGGAGTTACCAATGAGAATTATCTTCTGGAGAGTAATTTTTTTTATATCTGTAGGAAACGGAAGCTGTAGTTTTGCAATATTATGATTTCTAGTAGTGTATCTAAGATGACATGGTTATCTGAAAGACAGTAATAAGTTATAAAATATTGACACAGTACAGGGTCGCTTTGCTAATTCAAAAATTCGTTATGATAAGACTGCTCTGAAAGGCTTTATGCTTAATCAGGCAGGGTGTCCTTACTGTTCTGGATTTATGCTGGATAGGCTCTACACTCTATTCCCACACTGGACATAAGGTGCATAAAGGCACCATAAACTCCTTGTCATGGTTAATTCAACAGAAATACAATTGCTTGCATGTGCCTGTTTTGGATCAGTTCTGTGCCACTTTACAATTTGTACAGAAATCTAACATTAATAAATTATCTGAATGAAATTAAGCAACTCCTATTGTCCGTAATTATGGTAATTTAAATTCAGGTTTCTTGCACAGAGGAACAAAGCATACTACTTCAGAATTTTTGTCTTTCCTTTTGGTTGACATTCTGAAAATCTTAACCAGCCACTTGTTAGTGGTTGCAGTATGTAAAAGTATGTTTAATTATATCTTTGTTTGTCCTGTGCATTGATTTCTGGCAAACTGATGTCTCTCTAGGCAGCCTAATTACCTCCTGGGTTTTTTTGAGTAATTTGTTGGAAGTCCCTGTCACAGAGAGATACAATGATGAAAAGAAAAAGATAAAATCATAACAAATCACTGAGTTTGTAACTCTGTATAGTACAAAATAGAGAATATAAAATTAATCCTGATTATACATCTGGTTTTAATTTTCCTGCTTTCTTTGCATATGTGTTTCAAGGTTGGATTAAAAGTCAATGGAGTGCTTATGTGTGACTGGCAGCAGAAGGTTGAGCTTACATGTTTTTTTCTTTGAAATGGAACTGTGTAGAAAACGAGTTGGCTTCAGCTGAGAAAAATGAGTGTATTGGAAGAAAAAAATATAAGTGGGTGAAGTCCTTCAAAATAGTCGCGGCGATACACTCTTGGTAAACTACATGGTTTGATTTTCACCTGTGTGTCTATATTGTTTGGAATTTAAACATTCAACCATGTGACTTCTAGAATTTAAGGCAGTTCTTTTGCCATGTATGTTCAGCCCTGTGAATGTTAAGGACAGGCTGTTACAACCTGCCCCTGAGACGGGGTGACTGAGGTTCTTGTTATTAGATCCCTTGGGGCAGATTGGAATGAAAAGACAATGACCAACGTCCATATATATATATATATGACAGGTTTGTTTTAGAACAGTTTGGTTTCAATTGAAAGAAGGTATATAAATAGCCATTTTGGTTATTATCTGCAGAAATATAACAATATAAAAATATCACCTGAGAAAGAAAGGGTAAGAATAGATGGTGGAAAGGAAAGCTGTCACCAGCAACAAGACTTAATGGTTGCAATTTCGATGTCCCTTGTTCGAGGTGATAACCACAGTCGTGATCCGTGGCAGGTGGAGAGGCCCTCAAAACGAAAGTTCAGTGGAGTAAAATAGGTTCCGGTGGAAACATCCAGATGCCTCCCCTGGGGGATGGAGTTTTACTCTGTCTGATGCAACACTGTCGGTCATGCACAGTCCTCTGCTGGAGGAATGAGTCTGGGGACGATTCAGGGGGTCTTCGATGGTTTATGACCCCTTCTAAGACAAGACCACGGTTCCTCCTGCCTGCATAGTTGAGCCAGTTGTGCTTTATCGGGATGAGTACCTTCAGACTTAGGTGTGAATGTTCCAGTACCTCCCTCAGGGGCAGTTTTACACCTGAGCGGTATCGGGAGGGAGGACATTGGCATGATAGAAAAACCTTATCCCACCTTGCAGGATCTGGTTTTTTTACCATCCTTTCCCCTTTTCTTGCTCAAAAAACAGACTGTCGCTAAACAAAGGTCTGGTCGTCCTCTGGTGGTGAGTGTGCACCGCTTGGGCACCTGGGCTATTGTGCAGGTCAGAGGTTGCACCACCGCACACACAAAAACGCTCATCCTCTCCTTCGCTGGGAGGGTGCAAACTGGCCTCAGCAAAGCACCCTGCTGCTTTGGAAATCTGATTGACTCATTAACCTTTTAACAGTTCAGTCTCTGACACAGGCCCCGGGGTTCACACTAACTGTGCAAGTCTCAGGACCTGTTGGGTTTTGTCTAAACTTGTCTTTGGCTACACGGAGCTTTGGTTTTGCTTAGCTGCAAACCCAAACCCAGTGTGTTTTTTCCCCTAGTGACTAAGTGGCTAGTCTTTAGTTTCGTGTTGGCTTCTCCTTGTGTAATTATGTGGAATAACCATGCTTCTTTATACAGGTAGTAGTAGCAAATACTCTGTGTATAATGATGTATTTGTGACCCTCAGAATGGTATAATACGAAGGAGCATCGTCTTGGTGTGATAGCAGAGGCCTTGCAAGTGGGGACACAGGATGCTGGGTGTGGGAGCAGAGGGTGAAAAGAGAGGGCTTGGGATGCCCCCCTACTGGGGACCCCAGTGCTGTGAAGAGGTCACCAGTGGCTGGTAAAGAAGTGCAGGCTGAGAGCTGTGCACTTCAAAGAGGGCTAAAAGAGTAAGTCTCAAGCAGATGTAGTATAGAGTAAATGTGGATGTGAAATGGAGTTGAAGATGGATGGAGTAAGAGCATGTTAGCTCAAATGGGGATTCTCAGAATGGGGAGAAAGAAGCCAGCAACATCATACTCTTTTTGAGACCATCTGCTCTACCCCTGTCACCACCGTAAACTTTGTGCTTCTCCCCGGACAGGTTGTGGGACACTGATGGGGCACCCACTGTAACACCCTCCCACAGCTGAAGCCAACAGTGCAAGGCCTCAGAAGGGGTAAAGGGAAGCCAGGTAGCAGGAAAAGGGCCAGGTACTAGGAAGTGTGCAGCGTCTTTAAGTGTATTTTCTTGAAGATTTGCTGTGTTAGTACTGTTTTCCTCATTTTCCTCCCTTCTCCATCCGTCCAAGCTGTGGTTCACCACCACCAGTCTGGCAATAACAGAGAAAAGATGAATATTCCATTGACAGTATATATTTGTTTTGTAAGTTCTTTCTCGATGTACACCCTTTAAAGAGTTGTTTCAGAAAAACTGCAAAACCAATCAGTGTATATTACCATATATAAAACATTAATGAACGTATACATTCCTAAAAAAATCAGAGTCCAAGTAAGGCAGCATATCCGTGGATTTGGATGGTTTAGGTGAAAGTAACTGGAAAAGACTGGTGAGTTGACACTAGGTTGGGTATCTCTTGACACCAGCAATCTTTAGTGCCATCCCCAGGTTCCATCACCAGCAGCTGACAGCCAAAGACTGTTTACCTGCTGAGCCTTAACAACCTAAACGTGGATTGTTCATTCTGTTGGTTTCAAGTAATAATTTGTTTGGTATTGAAGCAGAGTTCGACCAGTTCTAGATATTTGTAAATGAACTTTTTTTATTTAAACTGGAACAGTACAAGGTTGTGTTTGTTTCATTTTGCAAAAGTGTGTTTTCATAATGTAGTACTTCGGTCTATTTCAAGAGAATTCCTGGAAAGCTATTGCTACATTAAAGTAAATAAATTTATCAATTCTTTTGGGTTTTTTTAAGCCCTGGAGTAGTCAGCAGTTTTAATAGAGGTTTCGTCCTAAAATTCTTTGCATATATCTGACCAGAGGAGGCTTTTTGTGGGTTGTCATAAAACTCATGGAGGAACTGCTGGTCTAACTCTTCTTACTGCTTCTCCCTTTCTTTTTTTCCCTTATGGCTTCTGAATCAATATACGTTTACTTTGACAATGAAAGTTAGTGGGAGGCTGAAAATTATTTCTTTGTCTTCTGTGAATAGGAAGAGTGAATTACTTCTCTGGAAGTTATGAAGAGGTATTATGGCTGTTTTCTTAAGCTTGCATATCAGAGGTGTGTTTGCTTTTTGGTACTTCTAGTGCCACAAAGAATGAAGACAATCTGAACAGAAAGGAGGAGGTCAGACTAGTTGCCTCTTAGCCAGTGAGGCCAGTGCTTTCTCACCTGTGTGCCTATTCTAAGAGAACTAGTTATTTTGACCAGAAGGTAAAATTCTGAGGAATTGTCTGATCTGCTCTTAGATCAGGGCATTTTGAATCCAGAGGTCTGGAGGCTAATAGCTCACTTTGTTGTGCTCTGACAGAATACAGAAGGAGATAATAGCTGGGGAAGGGTGACCACTTAAGCTGGCACTACAGCTGAAAGTTGTTTGTGAAATTACTCTGCGAGAAGTCAAGTGGGCTCTTCACTCAAGTGAAAGGCTTTTTGGATCATATGTCATCCTACCTAGGACTGACCCTTGCAAGTTCAGTTAAAACGAAGGGGCACTGACTACTGTGTTAATATAGTTATGTTACAATTACTAGTAAAATGGATGCTACTCTGCACAATGAGAAGCTGCTTTTATTATTCAGGATCTTCCTTGAAAAAGGGGCATGAGTCCATCACTGAGCAAGGGAAACAGAAATGCATCTATTTAATGAACTAGGGACAATTTCTTTTCCTGTAGGTTGATAACAAATGGGAGAGAAGTAGTGTATGCTCATATGAGAATATAGCATATTGAAAATGTGTATTTTCTAAAAACTAAAAATAGTTTTGCACTAACTTCTGTGTTTGCAGGCTGCTGAATGTTTTATTTCACAACCAAATAATCTTTGTGTGCACTTAGATTTAAAGACTGAGAGAAGCATAAAACCATAACGGAGATATTCTGACAAATTAATCCAAAGTAAACCACATTTTTGTAATTAAGGATTTCAGAGCTGTTGAAACCAATGTGTAAATAAGTATTTTTCCAGTTAACACAGATTTGAACAAGGTGAGTAAATGCTACTTTTTAGCGTATGTCTAACAACATATGTGTAATGCATAGAGTACGTGAGAGCGTACAAAGCAACATAGACCATAATGATTTCTGGTTGGCTACCCCTGCTACCTACATCAGTGAATCTTGAAGTACGTGATTTATACATGTCAGTTGTTCAGATTAAACGTTGTACAAGACACTTGGCATTAGGAAACATTTATTTACTCAGAGGGTGGTCCAGCACTGGAACAGGCTCCTCAGAGATGTGGTTGATGCCCCAAGACTGTCAGACTTTAAGAGGAATTTGGATAGGGCCCTTAACAACACATTTCTGCTTTTGGTCAGTCCTGAGCTGGTTTTGGATGATCAATATGGGTTTCTTCCAGCTGAAACACTATTCTAAAAAACTTTTTGAAGCACTGGACAGAAACTGTTATTTTGATAAATTTTAATGAAGTTCATGGAACTCTGTGAACAAAGTGATTCTGTGAAGCATACCTAAATATGGTTTTACTTACTTACTGATTACTTTTCCTTTTTTCTCCCTGGGGAAATTGCTCTTATTATATACAGAAAAAAAATTATCCCAGAATTTGCAATCTGTCTTGTACATTCCAGTTTAAACTAAATAGGTGTTATTGCCATGGCTCCTATTAATTTTTCCCCCCATAGTCATCTATGCTATTGCAACCATTTTAGATGGTATACTCCAGAATGGGCAGGTGCAGAATGAATTCTTTCAGGTTCTGTGCTGGTAGAATCATGCTTTCTGCACAGGTGTTCCTATAGATTTATTTGCTGTGAGTATTTGATGTGCATGTTTCTCCAGGTAAAAAAGTGTCTTTATTTTTCTTTAAAAATGATAGCAGTTCCTTTATCTTTTTGCATTCTTTATCTGAAAGGCTTAATGGATGTAGGGAAAAAATGTACTCCCAGTGTTCAGTCAAAATATGTCTATTTCTCTTCATACTTTGATTAGGAAAAATAAAAGTTTCAGTTATTTCTGGTGCCTGAGTCTATGACCTTTACTGAGATAAAACAGTGTACTTCTAAAGAGAATGCTTTTCTCAGGAAAGAGGGAAAAAATACACTCTGTATTGCTCAGGCTGTGCAGAAAGTGCCATTGAAAGTTAAGAATAGGAAGACTACCTAAAGCTCTAAAAATACATCCAGTCTTCTTTTTCATTTTGTTGTTACCATTTCTTGTGGCTTTAAATTGTTCTGTGCTTGTATACCATGCAGTTTTTGCATATTTAAAGGAGCACTCTTGACTTTTATCCCCCTAAAATGAAAATGCACAAATGAAATTGAGCAGCCTGTTAGTCTTCACGTTATTTAATGGACAAATCAGACCTTTTCTTGGGTTTTTTTGTTTGTTTTTTCCTGTTGGCACTAGTCTTTTAAGTTCCTTTTGAAATTGGCTGCATTGCTTCAAAAGCTTGCTAAGTTCTTATGTTGGTATTTTGAGTGGCTGTTTGTGTTTTGGATGATCAGGCATGTCTGTAAACTTTGCTGAAGACTTTATTTATGAGAAAATGTGTGGACGGTTGGATCGAGGATATTGCAAGATATATTACTTCAAAACTGTGAATTGATGGCACTTACTGACCTGAATTACAAGCCAAACTTTGGTATCTCTACCCTTGCAATCCTTTCAGGGATACTGTTTGTGTGGATATGTTCTTAATTCAGTAAGTTCTTGAGAGCAGCTAATGGTTGGAGACCAGGAGCATTCTCAGAAGTACTGCAGATTCTTACCTTGCTTTTCTGCTGTTCCCATCGTGGCTGCTTTTTGCAGCTGTTAGAATAAAAGTATCAGGATAGACTGAGCTTTACAGTACCAGGCCAGTCTTCATGTTAGTATGTATATCATAAAATAGAGGAAAAAACACTTAAAAAGGAACACTGTAAGAGTAGGAAATATCTAAGAAACTCAAAGCACTTTGTACAAACATGATTAAGATGGCTTAATCTTAATCTGCAGTGACAAACACATACCAATTATAAAGTCACTGGTATAGTCACTATGCAGAGGAATCAAAATTGTTTGGAATTCTAATGGTGACTATAGGAGGCATGTCCCAAAACCTAATGTACTGTTTCTTTCATAGAACTCTGATGTTTTGTAGCAGTTCGTTTTGGGATAATCCAAATCTGTTTATCATGAATTAATTGTGTATCTGGGTATGTATAATTAAAGATGCACAGGGGGCAATTTTCCTTTTGGATTGGCAGTTCTGGTATTGCAGAACTTCACTGGACTGTCTTTTGAAGCAGTTTGTAGTGATTGTTGTCAAATACTGACTTGGATTTGCCGATTTTCCTGGGTTAGTTAATATTTCAATTTATATTTGCACATTTTTGGTTAAGGTATAATGCAGTTTCTTGGAGTATAATTTTCTGCATTTACAAAAACCACACTTCTGAATGAATTAGAGAAGTTTTGAAGAACAAGCACATGCAGATTTCAGGTTAATTCGCAAGTAAATATTTTAATGCTAGTGCCTACTTTGGCTAAACTAAAAAAACAGATCCATCCAGTGTTCATTTAAAGCTGTTCTTGTTCATACGGCGTTTTCTGAAATGTGAACTTGGCAATATATAAATTTGTAATACAGTATCTTTTCCTTATTGAAGTCTGAATGGACTTAGAACATCTGTATTGAACAAAATATTAATAAACTTTTCAGGACTGTTCAGTAGCACAAAAATAATATGATTTAGATCTGAATAAGAGCAATAAATGGTGACCTTTGAAGAGGCATTACTAATTATTAAAAATAATAAGCTGTAAGGGACATAAAGTGGTTATTTAATCTTCATCTTGCTCTGGGGTAGGATCAAAGAACTTACTAGGAACTGTAGCTGCCTTACATATTCTTGAAGGTGGTGGAGATTTCACATTGTGTCTGGCCACCTTTAACAATGAAAGGTGGTAAAACAATGGAATAAAGTTCAACTTCTGTACTTGCAGTGCAGAAGATTCAGTTGAGGATTAAGCCTGTTCCTACTTGCTCTGTCTCCATTAAGGTAATTTTCAATTTGTAGTAGTGTTTTCCTCATAGAGATAGTCTATATACTTCTGATTATTTCTGCTTTTTCTAAACACTAGTGGCTCCATGTCTGTCTTAGATTGCAAGGAATTGGATTGTCCAAAACATTATTGCTTGAATTGAGTGTTTACCAGTTTTATGAAGACCAGACATTTTTGTTTGTGTATTCCAGTATGCTTTTTTCCCCCAGAGGTGCAAGACTGCTTACTTGCATTCAATTTGTGGTCAGCTGTGAAGTCTAGAAGCATTTTTGATGTAACTGCTGTATATCCAGTTTCTTGTAATGATGCAGCATTTTTGCTGTTAAGTTTAATACCTAACTTAAAATACCTTACTAAGTTTAATAGCTCTGTCATGTCCCAATTCAGTAGCATCCTGGTTTCAGAACATTTTTCTAATCTGTCAAGATAATTAAGTTTAATCTCAATTTTTATTTTTTTAATGATGAAATGTTGGTAACTATTCTGAGAATGGTTTTCTGGTCAGTCCAAATTCTTTAGACTTGCTGTTAGTTTGAGTCTGCTCATCTCTGTATGATTCTCAGTTGCTTGAAGTGTGGCTAAAATATTGGTACTGCATTGCATAACAAAGAAATTAATTCTTACTACTTACTCCTAGGTATTCTGTACATAATTAGAAAATTCCTAGTTTTGATGTGTCCCATGCATACTTTAATTCTCATCCATGACAGATTCTTACAGGTATTTTCCTGATGGCTCTGAAATCTCATAGCCATTCCTTAAGTGTAGTCTGAAGTTTTGGGGTTCAACTAGCAAGTTAATCTCTGACAGTTAT
>VXAU01003308.1:118891-329102 GCA_013399695.1 Formicarius rufipectus | reverse complement strand
TTGCTTTTCACTTTATGGTATCAAACGAGCCACAGTTCGCTTAAACCCAAAATGGATAATGAAATATAAGATGACTCAAGTGTTAGTGGTGACTGAGTAAATCTTGAGTATTAGGAAGGCAGAAAACTAAGCTGATTTTTTTATTAAACTGTTAAATATATACATTGGTATCCGATTTGCATATTTCACAATTTTTTATACATAAGATTTTTTTTCTCTTTTTTATAGAAATCTTTTGGACAGAGATACATTTTCTAAATCTGATCCAAGTAAGTATATAGCATTTTATTGTTTATTCTTATTATGTGTTCCAAGTATGCAGGAACTGGATTAAAAATTAGATGTGTAATTTTCTTCAGTGTCAGGTTTATGTTGTCTTTGTGACAATTACTGAGAGTAATTAAGTTGCACTTAAGTAAGTTACACTTACCATTTATGTGAACTGAAATTTTAATGACTGTGTTTAATATTGCCTTCCTGAACTAAACAGTCCCTTATTTAGCAGTCAATCTAAAGTTTCTTAAAATTAATAAATACAGGAAGGTTTCTTCTTTCTTTTTTTAGTATATGTTGTTCCAGATGTTTTTCAAAGCTATTAAGAAAATATTGTACCACTAGTCTTAGAATCAAATAAGTTAATTCCTTCCTGGGAAACACAACCTTCCCTGATGAAGAATGGTATGGTGGTTTATGAATTAATGTTTTCAGATTTGTAAGATAGTGACACATGCTTTCCTCCTATTAAAATATGACCAAAAGCTTTTCTGCATATGAAAAACCATTACTATCTTCCTGTATTGGACACTTTATAAAACTTTTATCAAGGAAATGAGCCACCAAAAAATTTCCTTTTTTTTTTTTTCCTGGCTTGGCTACCAGCTCTCTCCCACCATGGCTCACATGTGTCCTGCTCAGCCTTACAACTGTGAGGGAGCAGAATTTGTGACACCCAGACGGGTGTGTTGCAAGAGGCAGACTCACAGGGTGATGGCTGGAGACGGAGGACCACCCAGCTCAGCCCATGATGGGTGGTGGTGGGGGTTTGGAGCGAGTCCTCTGGGGTACCTGCTCTGCTGCTGCAGTGGGACCATGTCCTGGGCTGGAAATTCTTCCTGATAGCATTTAATCAACTTACTTCTGTAGTGTTAATAGACTGGTCCTTGAATTATGGTGTCTTGTGTCATGTTGTCTCCCTTACAACTCTCCATTTGCTTTTTTCTGTAAGTTAATTTTCTTTTTGTAAGCCTTCATTAGGATATCATGTATTGTGCTTACTGGCATTGGAAATAACCCCAGACAATACACTTCCAACAAGTGTCTGGACATGCAGTCATGTCCTGATTGGATATGTTTGAATACTGAGTCATACGACAGTATGACCCCATTTGAGTACTTCTGTGAGAGTATGTGTTTCCATTGTTAATCAGAAATTTCTTGAGAGGTATTCCACAATACCCTTTTGATGGGAAAACCTTCTACTTCCTGAGGAAAAGATGCAAAAAGTGCCTCTGACATTTCTAACCTGTTAAACTTTTAAAAAAGAGCACATAGGCATTACCATGCCTCTGGTGGAGGGAGATCATGCAGAAGCAGAGTTGAGTGTTTTGCATGTTACTAAAAACTTTTAGTTGGCTGAAAAAGACGTGGTTCTGTAGGTTAAGTGGTTTTAAAGTGTGCTCAGTGACCTATTGCCCCAGCTGAATTCAGCGGTCTCTTCTATTGAATCAAGATGCCTTTCAACAAAAGTGATGAGGTGTCTAGTTTTTAAACTCAGATATTATTAAGGACAAGTGCTTCGAGTTTTTATCGAATAGGGAATTGTATTAGACATAAATTGCAGGGTTTGAGTAGCAGGGTACTTCAGTGTGACCTGTGTGTGAGAAGGCCATGAACTACCCTGTGACTGTCACAGCTGCTTCCAGTCAGCTCTGAAAACCATGTGAGCAGTGATTGCCTGCCAGAACTTCAGCCAGCCAGGAGAGCCCACAGTGCCCCTGCTGAAATATGTTCTAGTAAAAATGTGTCAGCACTTAGAGAGCTAGAGATTCAGCTGTTGAAAATAGTGCCAGAGCTACACTTCTGAAGATACACTGCTGGAGATGCCTTCGTGAAAAGAAGCATTTCTTGCAGAAGGCAGTACACCTGTGTAGGCTGTGTGCAGCCCAAGCCAGGGCAGGTGAGCAAACCCAAGTGACAGTGGCTGGTGCCTGTGCTGGGAAAGGGACACAGGGAAACAAAGTGGCAGAAAGACCTAGAGAAATCTCAATATCTGTCTTCAAGATATTGCTGAGAAGTAAACTGGTGGTATTTTTTTAATGGATTCAGAGTATATGGAAATACTTTTAAAGTATCATTACCTTGCTTATCCATTCAAAGCATACTTCTTCCTTGTTTCTGGTAAACAGCTCATTTAAAGTACTCAAATTGGTGGTGTACTTTAGAGATCTGGTCTCACTTGAGTACCCATTTATGCTGCCAATCCGACCTGTCTGTCACAGGTTAGCAGTACAAAACCATGGAGTGCAGTAATACCACTGAATTTGCAGCTCTTAGATCTCATATGAATTGGAGTCACTCTGCACGTTGAGGTCTCATTGGATTTGCTTAGGCCAGTTCTATTATGCTTTTAATACTCCAGTGCAGTTATCTAGGGATCATGCTGGTAGTGAAAATCTCATTTTAACTTGGGCTTTTTCTCAGAGGGACACACATGAGTATAGCTGACTTTCCATATCAACAACAGCCTTCTCCTGAAGTTAGAAAGGAAATTCTGATTTCTGTACTTTTCTTAGAAGGGTTTTTTTTGCCTTTTTTTTAATACTGTAATTGTTGCTCAGTATTTATTCCCATTCTGACCGCTTCCCTGCAATCTAGAATAATCATGCCAAGAGGAATCACTTTGCCTCCCTAGAGGTGAGTTACAGAAATAACTGTAGAATAGAGATATTAGATATTGATGGGACAGACTTGGATAGCTCTTGTCCATGTAGAATTTTAAACAGTACTGAAGCCTCTTACTGACAGTGCTTTCTGTTCAGTAGAGTCAAACCAAGTCATATGTACTGATTTACTGTAGCATTTGGGCTGTGCTGCTCTCCCAGTTTGGAGATTGTTTTTTTCTAGGAATATTTTTGAAAAAAAACTGTGGTGGTTTTTTTTTATTTTTTTTGTTTTCTTGTGGAGAATTGAGCTAAAGTAGTGCTTCCCTGATGAGGCAGGACCTGCAAAGGGCATACAGATTAATGACAGGCAGAATCATTTGCTTCCCATGCTCTGGTTAGTAAGCTGAGCTTCTGTGTAGCCGTGGTGGCAGCATTGTGGTCAGGATGGAATGTCTTCTTGTGGAACCCTGTGACTTCTTTAGAAGCACTGGGGAGTCACTGGTAGTGGGTGGAATAAAAGTCTACTAATAACTCAGCAATGAAAAGGTGAGAATTGAAAGCATTGCTTCCTATAAGTCCTTCAAAGATTAAAAAATCCCAGATGATAGTACGGGGTATCAACTGACTGAAGAAACTGATTTTGGGAACTAGGATTCTAACAGACAGACTGGTGTGAGCAGCCTTTCAAAAAGCAGGAATACAGTAGACTGAATTTTAAGGTGGAACTTTACACCTCTTTTTTAATCCTCTTACATATTGTGTGACTCCCATCTCACCAATCACTGAAATTATCCTACAGTAATCTGTTTTAGTCTTTTTGCTCACAGCTGTTCTTTTATTTGGCCTCATAAAATAGGGAGATAAGGTAGTGCCAGAATATTTCCTTTTTCTTAATTTGCATGGTAGTGGATATTTTACAGTTGTATTGTTACTTTCCTCTCTTCAATATTAAGTCTTTTTTTTTTTTTCATATTCTTTTTGTTCCTACTGCAATGTACAGGTTTTACGTGATTTACTGTATTAACACTGATATAGAGGGCCGGATGCTGTACAAAAAATAAAGCAGCTAATCCACAGTGAAACATAATTATGTTTAAGAAAGATCAGTACCATGCAAGTATCTGAATAATGAGAGTGCATATTATCTGTAAAGAGTGGCCTTTCCTCTAAAGGAATTTGTTTTATTCTCAGCCGGGATTATAGTTATGAGAGATTTGTAATTGAAAATTTAGGTGTAAGCCCTTGGCAAAATGGATAAAATTCTCAATTCTGTCTGCTTTTTTAGCTGGTAAGACATTTGCATTCTTGGAAACCACTGCTGAAAATTAGAAAATTTTCATTATTGCAGAACTGGTAACATTAGTTTAAAAAAGAGTTTCCAATGGGGAAAGTAAAAGAAATGTTTGCAAGAACCTACATGTTACCAGTAGAGGTATGTCCAGAGAATATTTTTGTCTTCTTTATTTCCTTCTTCTTCCAGTGTTGCCTTGACACAGGTCTTAATAGACAGGGCTGTAAAGATGGTGAAGGGTCTGGAAGAGGAGCCTTTGGAGTGGCTGAGGTCACTTGGTGAGTTCAGCCTGGAGAAGAGTCCAAGGGGAGACCTCACTGCAGTTACGACTTCTTGGGAGGGGCAGGTACTGATCTCTTGCCCCTGACCAGTAACAGGATTCCAGGGAATGGTGTGAAGCTGTGTCAGGGGAGGTTTGGGTTGAATATTAGGAAAGGTTTTTCACCCAGAGGATGGTTGGCCACTGGAACAGGCCTCCCAGGGAAGTGATCACAGCACCAAGCCTGTTCAGGAAATATTTGGACTGTGCTCTCAAGAACATGGAATGACTTTTCAGGCTGTCCTGTGCAGGACCAGAGTTGGACTTCAAGGATCCGTGTGGGTCCCTTCCAGCTCTTGATTGTACAAATCTAGCTGTAAAGGTTAGAAGTTCAGTAACCTTCAGAACTTTCTGTAGCTGATTTCAGAGCTTCTGTTTCACTGTGTTTTCTCACATTTTCCCATTTCATTCTTCATGGAATACCCTTCAACAGTCTGTTCCAGAGTGTGCTGTAAGAATAGGCTTTTTGTTTTGGATTCAGTCTACTATCAACAGTAACCAAAGCTAGATGCATGATTGCCAAGGGTTTATTTATAGTAATTGAGGAAAGGCAGACATTTCCAGAGAAATATTTTTTGTAATGTAAAAGCTTTTTTCATCTACAAGACGTCTTATTAAAAAAAAGAAAAAAAAGGGGTTAACTTTTAATCTCTGTGTGAGCTAAAATATTGAAATTGCTTTTTTCTGTTCCTCCTCTTATTTGCTACTGCCTAAGGGGATTTTTTTTTTTCCTTGTGTGGAGCTAATACTTTTCAAGTAAGAAGAAAATGTAGTTTGAAGCTTGACTTCATTTCTTCTTTGGTCTGTTGATGATTCTAACTTTATTGAGAACAAAAGCAGACCTCTACCTTTATTGATCAAGGCTGCAGCCTGAAACAGTATTATTTTTAGCCTTCTTTTAAGAAATGATTGGCATAGGAAAAGAATTTGTTGGGGAAAGAAGCGTTCTAATATCTGTATTTCTGTGGTTTAGAAAGGGTTGTAGAAGAGTTTCAGGTAAAAATTGTGTTATGGTAGTTAGCTGCAAGTAGTCAAGACTGTAACAAATAAGGTTTATAGTGGTCCTTCAATGCAAATGATCTGTACTTATAATAGTGTTTAAAAGACCTGATTATAATCACTACCCATCACCAGTCCCTGTGATGAAAGCTTTACAGTGGGTGCTGTATTAGAAATACAAATCTGAGTTACACCTGTGGGATTGTTCTTCTTGGTCTTGCAAAGATGGGTTAGATCAAAAACTTGATTTCTTCAATCTTTTATTAGGTTTTAGTTTAAAAAAATAAAGTATGTATGTGCAAGATACTTAAATAATGTGAAGCAGAATTAAGGAAGAAAACCTGAGAAGTAAGTTTTTTTTCTCCCTTTTTCAATTTCTATTTCCCCTGTCCCTTTTTACAGTCCGGTCCTCATTTGTTTTTACTTTAATTCTCTTCTATCTTGAAGGAAGCATATTTTAGGGTAATTACACTTAGATTATCCAGAATAACCTGACCATCCATATTTAAAGAAGACCTGGTTTTAGCCAATTTTACTGCTAAAGATTGTCAAGTGCTTTGCTGGAGTTCAGGTGTAAGTGCTGCCTCCCATTTTAGAACCACTCAATTTGTTAGCTAATTTCCTCAACAACTAAACCATGTTGTCTCCAGTCTGGTTAGGAATACTGAAAACTGAAGGAAAAACATATTACTATTTGATTGTCCTAGTTACTAATTTCAACAGCACAAGAGACTACAGAATTAGTGCACTTAATTTAAGGATACATTAAAATCTGGAAATGATCAAACTTTTTTTTTCTTTTTACAGTCTGTGTTTTGTACACGCAAGCAATTGGAAACAAAGAATGGAGAGAGGTAAGGTACATATGAGTAGCTGTATAAACTTTGAGTATACTTAAGGCTGGTCATTTGCCCTAGCAGAAGAGGGCATGTTAGAGCCTCTTGAGTGCCATGCTGAGCAATGGGCATCCTGCGGGAATTCTGTGTGCCAGCAAACGCTTAAAACATAGTCACATTGTTCTCAGTTTCCATGTCTATATCATGTATTTCCATCAAAAGGGAAAACAAAATTAGAGAAAATAGATGAGTTTCTGATTTTACAGTCTCCCTGAGCTAAATTAAGTCAGACTGAGCTATCAGTCTGGATAAGGTTTATGGATATCAAAAGAGGAAGACTCTCCAACAGTACAAGATCTATGTCAGGACTCAGTTGTGGTGATGGTCAGTGTCAGCAAAACTGGCCTGTAGTTTTGATAATGATCTGCTTTTCCTGTGTTAGTGTTTCAGAGAAGTTAGATGCTGCTGAATAGAACATACACCAGGCAACAAGGGAAGGAGAATATTATGCATTGGTTGGACTGTGTGTTCTTAACCTGTCAGTGTAAACACTGGACAGATATGTCTTAAGATACTAAATCAAGTACTTCTAAATGGGATATCTGAAGCAGATCAACATTTATAGCCTGGCTCTCTCTCCCAGTACTTAGTCATCTAATTTTTCTCCTTTAATATTATTCTTTGAAACAGTTAACAGCATTGAGGGAAGGGTAATTGTCTTTCTGTTGCAAAAATGTGCTTTACCTGGCTTACAGAGAGGGTTGGTGGAACTGTTCTTCTTTACAGGTGGATTGCTGCTTTAATAATGTGTTTTAATAATAGAGCCAAGAGTGGAATTTACTGTCTTACTGTGCTTCCCTGTAAAAGAGAGGAGGTCTGATACTGTTGTTTTCAGAACTGATATTTTATGTGATCATACTGTTAAAACTTCCAGTGAGAGGTGGTCAGGGACGCAGAGAACAGACCTCTTCTCTTACATTTGGTGTCCTTGTCAGCTGGTCAGAGAAATGTGTTTTCTGCTTTGTTGAAACATGGTGGATGTGGGTTTCAGGCTTGTCAAGAAAAGAGAATTGATGTCATGCTTGGGGAATAGTTCATATAATTGTTCAAGACATGAAACATTGTACCTATTTCATATGTAGGTTTTTGTTAAATTGCTCTCTCCGTTCTTAACTGGGGACTAGACATCCTCTCGGAATACCTACTGGATCACATCCCTCTGATGGTTTGTGTGAAGAAATGTCAGGTTAGGGATTCTAAATAGGAATTTGCTAATCTTAGTTACATTGGCAAATGTAATGGATGTACACTACATGGAGATCTAAATGTTTAGCAAACTCTGAAAACAGAGAGGTCTTCAGGCATTCAGGTGTCCGGGTGGCTTAGTGTGGTATGGTAGTCAAGTCTAGATCATGAAAGCATTCGGGTAGTTTTCCGGTCCACGGTTAAGATGATTTTTGTCAGAATTTTGGCTTTTATTATTGTCTAAGGTGCATATGTAACTTTGTGGAATTTTAATGCTTGTTTTGTGTAATGATTAAAATAAGTACTTACCATTTTTAATATTGTAATTGTCCAGATGGTAAAATTACAGTATTATCACCTTACCTAGAAAATGTTTCATGTGCTTGTTTTGGGGGGATCTGAAAGGTTCCATTGGGTTTTGATTTTAGCAGCTCCAAGTTTGTAATGGTTGATGTGTGTCACCACATTATATCTTTCTGTTTCCTGCTGCCATTTTATCTCCTTGACAAAAACAAAATCACCTGAACAGGTCAGCGTGCAGGGTTATTTATTGTATTGCATCTTTCAACTGTTTAGAGAGTATCTTGGCTGGGGAAATGTATTTTGGTGTGTGATTATTGTGCATCATATGCTAGTTTAGAAACCGCAGGCATTAAAACAGACTTTCGACGTTGCAGTTGCTAGAAAATCCTACTTTATTTTTTTCCTCTTCTAAATCATAATTATCTTGTCCATCAGGAAGGTCCAGGTATAAATTTTTAGAACTCAGTTGGCTGTTTATAGTTAGTGAAAGAAGTTAACATCCTGAGGTCAGTTCATCAGACCTAATCTAGGTGTCTGCATCAGATGAATCATTCTTTAGAAATGCCTCCAAGTGGTGGTCAAAAGCCTACACTTTTGACTATGTCACATGTAAAGTTTAGTGAGTAGAATTCATTCCTAGTAGCTGTTGTGATAGGCAAAATTTAGAGGTTAGCATTATAGAGGGGCTGAATCAGGACTACATTTTATATGTTGTGATATATTTATACCAGTGGTAAAAATACCCCAAGTGGTAGGTAGAGGATAAGTTGGTGTATATGTTAGTTGGGTGATCCAGTATCTTTGTTTTTATGCTTTTTCTGCCTGCAATGATGAATGCTCTAATGCAGTATATGAGTTCATTTTATTACATTTGAAGACTCATTTAATACTTTGTTAGCTTGTAGAGGTGGAATTCACCCGGAACCGTTTGGAGAAGACAAAACTGGGACAAATAATAAGGTCCTGTCGATATGTATAGACGTTAAAGGAAGATTTTAAGTCATGGCAACATACTTTATGTTGCTTCTGTTTTGTATAATTTTATGCAATTTTCTTCCTTCTTTTGCCTAATTATTTTGAACACTGTAGAAAATGCTTGGGGATCATGAACACAACAAATCATTTCATAATCTCCATAATTGCACTGGCATTCTGTTCTAGCAGTGTGCTCTTTTTTTACCTTCAGCTAAGCTATTCAGGTGGATCCAATATATTGGTTAAATCAAATCCTTTGTTTAGTGAGGGGTAGATATTTTCTGCAAACTGACTCCCGTTTACCTGTACCGATTCCAGTGTTTTAACCTGGTGTTATTATTGCACACCAAAATCCTTAGCAAATAATTAAACTGTTTTGTTCTCAATTTAATAGGCTGTTGTTTTAAAAAAAAAAAAATTCACAGTGCGATCATTAGGTGTTTCAGTTTATATAAATAGTAACAAACACATCATCAGAATCTGAGCTTTGGTTTTAAAAATTTACTTCTCCTTATTTTTTGAGGATGCAGTTGAAATATGGCTAAGTATAATTTAATTGTTACCTACAGAAGCCAATGAGGAGGGGCAGGCACTGATCTCTCCTCTCTGGTGACCAGTGACAAGACCTGAAGGACTGGCCTGAAATTGTGTCAGAGGATGTTTAGGCTGGATATCAGAAAAAGGTTCTTCACCCAGAGGGTTGCTGGGCACTGGAACAGGCTCCCCAGGGTAGTGGTCATAACACCAAGCCTGTCTGAGTTCAAGAAGTGTTTGGATGATACTCTGAGGCACATGGTTTGACTCTTGGTGTTGGTCCTGTGCAGGGCTAAGGGTTGGACTCGATGATCCTTGTGGGTCCCTTCCAACTCAGCATATTCTGTGATTCTGTGAAATAATATATTGGAAGAATCGGAATTTCTTCATTAGGAAGAGGATGTTAGTTCTGAGAACAGGAGGGAGCGGTAAAAAGGTGAATATTAAGTAATAGACATTTAAAACAGCCAAGTCCAGTTTTACTGGCAGTATTGAACAACGGGATGTGTTAAGGTATTGCCTGTGGTGTAACGCTCTGAGCCTCTGGTCCACCTACTGTAAGAGTGTATTGAGTGCAAATGAAATTTTCTGTACCTGTGGGAAATCTGTTTTCTCACTGGTCCTTGTCATAGAATCATAGAATTATTAAGGTTGGAAAAGACCACCGAGATCATTGAGTCCAATTTACAACCCAGCATTGCCAAGTCCACCACTAGTCGATGTCCCCAAGTGCTGCATTTGAACACTTCCAGGAGGTTTAATTGCTTCCTGACCAACCTGTTCAAATGCCTGCCCACTCTTTCGTAGACAAAAAATTCCTAATATCTGACTATTCTATGATAATCTCACTTACTTTGTTCAAAGTGGATGCTTTCTCAGGTGTATAGTACTTAAGCATTTCAATGCAACATCTACTAATTTGATTACCACTGGAACCATAATAAGACATGCTTTTTAATCTCCTTTGAGGTTTTGAAGGCTATCTTAAAGAAAGTGACCCAGACTTAACCTTTTATAGCAACCATTTATTGGAGTTTAGGTTTTTTTGTTTTTAGAATACTGGTGGAGTTTCTTTGGAACAACAAAGAGATTGTATCTTTGCAGATAAACATGTCTAGGAATAGACAAACATAAATAGAAATGTATTTTGAACAGATTAGCAGAACAAGTTTCAGTACAGGGACACAAGGGAAAAAATACTGTCCCGGTTGTAATAGAAATAGAATTTTGCTGTTGCATGATATTCAGTTCACTGGAAAGCTTTCTCTGGCTGATTTCTTGAAAGAATCAGCTTTTGATGAAATTAAAACAGTTGGAATTAAAAATATGAGTATCTTTTTAAGGAAGTCCTGTTTCCCTTCAAAGGAAATGGTGGAAAAATGCCAAAGCACAGAAAAAAGAGGAATCCTTTCTAGTTTTTATATACTTGTGATTGTATGAACATTACTTTAAAAGCATTACATCACATGTGCATGCAGTGTGCAGACTTCATAAGAGTGCCTGGATGCATGTTGGAGGAATGTTGTGGTTTTTCTGATAATTAGTATGATTTTATGTATTAAAAACATTATTCTTCCTTTAGGACAAACACGCTGTGGAATATGTTATGACTGTGCTTTTTTTCTGTTGTGGTATTGGCAGTTGTGAAGTCCTTTTTTCCCTTGTAGTGTCTGTAATTCAGATTGAGACTATTAGTCCTTATTACAGCAGGCTCATTTTTTTGATACTGCATTTCTTTCTTCACTCTTCAAGTATCTTAGTTGTTTTGTTCACATGTAGGGAAGCTGCGTTCACTTTTGTTCTGTACTTTCAATAGAAAGTGTTACCTGGAGCTTCCTAAAGAATTCTTACAAGAGCCAAGAATCTAGTGATAGTCTGACCTATTTTTCAATTCTTTAGTTTTCTAGAATTGTAACAATACTAGGCTTTGACTGTTCACCTTTCAAGAAAGATGTTTTAAGAGAAAATACTAGAGAGAAAAACAATTCTTAAAAAAAGTATACTGCACTGAAAAACTTAGGCTCAAATTATTTTCCTATTGAAAGACTGAACTAAGGATAATTGTAATTAGCTATAACTATCAATAGTAAGAACATAAGTTTCATAATGTAAAACATTTCTGTCTAAGTTATAGAGTCAAAAGATGTTAAGATTATGATTTTCCATTAACCTCGTATCATCTTAAACTGGATCACTAGATTGAGATGCTCCAAAATTAAAATGACTAATTTGTGAAGGTATTTTCTTCTTGGCCATGTGAAGATTTTTGCTTTGTGCAACTTTCAGTGGGAAAACTGGGCCATGTGGAGAACTAATTAATTAGTAGCTACATTATTAGTCATGAGTGACTGGATTATAGGAGTAACCTGTTCCGCTTAAAACAGGCTATAGGTAATGGGGAACACAGATTTTAAAACGTGTGTAATTCAGCTGAAAAATGCAGTCTGGTGGTTTTTGGAGACCAGTATTTTAATGTCACCAGTAAGGTAAATTCTGTTAGTAGTTTGTCATTTCAGTTATTAGTTACAGTGGTTTAATCATAGAATCTTAGAACTGTCTAAGCTGGAAAAGTTCTTTAACATCATAGAGTCCAATTATATGTCAAGGAATCATTGTGTAGCCCTTGGGAAAAAAGTAAACAGGCAAAAAATCTGAAGCCTCAAATAACAAAAGAGTAATTTAAAATTTTAAAGAAAAGTTAGTAGTGCCACTGAATTTAGTTGCTTGGGTTTTGTAGCAATCTAAGTGTAATTAATGAGACATAGAGATGATAGTGTAATGGGTATTTAGTTAGGCCTTCTCTGGTCTCAGTGTGATTTGATCTTCAGTGTGTTGTGTATTTATCTTCTGTTGCTGATACATTTCTGTAATGGATTGTAAATGAGGTCTGAAAGATTTCCCAAGGGTAGCATGGTTGTACTGTGAAGTGAAAAATGGAGGAAAAATGCTGATTTGATGGGTGTAAAAGTACTTTAAAATTTGTGATGGTTTATTATTGATGAAAGTAAAACTGATATTTAGCTGCCATTTTATAAGGGTTTTTTTTCTTTTGAAGTATCTTTGAATTTAAATATAATTCTGTTTCTAATGGAGCTATACAACTTAAAACCATCATATATGAAATACGACATAAAAATCCTGGAATAATTTAGGTGAAAGAAATCTTCGTGTTATCCAGCCCTCTATTCATCTGCTATGTCTGGTTCTTCTTCCTGGTCCATGCAAAGCCATCTATAAAGTCAGGGCAGGTTGCTCAGGGCCTTTCCCAGCTAAGGTTTGAAATTCTGTAATAGCAGAAACTCCACAACTCATTCCAGTGCTTAGTCACTCATTCTGGAAGATGGTTTCACTGTATCTCTTCATAATTTCCTTTGTTGTAACTTCTGATTTTTGTGACTTGGCCGTTTGTTGTGCTCTCTGTAAACTGCCTGGCTCTGTCTTCAGTAATGCTGTTTAGGTAGTGGAGGATGGTAGTAGAAATAGATGTTCCATAAATCCTCTCCCCGCTGAACAAACTGAGCTCTGCTGGCTTTTCCTCAAGTTGTGTACTTCAGCCTGATGGTTGTTTGTGGGTGTAGTTTTATTTTTTAAGGTCCATTTAATTAAGCTGCTGGTCTGTTGATTCACAGCCCTATTTAGAGGGCTCTGTATTTAGAGCCCTAAACTGTACCCATTTTTCCAGCTGGGGGCCCCAAGTTCATTGAATAGAGGTAATTGTTCCCTTTGATCTGCAGGCTGTGCTGACCCTAATACAACCCATCGTGTTGTGGGAGCTTGATGGCTGCACCTTTTCTGCACAGCTCATACCCCACCACTCAGTCCCCAGTAGCAGTATAGGACTTCAAATTTGTCTTTGTTGAGCTTTTGTAAGAGATTCCACAAGGGTGTATAAATAAGCTGGGTTTTATTTTTTTGCGTGGGGAGTGAGTGTCTGCATCCACTGGGACGATGACTTTGGCAGTAGAGGGTAAACTTCCTTAGACTACAGCTATGTGGTTCTCTGTTTCTGTGTGTTGTCCATATATACAGCACTGTAGGTCCCACATAATCCTGTTACTCTTCTCCGAGAGTTTTCTTCAAGTGTTTACTCTTGTTCTAATCTGACTATTCAAAGAAGAACCACAGTAACTTCCTTTTCCCACCTAGTCATTAGGGAGTCTCCCAGGTTAATTTGCTGGCTCTGCACAGACTCAGAGATATTTTCATGGCTGTCTTTGCATATATGTGTTTTATTCTGTTGGACACAGCATGAGGGACTACCACAACTTAATACTTGTGCTTTTCTTATTTGCTGTGTCTGTGCTGGCTTTACCAGTTACAATGCAGTCATCCTTGGATATTCTTCTGAAGGCCCAGAGTCCTTTGCTTCTAGAGTAGGTGAGTGTTTATCATATTTCAGTACTAGGGATAAATGTCCTCTTTATGCAGCTGATTCCAATCTTTGAGAGAATGTAGACAGGTTGCTGTAAGAGAGCAAATGGAAGAAATAAGACATTTGATGGAGAAAATTACACAGGTGAGATATATTCCTGTTCAGAACTGGCAAATGAATGGTCCTCCTGACCCCATTGCTTTAATTTCTTGTGTCTGATGAAGTGCTGTTTACTGGCTTGTGCCACAGTGTGACTTCTCATTTTCAGTGCATACCTTCAGATAGTACTAAATGCTTAGATACTGCTACATATTTCATTTTGTCAGCCATTCCACATTTCAGTTTTTCTTGGCTTCAGTATTGTTGAATGTTATAAAACATGCCACTGACAGGGGAAGATTTTATTTATAAACACTGAGATTTATTTGACCTGGGAACTTCGAATGTGCACAAAATTTGGACACTGCTATTCTGAGGGGAAAGAAGAGCTCTTTGGTCCAGGCAACTATTCCAACCATACTTATTCCCATAGAATCGCCAACTTTCTGCTGCTATCACTGGCCAGTGTTGGTTCAAGAGAATGGTTGTTGTTTGTTTTGGTTTTTTTTTACAGGACTGAGACCATCAGCTTTATGTCAGTGTTTCAGAGAATACAGAGTAATTTCTCAAGAAAGTGACTTTTTTCATCCAAAACAAACAATAACAATCAAACTACTTGTGCATGTTCTGATCTGTTTCCGGGATCATGTGCATCCTGTGGTAGTTCTCTCTTTAGAGTCTCAGGGGAAGCTTCTCGAGATTTCTCCTTCCCGTATCTGCGTTATGTTCCCCCGTCTGTAGCTATTGCTTTGGCTTAGGAGAGGTGAAGAAATACAGTGATTGGTAATGATTAAACTTGCTTTCTAAACAATTTGTGCCTTAGTACGTATTCATAAGCCTTCTTACAGATGGTGTCAAGGTTCCAGTGAGACCGGGGAATCGTTCTGCCTAGATTTTAAGAAATTATGTGAAGTTTTGGCAAAGGAGCATGCTAATGGACACTATATGCTAAATATTATTTGCCTTTTTACTCAGAAATGGTATAATTCATTGGGAAGATGATGCTTTTTTGTCTTTTGTGGGAAGTGTCAGAACATGGAGATCTCTGAATGAGAATGTCCCAGTTGAGCATCTCACAGCATAGTGAAATTGAAGGCACCTGGCAGGATTCAAACACGCTCTGTAAAGATGCAGAGTGACAGCATTGTGTCACTTCCAAGAATTACTCCTTTTGCTGAGACTTTATAGAACTGTGTTTTGAAGATGTGTTAACTTCTGTGGAACGTTTTATTGTACCTGAGTCCTTTGAGTGGGTAGTTTGCTTTTTGGAGTCAGTCCCCTGCCGTTTGAATGCATAGTTGTTCAAAGGAGGATAAGAGTTGCTGACAGCAGTGGAGTTTCTCTAAAGCTCACATATAATATGGCTGGAGTTCTTCACCACTTATTTTAAAAATAATCAAGAAATGAAAGGAAATTGGTCAATTTCGAGAGGATGAAGCAGTGGAATGTGCTGTCCTCTCATACCACATATAAGTTAAGTATGTAGGGGCTGGGATAGGATCCTTTGGAGGCTGAGGGGCTCTATGCAGGTTATAGTGGTTAGTGATGTGAGAACATTTTTAGGAAATATATCTCAAAAAGCTTCAGTTACAGTAAGGTTTATTCTTGATCCATGTTTATTGATTTAGTCGAGTCCTGTTGGTGAAGAGATTGACAGTCTTTGAGTCATTCAGAAGTCTTTAATCCTAAATTTCAGTTTTGAGACCTCTTTAATGATCTTTAAGCAGACTGTCAAAAAGCTTTTCTGCAGGCTGTATTCATATATGTATAGGACAATATCAAATGCTTATTTCAATAATAACTCTATTTTCTGAGTATCTTGAAAGAACAGCTAAAACAAGAACAAAAGCATCATAATTGATATGATCAGTCATTTATAATATCTGTAAGGTATATAAACTGAAGTCAATCAAAATTGGTGTGGGTTTTTTTAATTAAGGTATTTTCACCTTGATGTGAGCCGAGGCATTTCCTAGAAACACCAAGAAAGAAAAGGCATTTTGCCAAAAGGTCAGAGAGGAGAGATGAAGAGAGAGCTGAACTGAGGTGAAACAGGAGCTGGACAGTGCAAAAAATTACACACTTTTAATGGAAGGACTGTGTTCCCTAATATTAAAAGCTATGTGAGGTTTTGCTTTCTGTTGGGGTTTTGCTTGTTTGTTTGTTTTTTTAGGAAGCAATGGATTTTTGTTAGTTTATTCCACAAATATTTGTGGATTTTGATTGGCTTTGGGAGCTGATGTTTATAAAGCTCTGGTGGTACGATACATGGTATTTGCCACTCTGTATTGAAATATGAGGTCTGGCACTCCATCTTCATGCACGTATAACTGATGTATTCATGTGAACATGGTCAGCTTCTTTCATGGTATTTGGTTAAGAGAATTTTTGGTAGGCTCTCACATATCTTACATATTGCTGGTATTGGCAGTCTACTTAATTATACTTCATTATAGTGTGTGGCTTAAACTGATGCTTTTCTTTTACAGTTTGGAAGAACAGAAGTAATTGATAATACTTTAAATCCAGATTTTGTAAGAAAATTTATAATGGACTACTTCTTTGAAGAAAGAGAGAATCTGCGATTTGATTTGTAAGTTAGCAGTCTTTGATTCTGATACTGCAGCCTCTGTAAGCATATAAAGTTTTTTCCAGCGTAAAATTAACTTGAAAAGAGACGGTATCTATGGGCATGGATTAAATTAATTTAATAAACTTGATTGATTTAGCATTGCCTCATCAGAAATAAATGCAATTAAGAAATTGGCAGGTATTAGCAAGGCGAAGTACAATTATACTCACAATTACTACTTTTAGAAAATAGATAGAAAATGAAGGATGTCAAAATGTTAAAATATTCTTTCAGCATAGCCAGCAAAACAGGTATGAACATCCTGTCCAGAATTAAAATATTGTACAAATAGTACAGAGCCAAAAATTTCTTCACTAAAATGCATGCCAGTATGTATCTAAATATATTAAATTTTAAGATTTTAAAATTACAGTTGTGTTCATTTCATTCTACCAGTGGGGTTGTTTTGATTTTCTCTTTATTCTTTGGAAAATAGATTTCAGTCTAGTCACTAAGTCATCTTGTACATCATCTGTTACATTTCACTCTGTTCTGATTGTTTCAGTCTTTTTTAATTTTAATTTTTTTTTAATTAACAGTTCTTCCTTACCCTCACCCAGGGAGAGATTATTTGAATAACCCTCACAGATAATTAAGTTTTTCATGTGGTTTTGCATCACGGTACGCACAGTGGCCACAAACTTTTTTTAAGTGTCCTTTTTAACTTGAAGAACCTTTTTCCTGTTTCTTTTTGGTTCCTTTGCACGATGTACTAGACTTCAGCTATTTCAAGGAATGAAAGGAAATGCTCAGTGCCAAGATAGATTACAGAATGCTTTGAGTGGCTAGGTACAAATTCTTTCATTTTCACCATGGAAGCCTTATGCAGAGTTTATTTGTAATTTTAGAAGTTGAGTTTGCTGTCATTCAATCCGTGGAGTATAATTGTTACAGGTTATTTAAAATAACTTTTAAGTGAGAGCTAATCACTTTGTGAAATAAAGGATTCTCCTTCAAATATAAAGCATTGCTGAAATAACACAGCTGGGCAGTGTAGGGATCTGGATTTGTTTGCCTCGTGCTTCTCCTAGGATGCATGTGTGTTATGGGATGGGGGCAGTGCAGTAGAAAAGAAAAGTGAAAAAAATGAACTGGGAAAGAGGAAGCTAGCCTCAGTCTAGGGAAAGAAGGGAGAGTCTGTAAAGACCTTCTGGATAAGTGCTACCTGAAAAGAACTTTGACCTGGAAGGGAAAACAGTCTCCTGTTTAATTCTGTATGTAGTCAGAGAGATGGACTCCTGTTTGTCTATTTATGAAAAACTGTAAATATCACACATACTCAGGAGAAAGACCTGACTGCTTTCTGCTGCTGTTGTGGGTTACCTGGACACAAGTCTGTGCTGATCTCAAAGCTGAATAGCTGTTGCTATCTCTGCCTGCAGGTGACCATGTAGGCATGTTCTGTGAATGTACTTTAGAGCCCTATAGTAATGATGGATGAGGAATTAAACATCTTAGAACTTGGAGTTAGAAATGTGAATCTCATGTAGCTACTCATGTATTAAAACCCCAATTCTGAAGATTTAGAAAGCTTCCTGTGTTGAATTCCTCAGCAAAATTGTGTATTACTGTTGGCCAAAGTGATATTTTTCAAAGAAAGAATCTCTTCATATGATTCATACTTTTTACAAGATGAAAAAAGGCAGTGAGTATATCTTTGATATTTTATGTTCTAATAAATAAGCATGACCCCCCTCCTAAAATGTACAGCCACCAATGTCTCAGGTCCCCTTCTGTTCACAGTTGGTGCTTTATTAATGACTTTTGTCAGTTAAGTAGTTTTTTTGTTTTATTTCTGTGTCTGTCCTTCAGGTCAAATTACCAGTTGTGTTTTTCCAACCAGTGCATTTATGCATGTAATTGTTTGGGTGATTTGTTGTTGGTTTGGGTGATTTGTTGTTGTTTTTTGTTTGTTTTTTTTTTAAACTCATGTTAGTGATACTTATAGAAAGTTTTTTCTTTATAAATATGTTTCTAGAACTTTGGCTGTGCTGCACCACATCCAGTTGTGTTACGGTATTCCAGTCATCCTGACTTGTGACCTGGTCCCTAATGGATCCCAGCAAATAGGTGTGGCAGCACAGCCAAAGGGATGGCATTCCATGAGTGTGAACAGAGCCATGCAGGGCAGCCTGAGATGGGCAATAACATGTAACGGAGAGGTTTTCAGTTTAGTTACTGGTATTGAGTCTGAGTGGATGATTTGATAAAACTTCTACTGTGGGTTATCTGACAAAGATGAAAAACTATGCAAGTATAATGTAAGAAGTTCTTGGGGAATTACTTATGTTTTTTAATCTCTCTTAAATTCAGAGAGTAATGTTTTTTAATTCTTGACTTGATAGCGGAAGGGAAACAATGACATTTTGTAGCTGGACGAAGACGAATGTTATGATAAGCTCAAAAGAACAAGACCAACTTTTGCTGAAAGCAATTTAGTTTATTGCCAGTTATTTATGTTTAATGAATCAAATGACTGAAAAATTGCCTAAGAAAATAATTTACAAGTTTGTTTTCTAGGGTTAATTTTTAATTTTTGGTGTGTTTTTTTGGCAGCTTTCATTGTTCAAACAGGAATATCAGAAGAACTTTTAGTAGGATGTACTTTGTTGAAAATGATTTCATTTTAAATACCTGGTGAACCATAGTCTTGTAGTCTGTGGTCACTCACTTTGCCTTTCTTACTGTGGAACTTGCATTCACTTATCTATGTGTTAATTTCTGACACTGAAATAGGTAAAAACATTGTTTGATTTTTGTTTCTTTACATAATTTTTCTCAGATCTGTCATCTGGCTACTCTGATATATGTTTTTTTTTCTTTTAAGCTATGATGTTGATTCAAAGAGTCCTAACCTGTCAAAACATGTAAGTTGTTCCTTTCTATTTTACTTCCTTGTGCTCAAATGCTTACACTTCCTAAATTCATTTGTTTTGTTTTGCCTGTATGTAATACCAGGTGCATAGAGACAAATGCAGTGATTGTGCTGTGGTTAATAACATGTATAATGCTAATGAATATAGTTTTAATGGGACATTTCTCCTGTAAAGGGCATATTTAAACACACATGTATACCTTTTCAGATGTATGATGTCATGCATGTTGTTGATACTTCTTTGGGTTGTGAAAATTGAAGCATGTTTTGACTGAGTCTCAGTATTAGTAGAAACCTTTTATGTCCATGTCATCTTGAAGTGGGGGTGATGAAAGAGTAACTTTGTAATTTAGAGATGTGAGAGTAGAATTCAGAGGCTTCTCAGTGGTTTCTTTTTTTAAATACATACAGGAAGGGAACCTCTCAGAATCTAGAGAAAAGGAAAAGAGAATAGTAGAAGTAATGCTGTGTGTGTGCGCACTTGACAGTGAAAAGATAAGACTTTTAGCCATTGATCTTCAGTTAGATTCTCCCTGTAAAGATCTAAAGCCCCTGGCAAACTGTTTTCTGTCTCCGTCTCATCATGGAAAGGTGATCTCAATAACTGCATTGCTAGCTAGGAGGATACAGAAAATAGAAGTCTTCCCTGTCTTCAGCCATAATAAAGTCTTGTTGTGGGCTTCTGCCCAAGTCTGTTTACATTCCTGTAGTAACTAGTTTATCTGAATTATTTTCCTTTGTTTTGTTTTTTTTTTCCCCTGAAACAAACTTCTTCATGTAAACCCCTCATATTTACATTTTAAAAATAAAGATGTAAGGTAGTCACTGTGAAAGTGGAAACAAAGATATATGCAAATATATATACTAGAGTTTTGTTGTTTGATTACTGGAATAGGAATTGAAGTTTTGAGTATTGTGGTGGTTTGACTCTGACTAGATGCCAGGTGTCCACCAAAACCACCTTATCACTCTCTTCCTCTGATGGACATGGGAGAGAACATACAATGAAAGGTTGATGTCTTGAAATAAAGGCCTGATGTTTTTAAAATTGAATGACAAAATGAGTATTTTCAGGTGAATTTTAACCATTTAAAATTATTTATGTAAATAGTGTTGCTATGTCAGATCAGTCAAAGGATACAGTTCAAAGATTTATTTTTTGCAGGGTTATTTTCCTCTTCAGTGGGTTTGTTCCCAAATCCAGTTTGCTATATGGACTCACAACTAACACAGTTGAGAAATGGGAGTGAGTTGCATAGGGTGAGAGGACAGAAATTTATTAAAATACTCCAATTAAAGGAGGAATAGAAACAGTTGTGTGTTTAGTGTTTTTGAATTTTTTTCCATCTTGGATTCATTTTTGTTGATGAAGGAGACAATATAAAAACAGTAAGTGTAGTGCATTAGAATTACTCCTGTAAATGTAACCCACTGTTAGGTCAAATATGTAGTGGTGAGTCTGTTTGTGATTCATTATTGCATAATTATTAGAAAGATATGATGTTAAGCAGAATGTGTTCTTCAATAGTGAACAGCCCAGATAAATGGGAAACTAAGTTTCTTTCAGCATGAAATATAAATTCTGAGTTTTTATGTTACTGCTTTGCAGGATTTTTTGGGACAGATGTTTTGTACACTGGGAGAAATAGTTGGATCACAGGGGAGCAGACTGGAAAAATCTATTGTGTAAGTATGTAATTCTTGAATGTTGGATGAATATATACTGCTTCATGTGGAGAGGGTCGGTGTTGCGGTGGGGTTTTTTTGTTGTTGTGAGGTATTTTGATACATGGAATTGACAGGCATGGCTTTTAAGGGACAATAAATACTTACAGCCTCCTTTGGGCATCCACCTGCTCCAGCAGGACTGCAGGTGGATCTCTGCTCCACCATGTACCTTGGGCTGCAGGGTGTCAGCCTGTCTCATCGTGACCTGGGCTGTGGGCTGCAGGGAAACCTCAGCTCTGGCACCTGGAGCACCTCCTTACCCTCCTTCTTCACTGGCCTCAGTGTCTGCAGAGTTTTTTTCTCATGTCTCTTTTGAGTGCTGCTAGTGTTGCACACAGGGGTTTCTTTCCCTACTCCTTGATTGTGTTAAGCCAGAGGAACTCCTGCCACTGCTGATGGGCTCGGCTGGCATTGGCTCCACTGGACATGGGGGAAGCTTCCAGCAGCTTCTCACAGAAGCCACCCCTGCAGCTCCTCTGCTGCCAAAACCTGGCCATGCAAACCCAGTAGGGTGTTGTGATCATTACTGCCTCAGCTTGTTTTAACAATGTGATTCATATTCTCTTTAATATTCAGACCTAAGTTGTAAATAAGTGCGGTTTTTTCCTGAATTTTGCGAGTTTCCAAATATAATTGAGTCACCTGATCACTGTATATATGGACTCAGTCTTTTTGACAAGTCCCTAGCAATCCTCCCTGTCCCCTCTGCAACCTCTCTTGCCCTCCTCACCTTCCCTCCCCAAGGACTACACCAATACTTTTTACATTGTTTCCATACCAAGAGCTTAATTGTCCTATACATAAACAATTCTGTTAATATCAGTCTTATGTTCCTTATTAGTTCCCTTCTCTGTACACATTCGCACTGGGAACTACTTCATTTTAAGGTTAAAAAATTCCTCAGATCTGCACATGAGGCAAGTTTCAGTATCTGCAGTGTAATTCAGAAAACTCATAACACTGTTTAAAATTAAAAACACACCTATTCTCACAGTCACATAATCTATAGCTGAAGTAATACTACTTCACTGTATCACTTCCTTGAATAACTTACTCAAAGGTACTCCAAAATTGCATCACTTTGTGTTGTCATAAAGCTTTGCTGATGAACCTTAACTTTTAAGATGTCTTTCAGTTTCTATAGTGAATCACAAGTGATGTGCAATAAAATAGATATTGTAGAAAATACTAAAACCAAACCAAAAATAACCCAAATAAACCCTAAAATTTACTGCGCCAATATTACAAGTGTTAAGTTACTGTTAAGTAGACTGTGTGAAACAGTAGGAAACTGGTAATTTTAATGTAGTTTCTGTAAAAAAAAACTGCACAAAGAAGTGACAAAGAATTAGCTGATCAGATGATCAGACTTCTGATACAGTCGTACACAATTTTTAAGGTCAGCAAATATTGTGATTATTATACAACAGTATTTTGTGATTTTTCCTCTTAATCCCATTCTGGATATTAAACTTTTAAAAACTTGTCCAGGAGATTAGCCTTGAGGATCAGTGCAGTAAGGAATACAATAGAGAAGGTGTGTCAGGTTATTTGCTTTAAAAATTTGTCTGCAAACAAGATTGTCCCAAGAGCAGGTGAGGGAGTTCAAGTAATATCTTGCCCAGGGTGCTTCCAGACCCATCCTAGGAGAGTCATGAGCTCACCGAATCCCAACACCCACAGAGATACGTGGCAGCTGGGGGAACTCCAGTAACAGAATCAGGGAAGTAGCCCCTGCCCAGCTGCAGGGCTGTCCCAGGAGACCTATTCTAAGAACATTTTATACCGATGAAATGTTGTTTACCTTGCTACAGTCTTTGTCCATTGGAATCCTTGACAAGAAACACTAAACAACGTTTCAGGAGTCTCATGCAAAGGTACTTGGTTAAAGTGCTACTAACAGTGCTAGAAGAGTTATACTTAAAATCTATATAACCTACATTTTAAGGCATCAGTTTGACTCATTGTCAGTTGATTCTACTGGAAGCCTGTGGTGACTTGGTTAGAGCAAGGTGCTGACTTTGAAGGAACCCATATTAAGTAAAATGAATCTTACTGAATTCTTGAAGGTCTTCAAAGTTCTTTCTGTCCTCAAAGTTCTAAGTTATTCAGCACAGTACGTGTTTCTTTTTCATGAGAAAATTTCTGAAATATATTTTAAATGTGTTGGTTAAAAATCATCCATTTGGCAGTTTGTTGTCACTTGGTACAGGCTAGTTGAAGTCTGAAATTAGTAGTTTGAAGTTTGCTATGAGAAAGATATCAGTGAAGATTATATGGAGTAAAGGTCTTATTTCATAGTTGTGTAGGCCTATGTAATACATTTTTTTATTGGGTAAACAAGCATTGTTCAGTTCTGGCGTCTAATACTCTGTTGTATGGCAGACCTGGCCCCCAAAAATGGACCCCAAACAGTTGTCCCACCAAAAGATTTTGAAATATACCTTCTTTCTCTTTGTGTGTGGAGCAAGTATTGAGAGTGTTTATGACTTTTTATCAGGTCTTCACAGCCTTTAGGTTTTATTTTGTCATTGGTGCTTTTTTTACATTGGTGGTTTTGACAGTGCAGTGGCTGGACAATTGTGCCTGGTTGACTGTTTACTCTGGACTCTCTGAAGTCTGGATTCCTGGGGCTCTAGGACATATTTGTTTGAATTCATGAAACTATTGTGTTACATTTTAGAATTGTTTGGCTTATACATGTGTGTTTAATGTCTTACTATTCAAACAACAAGAATTCAATTGATGATACTGCATGCCTTCCCTTCTTAGGAATATTTACTGCTTTGAATTACTGTTCTCTTTATGAAGTCATACACTGACATGAATGCTCTTAATGATCTGTGAGTTAAGAAAGCTTTTTCTTTTCACCTTGTTTCTGGAGCTCATTAGCATTTTGCCTTTTCTGTTCTCTGCCAATGGATGCACAAAGAAGAGAGTGCTCAGTGCTGTAGTCCCAGTCAGCTACCCTACAGGAGTGGCACTTTTTGTACTTAATCTGCTTGAGAAGCTTGGATTCCATTTTCTGATTGGCGTTCAAGTAAGCTCTGACATTCTTTCTAAAAGAAAAGTAGACAGATCGAAAGCTTATTTTTCAGATCTGTCTAGTTTGGGCGTGTACAAAAGTCTTACACAATTCAGGGCTCCATGACTGCCACGAGCAGTCTAATTCCACGTCAGATGGAAAAGTTCTTTTACTAAGTCTGCCATGAAAGGATAGTCTTGTCCTTTCTCATCTCAAGCCTAGAGAGTCACCATTGTATTGGTCTGTCGGGCAGGCTGAAACATGCCTTGCACTAATCTTCATGGCAAGTACAAAAGTGAAGATACACAACGCACATTCTTCCCCCTTGCCTTCATGACATGCAAGACTTGCAGTTTCGTTGGTATTGCAAGCACTGGGGGGTCACGCCTCTGTGCATGAACCTGACAGTATTTATTCTTGGCTGGTGTGAGGATGTCTCCTGAACCTCCCTCCCTGTTACTGATACCATTAAGGGCTTTGAGTCTGATGCAGTCTGTCACAGAGGACTCTTGCTCCTAGTGTTGTAGTGTGGTAGCCTGTTATTCCTGTGACTGGGAGCATTTTGTTCAAGGGCGTACTTTAGTGTTGCACTGTATTTTACAGACAGGCCATGTGCAGAGGTGAATGCTTGCTTTAGCTAATTCCTCTTGGAAAATAAATCTAGTCATTCAAAGCAGGTGAAATGGAGAATCTGATACTTTAACAGTAATGTTTGCTCTGTTTTACATGTTGGGTTACTAGATTCATTAAATGCCTTCTCAAGACAAGCTCCTTGCGTAAGATTTGCTCTGACTGACCTTCCATACCCCTGTTGTATTACCATGAAAGGATAATGTGCAGATACATGTACTTCCAGAAATGACCTGATTTCATTTTTTCTCTCAAGAGAGTGTCACCTGCTCAGACATAATCCAGAATTATATGTTTGCATGTTCTCTTCCTAGAGAGAGGATGCTAGCCACATTTGTAACTTGGAGCAATGTCTTTTTCAGGATCTGCTAAGTGCATTCCTGTAGGGGTTCCCTTTAATGAGGAGGCAGAGCCACTGCAAAGCTTAATGAGCGTTCTTTGCTAGTTATTCACATCTGAGTGCCATTGCCTGCTAATGAGACTGTACTGGAGCCAGCTGGCCTGTTTCGGGAAGTTCTTTCTCCTCTCATCTTGCTCTGAACATAATTGATAGAAAAACACCTGAATCCTGGGAATGGGACTTCCTAAGTATTTGTCCTATCCTGTTATCTATGCGTGTGACTGCCAGAGGGCTAGGCTCTATCAATTCAGAGATAATTCTGTAGGTTTTTTAATGATCTGAAAAATGTTCCGTCCTCTGCCTCACTGCCATTTCAGCTTGCAAAATTGGAGGCACATTTTAACCTCTCAGGTTTGTATTCCTGCATAAATCAGTATCTTTCTCAACTTTCTCACCAACTCTGTAAAGGTCTTCCTTTCAGTCCTTGTTAAAACCCAAGGAGTCTTCAGACCATCCTTTCAAAACTTTTTTAGGTGCTGCAGATGTGGTGTCCTGTGACCACTGAAGTGATTTTCAGGGTGCTGAAGTCACTTTTTTTTAATAATGAATGGTTTGTAAGGGAACAGACTCTTTAGTGTCCGCAAATGGTCCAATACTTTTTTGATGCTTGTAGACTAAAGACAAGCACAGAAAGTTTGGACTGTAGAGGTCTTCTGGTAGAGCTTTTAGTTCTTGACTAAGGAGAACTTTTTGTTCTGTAGAGAAATTCTGTGCTAATCTTGATTAAGCATGTCACCTCTTCACCAGCCAGGACTGGTTATATCATGTAAATATTGTCTTTGTTTTGTCAGACCTGTGTGCTGAAGAACCTGTGACACGTCAGACCAAAACTTGCCCCAAGTGCTTTCAGATATGACTAAACCATCTGTATTTTTGACATCTACTCAAAAATCAAGAATTCTTTTTTTTTCCCGCATGCCCACCCATATATCTTCAGGGGATTGCCTCTCCAGTTTTCCCTCATCCTTCAGAGTGATGGTTCCAGACACCTGTATCTCTTAGGGTTGGACATCTCTTGGTCTTCATATTCTTAACATGAAATGTATGTCTTTTCATAAATATCCTTGTGTGCACATCTCAGTTTGAGACAGGCGGGTGTCAGCTGCCATGTGTTACAACTGCAGGCAATGTGGCACAAAGGTCTTTATCAAATGACAACTGTTTGGTAACAATTTGCCAGAAGTGGGATTTTCTTGTCGACAGTTTACTTCTGTCCTTCAGCCCTTCTGGAGGTGATCAAGCATCTGGCACAGTAATCTTTTGGAAGTGGGATAAATCTATTTGACTTCTCATATTAACGAAAATGTTCCATGTTTGTTTCTTCAGACTTCTGTCACTGCCCATGTTATGTCTAAAATACAACCATAATGGCACCTTTAACTGGGCTGAAATACTTTAGTAGCAAGAATTTTGCTTCACATAGTGGTAATTCTGTTTGAGTTGGCATAACCTACCGAGTTGTGGTACAGGGAGCTTCTATTTTTTTTAGTTACAGTTCTGAGATTTTTATTTCCTCCTTCCCTGTCAAAGCCAAAATCATGGTCATTTGTTCATTGAAACATTTTCCAGGTAAGGAAAGGCTGTTGCTTTGAAATTTCAGAAGTTTTTGAGGCCTCAAGAAGAAGCTTCAAAAGAAAAAGTGCAGTTTTTTTCTCCTTTAGAAAATCTGGTGTTTCAGTTTCAATATCCTGTTGCTACAGAGGCTAAAATAGGTAATATTTGGTCTTGAGCTGTTGAAGGGTGACAGATTTAAAACCATGTGATTTGAAGATACTGATAAAACTGTGAATGTGTAATATTTGGAATGAGCAGATTCTTATTTTCTGTTACTTGAAGAAAATTATGTTTTGTCAAAACATATTTTATGAGTCATGCTACATTAAATGAAGAGGACCATAAGTTTTACATACATTTAAATCATCAAAAAAAAATCACAAGAAAAACTTGAATAGTTTCCTTATCTACTGTTCTCCTTTTGAAATTCAGACTTGCCATGTAGTGCTGAGGAGATCCTGGAGAGTGGTCATGTATCTCTACACTGGCAAATGACTGCAGTGGTATAGAAGCAGCATTGCCAGGTGTATTCCTTATAAACTTGATCATCAATATCTGAACAAGAGTTTAGTGAGCTTGCAAGTAAATTGTCATCAGTTTGCTCCTATATTCATGATTTTTAAACTTTTATCTGCTTCCAAGAATTATTTTCTCTCAATTCTTTATCATACCATGTGTGCTGAATTTATTTAAAGTTGTAGAGCATTATAGAAAAATTCAAAAGGATTAAGGAAGTTAATAAAGTAAGAACAACAGTAAGTGTTTACATTATGTTTTGTCTTAACAGAAGCATAGGAGTGCCCTCTAGTTCTCTTAGAAAAACCTAAAAAATACGATAAATTTGAAAACATTCTTACCTTAATGTGATCTTAGAAAGTAATTTTATTCAAATAACTATTTTCAAGAAAGGACTAAAGAAATAAAGAACTGGAAGTAAAGTCAGCATAAGGAATAGCATTAGTTTTGAAGAAAATCAAAAGGTGTGTGCTAATGAGCACGGTAATAGACACTAAGATATTACAGACCTTCATATATAGTATAGCATTATGCAAAAAGTTACATCTCAATATTTGTACTTCCCCCCCCACCATCCCTGTTGAATGTGTTCCCCTCCAAAAGGCTACTAGCACTGAATACTATCAGATTATATGTGTCTTTTCAGTTCCTCTGTGTTCTTTTTGATAAGGAACTGTTTTGTGCTTTCTGTTGTTGAAGCAGCTTGTTTTCAGTTGCTGTCTGGGTGAATTATAATTTATTTTGTGACTCCTTTATTTGATATGATGGTAAGATTATGTGTCTTCAAAGACATTTCAGAGTAGATGTTGTAAAATAAGGCTGGTGTATAGTTTTAAATATATTTTAGGTATTTTAATGAAAATTTGAAAAGGATGCTTTTCATGAATCAGTTATAGGTTCATCTCTAAATGAGAGACATCAGTGGGAGACAGGTTGCAGAAAAGGGAAACTTTATTGCTTGCCATCAGCTTTATGACTTGGAAGCTTACCTTGTGCTGTCTGTGTCAGTTGTAACTTTCATGCATGATATTAAGGAACTGAGGTGATGCAGTTGTATTTTCTTGCAGGGGAATTCCTGGGAAGAAATGTGGAACAGTCATAGTAACAGCAGAGGAGCTAGGCTGTTGCAGAGTAAGTGTGCTCATTACTTTTTCAAAAACAAAATGAAAATTATTTTGAGATTTACACTGGACTGGACTGTCAGTGGTATAATGTATAAATTTGCATTCTGTGATTTATGTGAGAAGTTGAGATACTTTTTTCCTGTAAGTTGCTCTTAGTTTTAGACAGGAAAAGCAGGAAGAATCAGAAGCTGATGTTAAGTCTCTCTGTCTCTCTCTCTCTCTTGCATTCTCTGTCATACTTTATGTGCTCCCTTTCTCACGGTTTCTTGCGATGTCTCACCAGCTGTCACATACTTTCTGGGATATTTTCCTACCTATGTTTATTTAGTATTTGGATTAATTCTTACCTGATCTTTCAGATTTTTATCCTTTAGTCAAACTTTTGCAGCTCATATTCAGAATAGCAAAGAGCTTTGGAATCACTGAATTGCTGAAGTTGGAAAAGACCTTGGGAGTTTGTCTAGTCCAGCCCTCCTGCTCTTCTTAGACCAGGTTACTCAAGGGCTCTGTGGGGTTGGGTTTTAAGTCCAAACAGGCTCTACAGTCTAGTTTCAGTGATTTACCACACGCCCAAGAGAAAGGATTTTTCTTGTCTTTAAGTGGAATTCCTTGCATTTCAAGTATATACCTATTACCACTTCTTTTTCCACTGAATATCACAAAGAGAGGCTCATTTTCTTGAAGGGTCTGGACTCTTAATAGCAAACTGCTAAACCATTTGCTTTACATACAGTAGGAGCAGACAGCAATAAGTTTAAATCGGTGATGGAATGAGTTGTGTCTCACTGGAGTTCTTAAAATTAATTCTGGTATGCTATCCTTGCCTGTGCATCTCCTTTCCTCAGAACGCAATTTTGGATGTTAAAAAATTCTGGAAAAATCCAGAGGCATTTAGCATAGAAAATTATTATTTCTCTGCAACCTCCTAGCAATTCTTGATTCCAGCCATTCAAACTGCACTATGAGGACATGAATGTAGAGGTCATCTAGAGGACAGATACCTTCATTTATTTTGTTTTCTATTTGCATAGTTTAGTCAGTGATTTTTAGGGGGTTTTTTAGTAATTTTTTTGCATTATCCATTTCAGGATTCAGTTTTGATGCAATTTTGTGCAAACAAACTAGACAAGAAGGACTTCTTTGGGAAATCTGATCCTTTCCTTGTATTTCTTCGAAGCAATGAAGATGGCAGGTAGATGCCTGTTAAGTATTTTTGCTGCTAAATGCTAGGCAACTTAATTGTAATAAAATAGCTAAATAGTGTTACTTTTGCTGAGATGTAGTATGCCTTTAAATTAAATTGAATTCTCAAAATTGTAGATGAAAAATAGACTAATGTTTGGAAATTGTGTTAGGTAAAAATATAATGCAAATTTGGAAATACAGTTTATCTTTTTGACAGTGTTCTAGGAAATAGAATTCGAAAATACCCTAAATAGAAGTTTTCTTACAAATGGCTGTTTACTACATTTGTGCTTTATTTTGTTAAAGCAGAGTAATCTGTTGTGCTGCTAAAACTTGACATGCACTGGCCAACACACTGCCTGTGTGTGGGTCTACTGGCAGTCTAAGTTTTCTTGGAAACTTAAAATCCTCACTTCTAACATCATATCAAACCAAAGGCTGGATATGTTTGATATTTATTGTTTCAGTAGCTTACCTGGCACAGTTGTTAATGTAAACTTATGTATGAGTATGTGTGTCTGTTCCCTGCACTTTTCCTCTTGGAGGCAGATATAGGTACAGTTTCTTGAATAAACACTGAATATCTTAATTGCAAGCCCGAAGGAGTTAGAGCTCCTTTGTGAGTGGCATTAAGGTCATTGGTGGAATTTCTCTGGGCATTACTGGGAGTACTGGTATATGCAGTTTCTCTTGGCCTTTAATGCCATGCCTTTCCACTTCCTTCCAAAGGTGAGTGTTGAGCCAGTGATTTTTTTTCTTTTTTTTTAATTGATCTCCTGAATCCAGCAGGATGTTGGGGCAGAAATTCTGCATCTGTGGCAGAAGTATGCTTCCTTCTCTGTTTCTTAGCTGCAGGCATGTCTTCTGAAGCATAGCCAGGATGAAAACCCAGGCCTTTGGAATTGCCCCAGAGGACAACTTTAGTTACAACTGTATAAGGAATTTCAGTAGTGATTTCACCAGTGACCTTGCCTCTTGTTTTCTTTTGAAAAACTCAGTCCCCAGGATGGGGGTTCAAAAGATTAATTTTATTTTTGCATCATTTAGAGAAAGCAGAATACATTAAACCAATTCATATTATTTCACCTGACAGAAGGTGATCATGGGATCTCACGGGCTTATAGTTTTGACCTGAAACAGCCTTGGTTAAAAAAATCATGGACATAAAATGAGGAATAAGAATCCAAAAGCCATCACTCCTTTGGCTCAATTTCTTAATCTGCTAAGAGTCAAATCCTTACAAGACCATTTTCATTCTGGATCTGTGACCGAGGTCTGTTTAAAAAGTGGGATGGCAACTGCTCTTGCCTGAAATAACTCACTGAATGGTTTTAATTCTTGTTGAAGTTTTGGGTAAAAACATTTTAGGTTTAAAGTGGTTTAGCACTCCACCTTGTAATCTCTCTCAAAGGGTCTGTCCCCTTCGTGATTTCACCATGTTTCTTTTTTCTTATATGAAATTTTATATGGACATTGTGTGAGTGAGTACAGACTACAGCCCTTTTTATTTCACGTTTTGTTAACCCAAAAGAAAAAGTAAATAAATGCAGTATATATTTTTTTAAATTACAGTTTTACAATCTGCCACAAAACAGAAGTCGTAAAAAATACATTAAATCCAGTGTGGCAGGCATTCAAGATATCTGTCAGAGCACTGTGCAATGGAGACTATGACCGGTAAGCTATGGGGTGTGCTTCTTAGCATATATGAGTTTTGTCCCCCAACTCATGTATTCTTTTATATATAACTTTTTCTGTGCAGTTCACTTCATGCATAATAGGTGTTCAAAACTCTTTGTCACATGAAAGAATGTAGAAAAATAAAGCAAATATGTTAAATCTGTAAGAAATGCTATGGGTGATTTCTGGAAAAAATTCTTTGCTCCATGTGGTGGGCATAGAAACAGAAAGAAAAGACTAAAGAATGGCCACTGTGATTAGTGTGCTGGAGTATTTTTTAATAAAGTTTCAATGAGAAACAATGATCTGTCTTCCTTGAGTGTATTGTAATGTCAGAGAATGCTTTTAAATGAAAGCGTTTAAAATACATACATCAGTAGATGAAAAATACAGAAGATAATCATCTTCAGATTTGAAGTTTTCAGTGATCCCATGCAAAAGATCCATCTTTGAATGGCAGGAATACCATGTTTTTAATAAATATTTTGCCAATAATAACAAGCAAATGGATATTTTTAGGGTCATTAAAAATGGTTACTCTTTCAATTAGATGCGATAAAAATGGAGAAATTTCATAGTAAGTACATCCTAATCAAACAGAGTTTTAACTTGTGTCTGGGTTTATGTGCATAATGCATGAGCAAAACAGTGCTCATGAAGCTGATCTCTGGACACTGCGCTATGTATCATACTGAAGAAAACAGTTTTCTTAATAATTAAAAAAAGATATTTTTCATGGAGGCATATTAAATTAACTCCAGCATTCCAAAATAGAGTTAAAAAGTGTAATAGTACTCCTCAAACTATTGTGTTTCTGTTGTTGTCCTGTGTTGATTCTACTTTGTATGCTCTGAACATAATGTATTTAGTGAATGCCTTATGAATAAAGGCTCTGTGAAACTTCATAATCCTGCCTACAACAGTCATGTTTCAAATTAAGAAACACTCACTGGCTGTCAGAATAATTCAAATTAGTGCATGCTGATAGTCCAGAAAAAGCATCCAAAGTTTGTTTTTTTTTAATTTGAAAACTTTTCTTTCTAAAGGTAAGGATTAATTTCCTAATCTCAGTGTGGTAATACATAGAAACACAAACCCCAGAAATTTCTTTCAGATAGTAATAGTTTCACAGATAAAATTTAGGTACTCTGGGTGCTGTCATTAATGTAAAAGGTGGAAATAATGTCATTAATAAGTGTATGTCACAGTAAACCTTCATTCTGACTTTGGGAAGACTGACTCTTCAGTTAGTGCATACTTTTGAATGAGCTCTGTCCATTTCTGTCATTATGAGAAGACCAGGATTTGTGTAATTTTTTCAAAATATAGTGTATGTATATAGTGTATATAGTATAAGTGTATATATATAGTGTATATAATATAAATATAGTGTATAGTTAGACGATGTTTTCAGCTGTCACATGGATGACATTTCAGTACTAGAATAGTACTTAGTATCTAATATTTTTGTTCTTTTTGTTAGTATAAGCTCTTAGACACAGTTCTTTTCTGCATAAAAAGTTTTAAGACAGATACCCATCTCTTGACTTTTTTAAAATGTTAAAGACTTCTTTAGATCAAAAGAGGGAACCTACCCTCTAAACTATGTCCTTTTATATCCATATGTGAAGATTTGAAAGATCTTTTAGTATCTTGCATGGCACGAAAAATATATAAAACTCAAGATCTGTGATAAATTTCAGGAGAGAGGAGCTTTATTCAAGGAATAATTGAATAATTGCTCGTATTGAAGTTGCATGTCTGAAGATCTTTCTGAGGAATTTATCTTGATATTCTCAATGATTTATTTTAATGATTCAAGTGTTCTTGCAGAGTTGATTTGGCTATTTGAACATGGATTAGTATGGCAATTCATAACTTAAATTCCACTAAACCTTACATAAATCTGTAGTAGTGTGGCCTGACTATCTTAATAGTAACAGATCTTGAAACTGGCAAGTAAAATAATGGTTCTCTAGGGGAAAAATATACTGCCTTTTTTTACTAAATTAAATATGGTTTCCTTTCAAAGGTCAAATACTTGGTGGGATAAAGTAGGTTTGGAGCTGTTCATCACTTCATTCCACAAAATAACTTTAACTTTTATCAGTTTTCATTTTAAGGTAACTTAAACCCAAACTAAATTCTGCAAGAGGTATAAAATACAACAAATGGTGTGGTCAGAGCCTTTTAATTTGAGTTGGAAAGAGAAACATACAGACAAAGTACTTCCTCCTTCACCTATTTTGGAGTATCATAAAATGTGAAAAACAACTAGATATTAATTTATCCATGTACATAATACCAACTTTATCCCCAAAGAGTCCTTTCCTAGTAAAGAAAATAATTCAAAATGTATTTGACTGTCTTTGATTGGAAGGATGGGGAGCAGTTTTCCTGGAAGCAAATTATAAAGTAATGGCTTAGATTCCTGTCCTCTCTATTAATACCACTGACCTGATGACTTCATGTGAAACTGTTCTGAAAAATACAAGAAAGTAAAGTTGTTGCTTAAAATAATAGGAGATCTAGAGGCGTGTTTTTTTGTTTTTTTTTTATCCCACGTTCAGTTCATTTTAGACCAGATAGGATTCAGTTACTGATTGTTGAATTTACTTATATATGTCACTTTCTGTAGTAAAATGAGATAAAGCTGTGTACTATCTCCATCCTCATGTGTGTTTTCTATGTCATTAATAATGTTGATGATGGTACACTTTGTAGTATTTGTAAGAAATGCACTCCTCAGCTAAGTACCTAAAATAGGACTGATCCTTTACATGAGAAGTGTTTGCGTTCTACATTTTGTCTGTTTCCCAGTTAGCCCTGATGCAAGAATAGGTGGAGCTGTCCTCAGAGGTTCATGTTACTCATCAGGAAACAGACAAAATGTGTTCTTAAAAACGTTGATAATACTTCAAGTTTCAAAGAATCTTCTATTAAAAAACACAGAAAATTCAGAACATCAGCAAGTAAAAATATATTGGTTGAACTTCCAGTGTGTTTAATTGTGTCCTGGGTTTCCACTGTGTTTTAGTACTGATTTCTGAAGATGTGTTGCATAACCTGAAGGACTGGCTATTTGCTGCCTCATGAGAAGTGAATGAAAAATTCTACTTTCTGGATTTGGCACAATTGATGCACCCCTATGCATTTAAGTTTAAAGGCAATCTGAGTACATTTTAACATGTGTTTAATAAGGATGTGTTGTTGGTTTTATTTTTAGGACAATTAAAGTAGAAGTGTATGACTGGGATAGAGATGGAAGGTAAGACATTAGTTCTCTTATTAAACTTTAGGATTACCTCTGCATACTTATAGACCTTTTAAAAGGTATAGTTATTTCATGTCCAGAACAGGATTAGAGAATTTTATTTATCAATATTTAGAGGTATAGGTACTAGAAAAAGAGTTCTGCCATGATACGGTTTTGTTTTGCAATTGTGGTAAGTACTAATGCCTGTTTCAAACATGCTGTTTGTATATTCATTTGTGGAACAAACAAGATGGAATACTTTATGATCTGTAAAATCAATTTTGGGAATCTCATTATGCTATCAGTTAATGTAGATGTATGAAGAGAGAGACTATCCATTTTATAATCTTTTTTCTTTTGCTTAAAACACTGCTTTATGAACTATTGCTTTTCAAGTATAATAAAATGTATGTGCCTGCAATTGCCACTTTGTGGTTGTCTAGATAACGCAATATAGCAGCCACCTATTAATTGTCTTGATTTCAATTTCAGTTTGACCGTTCATTTCCATGTCTGTCTTCATCAAAATGTGGTAAACTCTAGAGTTGGAAGACCTGAGTTTTATATAACTCTGTTGCTGGAAAGAGCAGCATAATATCTATGGATTTTCTGTAGCTAAATTCAGTAGAGATATCTACTATTATTCTGTACTGACTGGTTTGTTTTGTTTGGTTTTTTTTTTCCCCCCCCTGAAAAAAATTAGCCTTTCAAATTGTCTTTATTTTGGTAAAAAATGAAGAATTATTTTTTAACATGCTGAATTGATACCTCCTATTCTTTTAAAAATGTCTGAGCTTGTATCTTAATACTTGGTTAGAAACTCGTAGATCACATTGCTAAAACTAGGTGTATTATAATAATATGTTTATTTCTATTTATGTTTAAGTTGATCTATCTTAATTATTTCCTATTAATTTATCTTTTAAAATATGGATATGCACCTGCATTTTTATTTTTAATGTTATTTATTTTACAGTAATGTCTTTAATATTACCAATGAAATTTGCTTCTAGTATTATAGATAATGCTATTGTTCTTCTGTGACAATGGATCTTGTAACCATAATGGGCAAATTTATCCTGTGCTACCTTTCATTTCCTTGCTGACAACATCCAAAAGCATATTCAGCTTTCTCAGGTTACAACTTTGTCTTTTTGGTTCCATCATGAGGCCTGTTGATTTATAAGCATTCTTGACACATATTTACCCTCTAAAAATACATGCTAGTGCAAATTCATCCCTGTTGATCAGATATTCCCTGGAGAGGAAAAATTACATGGTTTTGTAATGAAAATAAGTATGTTTAAATTAACAAAGCCATACTAGCAAAAAAAAAATCACTGCGTTCCTGTTAGAATTTCTGTTAATATCCTTTCCTCGCTGAGATATACCAGATCCTTAAAAATTTGATATATTTGTACTCTTGTGTATAATCTACAGTATTTTTTTGAAAATAAACTAAGAATGAAAAGTTAAATTATATTGCCAAGTTAATTAAAAATAAGGATTATATTTTATTAAGGTATCAAACCCCATATGCTGTCTCATTTTGTCCAAATTTGATAAGATTAAAAAGAAAGGAAGACATCTGACAAATAATACTGTGTAACTACAATTCTGAGTGAAATCTTGAACATATGTAGATTTGAGGCAACCACATTAGCCTCTCCTCTCAAACAATTTGCAACGTAATCTGCTTTTGCTCACATCACAATCTGAATACCTATAAAATTAATATTTAAAAAAACAAAAAGTGAGAATACGATTTACATGTGTTACTTTTTATTCTAATTGTATGATTTATTTTTTTTCTTTCTTGTTTCTGTCTTTTTTTTAATTTAGAAGCAGGCAGAGCACTGACATCTCACATGTTAAATTCTTCCAGAAGATGAGACAGCACTCATCTCGTATAACTTCAGACAATATAAAAATCAGACAAGTAGATTGAACTAATCATTTAAGCTACTTCAGTAGCTTGCAGGGGAAAATGGTCTGATTGAATCCATCCTACCTGGAATAAATTGCCAGTTGATGATGCTTATGACTTACTAGTGATCATAGCAAGAACCTAAGTGCCTAATTTCACTTTGCATTGCCAAGTGTATCTGAAATGAATCCCGTTCAAGAGTTACTCATAACGATTTTTGTACAATTCCACTGTTGCTCAGTTTATATTAATTTCCATTTTTGATGGGCTCTTTTTGTAAGCAATTGTTGCACTAGATGATCATCTCACTATGCTGAATCTGTTTGCTCCAAAGAAGTGCAGACTGGGCAGGGACAGCCTTTGAAAGATTGCCTGTGCTCTAGACAGCAAAGCAAGTTATACTGAATATTGCAGGCTATTCTGCAATCAGGAAGGCAGCATTACCGTGCATAATCTTGATTTCTGATTCCTGATCTGATTCTGACTTCTTGAGTCTTGACCAAGAAGTTTTATTTTTTTCCTTTTTCCCCATTCTGTGTTCTCTGTGCTTTGTAAAAACAGCATCACAGTGCTTTGGCTTGAGCTTCTTACTGTCATGTTCCTAAATTGCATTGTTAAAAGTAATTGTCATCATGTAATATCATCATCAAATAGCTCTCATTTATTTTCAAGCATTGCTTAAAATTTCTTGACTGAACATAAAATAAGCCCTTTGTAACATTAACACTATTAATTATTAAACATCTCTTTGTCTTAAACCAGTTTTTGCACAAAAATTGTCAAAATGTGAACTACTTGTTCTTAATGATAACTTACTGCTTCTAAGAGCTGTGACAACCCCCAAAATATTTGATGCTATAAAAGTCACAAAAGTTAGTTTTTTACTTTAGACAAGCTGGTTTGTGTGAAACAGTCACATTTTTGTGTGTTTGTTCATTCCTTTGGGTTTTTATTGAGTTTTTTTATCAAAGAATACTTGCAGACAGGTCTAACAGAAGGAAAAAGCAAGATAATGTGCAACTTGACATCAGCACTATTCTGATGTTTTCATTTCTCTCTGAAGGTTTCATTTTTACTTAATTTCAGAAAAAAATATTATTTAGCATAGATGGTGCAAAAACCATTTCAGTTTTGATATGGCTCTTAAATAGAAGTGGTTTTTCTTGAGTTTTAAAGCTGTAACTAACCTGGAGCCACAGATCCATTCATCTGAGAATCTCAACACTGCTGGCGAGATTTTAAATTGCACATTCTGTGCTCTTCCACCTTACTCTTTTGTCCTCCATCTTCATCCTTCCTCTCCAGCTAGATAGTTGATTTTTAAATTATTCCATTTTCCGTTTCTCTTTGACATATTTCTGATTATGCTTGTCCTTTCCTCCATTGTTTTTTCCTTCAGAGCCAACCTAGGGCAGGGGCATACATTCACCTGAATTAGTGTTAAGATCCAAGTTGATGATCTGTTTGTTAAATGCAGTGAACTCTGAGACTGAGTATATATGCTCATGTCTTTTTAACATGATGAATCAAGAGGAATTGTATCTTTCTAACTCAGGTCTTGTCAGTGTTTGTCTATAGCCACAAGGAAAGGAGGCTTTCTAGTGTCTTTTGGAATTAAAGAAGCAATTACTTCTAAGCAGTACCAGTTTCTTTGCTTCCCAGAGGCAGTCCTGTCTGGATCTGCTTATGTTTCCTGTTTGCTACAGCGTGTTCGTAGGTACTCATTAAGCTATTGTTTGGATTTCTACCCTTTAAATAATATAAGGATAGAACTGTTATGAAAGGTTCCAGTTTAACCAGTAAGCCATGGCTCCCCAAGGTTTAATATACCTTTGCTACAGTCCACATACGACTCAAGTGCCATAGCCTGTATGGATGGCTTCCTCTGTTCCCTGGTTAAGTAACCATTGCAGTCTGGAGGGCATTTCAATAAAGGAGATATACTTCTAAAATACATGCCTTAAGAAAAGTCTTTGTCTATCTTGGAAGCAATTTCCTTATCTCCAGACTGAAAGGAGTGCTTCATGGGAGGTGGTCCATTCTGAAATTGCCTAATCAGGAATATCTTCACCATATAGTATTTCACAAGCTTTCTTACAGAATGCTTTGCATATTCCATGTGCATTAGCATTATGACGGAACCTTTTAGTTGTTTGATTTACATATTTTGTGAATTCATGCAGGTGTCAGAAAATGATATTTATATTTGAGGTTTTGTTGATTTAATTTCGTTTCATCATGAATAAAGCAAGAAATAAATTTCATATTGCTATGGATTGTTTCCATTTTTCCTCTTCTCGCAACATTCAGATTTACTTAAATTTGCCATTAATATTTATAACTTAATTAGTAAGTGTGCTATATTTCTTAAAAACAAGTTTTACAAGTCACAAAGTCACAAAACATTGACTTGCTGTTCTAGTTTACCATTAGAGGGAAAGTAAAAGTCAGTTTCATAGCTTGCCAGATGTGGAGGCAGAGTGTAGGGGGAACACAGTGCCTTGTTAGGGCACAGCTGGAGAATTTGTAGCAGCAGTGAGGAAGGTTCATTTGGGCAGAGTAGAGACTGGTCTTGTGACTGCTGGGAGGTGTGTAGGCACTAACCCCTGTGGTTGCTTCCACTCCAGGAGCCTGTGAGATGGAAACACTTGTGGCAGTGCTGTGGTTTCTGTGCCCCAGTTCCCTGACCCCATCTGCTTCTCTCAGCGATGCTTCATCCACTGCACTCCCTCTGGCCACTCTGCTCACAGTGGCTCCTTGGCAGTATGCCAGCCTCTCTTTAAGAGTTGACGAACAGTTTTCAAAATGTGGATGACAGCACATGAGTGCCAAATGTATTCTTGGAGCAGGAATGGAGTCTAGAAAGAAGCTTGTTGGCCACTGCTTTACCATTAGTTAAAATCTGCTTTCCAGTAGTGCCTGATACCAGAAGCTGAGTAGCCTCAGTGTGTTGCCTTTCTCTTCCCAGATGGGAAATAAACTTTGGATCTTTCCCTTAAAAGTACCATTCAAATGTCATGTTACACAGATTGTTAGGACTGGTCTTTTCTGATTTAAGGTACTCATTGCATGCTCTTAATGCATTCCTTTCTCTCAAGTAGTCTCTCACACACTGCAGAGTCTGTAGTACCAGTGGTCATCCAGTGAGGAAATGGTGATAGTCTTTGGCAGCCCACTCTGTTTTATCAGATTCTCTAAGCTTACACTGGGGACAGTCATTGATTTACAACACAGTCTTCATTGTGCAGCTAAGTTAAGCAAAAGCAAAAAGATGTAAGCTAATACTTTCCATCTCTAAATTTATGTTACTAATAGTGTGAACACACAGCAGGAGAGAGAAAGATTTTTCAGCAAATTGTATCTGTTGCCATTGCTCCTTTTTTTGGGTGTCAATTCATATTGGCTGTGCTTCTCTTTTTCATGAATAGATAAAATACATGTTTAAATTACTGAATGCTGTGTATTTGATTTGAAAACCATTTTTTTAATACAGCCATGATTTCATTGGAGAATTCACGACAAGTTACAGAGAGTTGTCAAGAGGGCAGTCTCAGTTCAATGTGTATGAGGTAAGTATCCTGAGTATTTACTCACTTTCAAGAAAAAAAAAAAGAGAAAACAATGAGGAAAAACATTGAAAACAATGGAAATATATTCTTGCCAATAATGAAAAGACAACCCTGTGTGGCTATAGCGTGTTTTTTTCTGTATGGTGTGCAAATCTTTGTCATTCCTTAAGCTATCCTTTAACTGATCTCAGATTACTGTCATTAAACTTTGGTATTTTGTAAAATTTAATCTTCCTAATATAAGTGATAACTCTAATGGTTTAGGTAAGAACTAATGCAAGGCAGGGAAGGAGGATGCTCCAATTGTGTACTGCACTTTTAAGGTGAACAAAGGCTGCAGTGTAGAGCAGGACAAAGATAAAGCCATTGGGTTTTTTTCATATTTAAATCCAAGATCATCCCAGAGTTACTGTAATTTTCAACAGTGTCACAACACAGATTACTGTATGCAGTGAAAATGTCCTTTCCTGTTGTATCACTGGCATGACTCCTACCCTACCAGGAATATTCTGTCGTAACATCTTAAGTCATTTTTCAGTTTCTTAAATATAGTATCAGTGTCATACTCCCAGTGGCAGCATACGTTTTCTGAGCGTCTTACGTTTTGCTTCCCCACATTGCAGTCCTCCATACTTTGGTACTGCTTCTACTTGATTAATCTGTACAGTTTCACAACAAGAGACTGGATAAATTATTTTTAAAGTGGTTTGCATTTACAGACTGACCCAGGGCAATTGGAGAAGTTTGTGTTTGAGTGAGTGTCCCATGTTTTCAAATTGAAAACACTACCAGAACAAGTTTTTTTCAATTGAGCTTTTTTGATAGGTTAGGGTTCATTCAGCTTCCTATGTTCCCACAGGGGTGTAAAATTTTCAGAGGCTAAAAAAATGTGTTGTTTAATTTATAAAGTTGTCTGAAATTTGGAAAAAAACCCACATCAATACTTCAGCTATTACAGTGCCTGGAATTACAGGAGAGAAACAAGCTGTGAATTCATCTTTGCTCCCAAGTAGATGCCTTGTTTCCCATGATATTTCACTCCAAGCCATCATGTAGTTCTTACAGTTCCTAAGATGCCAATTGTCAAGTTACCTGAAGCAGAAAGCTCAGATGAATCTCCTTTTTGGCATTTAATGACTGCTGGCGAGCAATATGCTGCTAATTCAGGCCTGACCATTGAATTCTGGAGAGCAGTGAATGAGCTGCCACAGGGCAGACAGGCAGTGTGTTACTTTCCCTCTTCCAGGCAATTGTCAGCAGGACTCATGCTCTGGCTAAGATTTTGGTTCAACAGGAATTACTGCGTTGTTCAGTAATCACCATTACACAGATTTAATCCATTGCTCACCAGTCAAAGCACGGTTAAATGGAGGGACAGGAGTTACTTGGGGTTTTTACTAAGTGTTAAAGGGCTTCAGTGTGTTTAAGGGAGTAAAAGCTTTGAAGAATATTTGGAGTAAAACAGTGTGGTGTACTGGAGGGAGAGAGTCACTTCTTCAGCCTGTTCGGGAAGACCTCAAATGATAGTTATCTGTTCCAGCCTTACATTTCACATCTGTTCTGCGTTGTGCAAGGAATAGGATCTTTAAATGTCATTTCATTTTGGTTAGGGGTGAGAATTTTTGGAAGGTATGTATTACTGTTTTTCCCATTTTCAGGCAAAATTGTTTAAGTATATTACATCAGATAAGTGACTAACATTTCAGTTGGGAATGTTTTCATTCCTTATCGTTTGCAGAACATCTGCGAGTAGTTTACAGTAACACTTGGCAGTAAGCCCACAAGGATTTGAGTTTCCTTGTTATATAGTTGAGCGACCTAATTACCAAAATAATGTTTTGCTCCTAGTTCCATGTGAATGTCTGAAAAAAGCAGGAGCACACTTTAGTGTGTGTGTAATGAAGTTGACTGAGACAAGGTATTCAGAAGGAAAACAACTTTTATTGGTGGCTAGAGTGAGAAATTTTATAGATGTGAGTTCCAGACATTCAAGAAAACTATTTAATGCTTTGTAGTCCAGTTCCATGAAGATTCTTGTGTATGAATAGTGGACTGAGCCCCTGCAACTCCTGTACACCACACAGGTGGTGGTCTCTGCCAGTTCCATGAAATTACTTCTGGCAGAAAACATCTGTTCCCCCAGTCACTCTTCCTGTCAGGCAGATCCCGTCAATGCACCAAATACAGAAACTGGGAGCTGAACAGCACACGTGTTTCTCAGGTAATACCAGTGAGAAGACGGAAGGAGGTTAACTGGTCTGTGAAGAGGCGCATTGTGAGATGACAAAGTAGTGACACTGAAACCCTGGAATCAGGAATGCAGAAAAATACAGAATCTTGTGAAAATTTGGAGAGTGTTTCACTGAGCACACAGATATAATGAACATTCTCACCTCTGTTGCCCCAGTCCCTTACTTGTCAAATGTGAACACCAGCACTGGCGTTCACTGGTTTTCAACATCGCATCACCCAGCAACGAGATGCATAAGTAAGCAGCATGCTGAATGCACTGAGAATCCACTGAAGATAGACTATTTTACTGTTTGTATCTGTGTTTCTAGGTAATAAATCCAAAGAAAAAAGGAAAAAAGAAAAAGTATGTTAATTCTGGAACAGTAAGTAAATATATTTTGTTACTGGATGCTTTTCTTTTTCTTGAAACAGGGTAGGTGACCTGTAACTTAACAGGATTAGACTAGAACCTGCTGTGAAAGCCACATTAAACTATTTACCGTTATACAGCATTTATTTTCAGATTTTTTTAACTTGAGTCTGTTAAAAAAATGTATCCAAATGTGCTGTGAAGTTGCTAATGGCTTCCAAAGTAAGCTCTACAGCTTCATTCAAATTCTTGAAATTATTGGATTCAGCTATATTAATTTTTATCTGAAACATACCTGCACTTTTAAGTCAATTTTCTTTTTAAATTTATCTGATCTTTTTAAATCTTCATTAAAAGCTTGTTTATCATGGGTAAACCAAAAAGAGTCAACAATTTTTATTACCAACAGGTTTTTGTAAATTTCTGTTAAAAGATGTATTAGTATAGTTTGGGATGAGAGTTTGTCCCTTTGTTTGTATTCCTTGTTCTGTTCTCATGTTTATGAGTCATTTGCCAGCAATGCAAATATTTCACTTCAGCACTTTCTCAGCTTCCATGTCCTGGCATCCATGATGTTCAGAACATCATTTACAAAAAAAAAAAAAAAAAAAAGGAATATAAAAGTTGAAGATTTGTATATTGGAAAACCCAATCAAATATCAGATAGGTTTTTTGAAAGCACATCCAGCATGTGGATTTCTTCCATGTGAATAGTTCCACTGAAATCACTGGGGTTACTTTAATGCTGAGCTGTAGTCTTGAAGGGGTGTTTTGACATTCTCACATTCTTCTGTAGCTCTGTTTATCAGTAGGGAAATAAACACTTATTTTCTAACTCTGCTTTAAATTGTGAAAGAAAGGCAGAAGCATCTTGCCCATTAAAATTTACAATGCAATATCAAATTCTTTTTATATTCCTTTTACTAAAATCTATCAGGTTAATATAAAGGTCTGTTGTGCTAAATTAGTGAGTCAGAAGCTTAGGTAAAGTGATTATTTTCAACCAGTGCTACAAGTGTACCCAAAATTGTAGGCATGAAATCTGGCTTAGGATACAGAAGAGCAAAGAATGTATTTTTGTGTTCAATTTTCCAGTCGATTTTGGTTTAAAATATTTTGACATCTTTGTATGTATGTCTGCTTTTGAAAGAATATATTTTACTCATGTTTGAACAGACAAAATCAACTGTCTTATTAGTCTTTGTTTTCAATTACATCAAATTCCCAGCTGTTACCAATTTTCATTTTCCTTCTCTACCTGTGTCCTCTTCTGTTGGTTTTGTAATTTCTTTATCAAGTCCTCTTTGTCCCTATTTGCCCTTACTTCTAGTAGTCCTTCAGTCTTCCCTTCTGCTTCTCAAATAGTCACTTTCTTGCGTGTTTGCCTGCACTTTTGTTTTTCTTTTCCCCGTTGTTCACCCAAGATACTCTTTAGCCCACAAATGTCTAATGTTCAAGCCAGTCACCAAGACCATCATTCTCACTAACAGGAAGTAGACTTTTGGAGAACTTAAAGAGGGTATCTATCATTGACTGCTATCTCACTGCTACTTTTAAGGACTATGTACATTTAGTACAAATCTCAATTTATTATTACTTACGGTGTCATTTCAAATTGAGACAGACAAATTACATACTAAGCAGAAATGTTTCATGGTTAGTTTTAAACAAAACCTAGTAGTAAAATGAAACATTCACTGGATAAAACTTGAAACACTGGGAGTCATTTCTTTATGGAAGTAAATGCTTTGGGCACTTAGGAAATTGTTTTAATTTTATGCTTTTTAAAATCGGATACACTGAAAATATTTGCTTAAATTAATTAGGAAAAAGATGACCAGCTGTCAGAACAGGTGAATCAATGTTACTGTGTCCAGTGGGAAAATGTGTAGAAATTCCAGTGTTCTGTGCAAGACTGTGCTACTGGTAGCCTGGTAGAACTTTGTCATGATCTTCGGTTCTCAACTAGATCATTCTAAACTCTGTTAGTTACTATGAATCACAGAGAACCTCTGACAAAGGAAGGAGGATTTAAGACAGAACTACTACCTGTAATTTCATTCTGAAGCATTTTCAGTTTTTATGTTTTGCTGCAGGTGGATGCAAATTGAATTTTGTGACAAACTCCCATCCCCTTTTTATTCTTAGTATCATTATCAGTGAAATTGCTATGAGTAGTTAAGCAGTTTTCACTGCCTGCCTATTGCACTTACTGTGAGAGAGTTTTGTATCACCTTGTAAATAAAATAATTTGATTTTTTTCCTTCATAAATACTGCACAGTATATGAAGATCTTAAATGCTGGATCTTTCCCACTTGAGTTTGTACTTCTAAGACTTGAAACTTGCTAACACCTTTAGGTGGCTCTATGTTTTTGAGCTATAGAATTTCTGAATAATGAAAGCTGACTGAAGAAATTTCTTATCTTTGTGTTTATATATTTCACTTAAAAATTTATGTTTCATATAAGTGTATAATTTACTAGATTTTTTCATCCTTGACTTGCATCAATAAATACCACTTCTAATGTGAGATGAGTAATTACATAAGTAGTTGTAATTGAGCTCTTTAAACAGTGTTGAAGTGCTCATAGAATCGGTGCATTATCATCTAGCCTCTAATACTCATTTGTAGATGTAGTACACAGTGATCAGAAAACATGCATGTGGTAGCCAGCTCTGGAATACAATCTTCCATTGCTTACCTTTTCCTTATTTAAAAACAAACAAACAAACAAAAAACACCAAAAAAACCAAACCAAACCAAAACAAACAAACCAAAACAAAAAAGGAAATTGTAGTAGATTTCTCAGCTTGCCTCTTCCCTTTCCAGAACTGCCTATTGAAATTATTCAATATCTTTTTTTAATCTTCTTTTTTCCCCTAACACTGTAGGAAATTACATCTTAAGGACAAAACTCCAAAAACATAGTGCTTATGTCTCTGCTTGTTCCACTGGAAAACACACAATTCATGTATGACTCTCTTTTATTTGCTTTCAGGTAACGTTGCTTTCCTTCCTAATTGAAACAGAAGTTTCATTCCTTGACTATATTAAAGGCGGGTATGTGATTGTCATCAAACCTTTCTTGTTTTCAGTCTTACTATAGTTTGCTAGTGATTTATTTAGAACTTGGCATATGATCACTCTCAGTAGTATCTGTAAGGAGTTGTATTGTTTCCTTGTTTTAGCGGCTGTGCTTTCCTACATAAAGCCTGCAGATACTTACTGACTTCAAGGAACTTCACTTACAGCATTGGAATTGGTATTGATAATGAGTAATGATCTCTGATCAGCCAAAGAAATTCCACTTAAGCTTTTTCCCCTCTCTTTTTCCAAAAAAAAGGAATATAATTCAGTACACTGCTCTAGGTTTAAAGTATGAGCAGTAATACTTAAAATTTAATTATTTTATTTAGAATCCTTTTTAGTGATTCACAGAATTATTTCTATGTACATCTCAGTGAAAACTGTAGAGGTATTTATATATAATCTTACCTTTCTGCAACATATGCAGTTACATAAACATGATGAGGAGGCTCAGACTCAAGTTATTTTCTTGGGCTTCTCCCTTCCTTTGTTGGTCTCATTTAATATTGCTATTTATCAGTTGCAGTCCAGTTGACAGATTAAGAGGGTAGAGGAGACTTTGTCATTAATCAGTCTGTTTTTCCATCAAGTGTGTTCTCCAGAATTGGGTTTTTTTTAGTTCCCTGTTTTTCTTCCATTTAGTTAGAAAAGAGATAGAAAACACTGATTCTACAATAGACACAATATTTGCTCATACATAAATGGATTCATGAAATATTTCATGTTCAGAACTTCCATTATAGTTGATTTGAGGTGTATAGAATTAATACTGATTTAGTGAAAATCTTGACAACTGTAATTGTAACAGACTGGGAGTACAGTATCAATTTCATTTATGTTTTGAGTCTGCATCTGTTTAATTGGGGTATTCCAATATGTATCATCAATATGACTGCTGCTTTCTTGAAGAACTTTGGAAAATTAAATAGAAGGTTTGTCCATAAAGTCTTTCTTTGTTTTGCTACATAAGACTGTTTTTTATAGCAATATGGCAGGAAAGAGTTGGATGTCCCTTTTGTATCTGAGTATTAAATCAAGTGGTGCCAGATTAATAGTTGTCTTTTCCTTACATCTTGTTACTTAATCATGTATTTTGCTACACTGACCTTACCTCATTTAAAATAGGTACGTTGTGCTAAAAATAATGTATATTTCAAAATCATATTTCTTTTGTCATTTAGTGCTTAATAACATATTTGTATCAAAACACCTCCAAATATGTTAATAAGCTCAGGAATTTAAGGGATACAGACTTGGAAAGTAATGCAATTGAATTTACAGGAATGACTATCAAACCTAGTTCACAGTCTGCTCTTTTTTTGTCTGGAAGAGAAACCAGAAGCCACAAAGCCCCAAGACTCAGTGGATAGAAAAGATATTTGTGTGTAGAAGTTTCTAGTCTGTTTGACTTACTAGAATAGGAAGTGAGCTAGACATTTGTAAATCAGTAAAATTCAGGAACTGAATCCTTTTGCAACTCAAAAATATTGTCATCTCTTTGTCCCAGATTAGTAGAAGATAAGTGGAAATGTTTTCCTCCCATCATGTTAAAAGCCTTACCTTCATCCAGGTTTTTGGAAATGAATACCCACACATTGTTGGTACTCACATTGCTTTGGGCATACATTTTTAACTGAACTCTATTGAATCATTGATGGTCAAAATGGAAATTCAGAACTCCGTTCATGACAGCTGTTTTAATTCAGGCAATACATCATATAATGTAATGGGGTGCATATTGTGATGTTTGGATGAGATCTGGCATGAGAAAGTTTCAAAGCAAGGGCTGCCATAACTATGGATTTTGGAAGCTTTGCCATCTATTTCTTGTATTCTTGGAGAACATTAGGGAGCAGTAAAACTATATTAAGAAGAAGATCTTGTAGAGACTATAGCTGAAAAATCTTCTGTATGTTAGTGTGGCATTTGGGCAAACATGCATCTGCAAAGGGGAAATTATAAAATCACTGTCACTCGGCACTCAAATGCCACGGAGAGGATGGAGCCTCTCGGTGGGTGAGTTTCTCCATTAGCCCCGGTGTGGAGTCCTGTGCAGCAAGTGATCCTCAGACCCTGCACTGCTCCCCCCTGCTAACACACCAGCTGGTTGTCATTCAGAAGCCACGGGAGGAAATCCATGTTTCCTTCCAATGTACTGGTTAAAAACCCGTAATCATTACAAATGCTATCAAGCCTAGTCAAAAGCTACATTCAGGCTTAGTTTGTTCCCTTATGTATATCAGTGCTGATGGAGCTCTTATTAAAAGTCAATAGGTTTCACTTTGCTCTCTCAAAAATACCCAAACAAAGTGGCTGCTCTGTGCTTGTGAGGTGAGAAATACTGTTCCTTTTAAAATACTTTCTTTATTTCTTGTGGTATTGGTACGTAGAGTAAAATGATCTGTGTGCTTATGCAATAGATCATGTATTTCTATAGCATCTAAATTCTGGCAAAACAGTAGTGATCTATGCAGCACTGAATCTATATATATCCAATAATAATATTTAAGAAAGTTACCTTATTAATGATTTAGGATTTTTCATGAACAATTTAAAAAAGAAGGATGGAGTCAAGTAACTCTTTTCAGTGTGTTAATAAAATAGTGTTGGGTAGGTCATAGCTGGAATCTTATATAAGAATATTGTTAGTGTTCATTTCCTGTATTAGGAAGTAGGGTCCTGTAGTTTGTCCACAGATGATGTTGCCATCTCATGTTTATTTTTCTACCTAACAGTACAACTATTAATAAGACTTGGATTTGCTTTTTCTACAGAACCCAAATCAATTTCACAGTTGCTATTGATTTCACAGCCTCGAATGGTAAGAATAAAAAGAAACATCTTGTATATCTTTGTGCTGTGATCAGCTTTGTGTACGGGTGTGTGTTTGTGGGTGTATCAGCATTCAGCTGGCACCACCAAGACTCAGGATTGCATTTTGCTGAGCACTGGACTAGAGGCCAAACAGAACATAGCAAAGTTGGAAAAGCTAATGGAATAGGTAGGAGCTGTTTGCAAATATTTGTGTACTTTATGATAATTATTTTTTTTATTTCTTTATAACTGCTGAGAGAAAACTGAAAAGGTGCCATTGAGATGGGCAAAAGAAAGGTTTCAGGTGGAATAAGGCTGAAGTGGGGTGAAGCAGGGATAAGATGGGATCCTCCTCCAAAGCTGCTTTCAGAATGTCATAATACTTTTGTAAATTGCATCTCAGAAGTGTATATCATGTTATAAATGACACAGATCTACAAGATTCTTGCTGCCCTTTCAATGCTGAAACACAGCTGTTACTGTTTAAAATGTGTTCAGGACTATTAAAATGTATTCAGAACACTGCATTTTTACCTGATACAACTTACCATTTTGAAGAGAGAACATTCTGAAGTGATTCAGTCTCAAAGTAAATCTGGTCCTTGCTTCAACAGGTAACCCTTCACAGCCAACTTCACTGCACTACATGAATCCCTATCAGCTGAACGCTTATGGCATGGCACTGAAAGCTGTAGGTGAAATAATTCAGGACTATGATAGTGATAAAATGTTCCCAGCTCTAGGTTTTGGAGCTAGGCTGCCTCCAGATGGAAGAGTATCACATGAATTTGCACTGGTAAGTAAGTAAATATTTGAATGTCTTTACTACAACCGATTTTTGGGAGTTAAGGTTATAGTTTTGAGCAGTTACTGGACAAGTAAAGAACAGAGAATGTGATAATTCTTCTGTGCTGATTCTTAACAATTGTTTCAAAATTTTTCATCATAGTGAAGTTACTGATAGAAATCTAGAGTCAAGAAGTCCCCTGTAGGCCAAAAGCAGCAATAAAGAAAAGTAATCATCTCTAACCTCAGTTGTAGCAGCATGAGGAACAGATGCTCAAAAGACTTCAAAGTGAAGCTAATCTATCTTAAGAAGCAAACGAATCATGATCCAAGATAATATTTCATTATTATTGTTGCTGTTCTGTCTCATTTTCTGCCATCTCTTTATCTTTTACAGGCTGATAGTTTAGAGATGTAGAGATAATTAAATGGACTATAAGCTGAGATGACAAGATCAAATCTGAGATTGGTCCATGTGTCAGTTAAATTGCAAACCTGAAATCTACCAGGATTTACCAGAAAGGTTGATCCGGTATAATTGATGCTTGTGATTACTGTGGATGTTTTACCTACTTGCTTATTTTGAGGTTTTTGTTCTCAGAGTAGGATGAAGTTGTCAGAATTGCAGCAAATGCAGGTGTATCAGATGAGTTCTAATCAGATAGCAGCAAAGACACGGCAGAAGATTGGTGACTGTAGATACATATTTCTTCTGTCAATCTATGCTAGAAAACAGTGTCACGTGTCTTCCCTACCCCAAGGAAGGTTTTCCACATAGATAGTAATTTAAAACAGGTGAAATTGCAGATACTCATTTAAATCACAAACTTTGGACTTTGGGTAGCAAGTTCAAATATATTGATACATCTTTCAGTTTTAAGGATATTTCTAAAACGAATTTAGTTAATTTATGTGCCATTGTGTTGCTTTTACAGAGGAAAAAGCACCATATACATATTTTTTATATATATATGCACACATATACACAATATATATATTTAGGTATTTATATATGATATCTTTATTTTTCCTCCATATGTAAACATATATAGATATCTCCTGTCTAATGCTAAGCAGTGTTTTCATCTCTCTTTTAATATTCTAGACCAATTCCATGAAAAATCTCCTTTGATTTTCTAGTTTTTCAGGCAGATATACTCTACCTCAGAATGGGATACCTGCACACTAAGCCAATGACGTGTTGGCATTTGTAGGACAGTAAAGTGATTTGAAAGGTTTGAAGTCTTACATAGATGACTTATGTAGCCTGACATGAGTCATAAATCTGGAACGTAACTTATATTTTTGTATTGACATCTGTACATAGGTGTCCTCATTATAGAGCTGTTATGGAGACAGTAAAATGCCTGCCCTAGAAATTTACAGTACCAGCGATTTTGTAGACTTCTAAAGAGCAAATTACTTTCTTCATCTCCTTATACCAGGTCAAAAATCATTTTTCCAATGCAGAAATATTGTACCAAAACAATGAGGAATCATAGTTACCTTACACTATCATACTGCTACTTTTTAATTAAGAAATCATTGAGCCTGAACTGTGCTCCTAATGCTCCTGAACTTGTTCTAGCTCCTGAACTGGTTCTAGTTTTACATCTGACCTGTAATTCATACCTTAAATCCACACAGGAAAATGTCTGTTACTGTTGCTTGTACGAAGGAGTGTTTAAGTATGCTTAAGGTCCTATTTATGTCTAGGAACTGGTCCAGTGATTCAGAGTGCATGCAGCATAAGGCTGCTGGAACCTCCTTCCCTAGGTTGTTAACACTCACATGCAGACATGGCACTTACATTGCCATTTGTAGCAAACTCTCTGAATAGATCCTAGAATGCTTAGGTCTTTGCCTTTTAAAAATATGCACTGGGTAATGTCCATTAACCTACATAATTTTTACTTTGTCATTACTTTTAGTGATTAATTATCTCTTATTTTCATTAGAATGGAAACCCTCAGAATCCATACTGCCATGGAATTGATGGTGTAATGGAAGCATATTACAGGAGTCTAAAATCTGTACAGCTTTATGGACCAACAAATTTTGCTCCTGTAATTAATCATGTAGCCAGGTAAGCAGCACAACAAATACTTTGCAGAAGCTTCCTACTGTCAGGACAGCTATCACATATAAAAGCCAGACAGTTATGTGATGAAAACATTGAAAAAAGTATTTATGGTTGTTCATTCTAACATGATTAATGTTAGAATCATGCTAACATGATTCTAATCTAACATGATTAATTTGTACCTTTGAGTAGATTGGAGTACCTTTGTCCACGTGCTAGTATTATGCAGAATTTCGTTGCTGTTTAAGAAGAAATACAAGTGATCCAGTTGATCCACCCTGTGTTAAAATCTTAGCGGAAACCATAATGAAAGGAAATTTTTGAATCATTCTGTTATGTTCCTTTTTTGTCTTTCAGAACACGGAACTATTGCTTTATGGTAAATACATAAATCTGTGAAAATTTGGGAAAAAAAAAATCCATAAAATCTAAGTTTATGCATACATAGTTCCTTAGATCTCAAAATACCCAAAAAGTCAACAAAATCTTCGAGGTCTCTCTGTGCCAACAATTCCCAGCTGGTAGTGGTACTTTTTAAGGCAATAATAACAGCAGTCATGACTGGGGAGCTGCAGTGCTGTGTTATGCAACACCTCATCTAACTTATCAAAGTACCCTTCCTGTGTTTGTAGAAGTTTCTTAAGAAGGACAATGTTGCCTTATTTCAGCAGACAAAATCTTGACTTTGAATCCAGAGATCAAGATCTTCACAGTATAATACCTCCATGAATTGATACAGGAAAGTGATAGGGCTTAGATGATTTAGCTGAGAAACTACCTGAACAGATTTGATTTTATTTACAGAAGAGAAAGAACTAATGTCTATGAAATAAAGATGTGGGGATATTTTATTTATGAGTTTATGAAATAGTTACTTGTTGTAGCAAGAAATACTTACATTCTGGTTTTGCTGTTGTGAGTCCTACAGACCTGTAAATTCTTCAGTGCAAATAATTTTACGTGCACCCTAGCATAGCTAGATAGCTGATTTCAGTTATTTATTGTTAGGATTAGTTGTTTCATCTTCAGACCACACCATTAAAAGTATGTACATGTATATTACGTTACTTGTCATTAGCAAGCCCCTACCTCCTTTAATCTTTCCTTTGATGTGATCTCTCCAGTAGTTTTCCGTGTATGTGGCATTCAGTGGTTGCGTGAGCCATGTTACCTGGAAACCTAACCCATCAACTTTTTGGCTCTTTCCTCTTCTTCAGAATGGGTTTTATCAGCTGCAGTGTCTGGCTCAGAACTTGGCAATTAACCTCCAGCCTTGCTGCTCATTGCAAAACTTTAAATTTTTGGGCTAGTGTTATCAGAGCATTGGCATAAGTTGAGCTTCTTTTCTCACCGGTTGTTTCTCAGGAATATTTGTCAACTTTTGCAGAATTACAGAAGCCTGTCCAGCAGCAGTTGTAGTCCTTCCACTGAACTTTCCTCTAAATATCAAGTTGTTGTAAGCTTTGGGGACTCCTTCTGGTAGCAAATCACACTACGCTATAATGGGAAAACTGAGTATCTCCACAAGGATTTCTACTGCATGATCATCCTTAATGCAATCCATGTATCTGTCCAGTTCTCAGTAACATCATTTTCCTTCCAGGTTTAATTTCTTGGCTGTTTTGTTGACTCCCATAGATGTGGTACTGGCCTGCAGTTACTTTTTGAACCTACCTTTAGTCTCAAAGAAATTTCTTCTCCCCACATCCCTCCCACTTAAAAATACGCTTCTGATGAAATCTCCATAAACAATGTCAGATGTTACTGTCCTGTTGTGATCACAGAACTCTCAGAAGCTCTTTAAGCAGATAATGAGTTTATTCTTCCCCCAGTTAGAGTTTTATCTAAACTACACCAGACTCAAATTAGTGCCTTCTCTTATTTCTCCGCCACATACAAAATCTTTGCTGCAAAAAACTCCCAAACATTTTAGTCAGTGGAAAATATAAAATAACCAAATTTCTGATCCATCTCTTCAGTGTAGGTATGTAGACAGGATTAAGTGCTCAGAAAGGATAATGAATTTTTATTTTACTTTCTCATCATCCATTGTCACTGTAATCATTATGGGAAATATTATAAGCATTGTGGGTAAATTAGGTCAAAGAAGTCTGCATGATAGTGAAAATGTATTCCACAATAGGTCTTGCTAATCTTGGTATAGAACTATCAGTCCCTACTGCCAGTGTGGAAATATATGATATTCTGCAGGTTCACAATCTGTGTGGCTTCTCTACCCATCTGAATCTTGGGGAGAGAAAGGGAGGAAGGTGTTGGCTTTCTGTGAGTGGTAGCTTCCTCCAAACTCCCATAAATGTTGTGGTACTGTTTTGTGGTGTGCACACCATAGAGTTCAGTGTGGCTACTGTGGACTAACTCTTGGGACTTTCCAAATACTCAAAAGCTGCTCAGTTTCAAAGAGCAGTTGCTTCTTGGGTCCTTTGGCTGAGGTGGGGATGGCACTGGATGTGTTTCATCTTGCGTTCAGGTACAGCACAGGGAGAAGCTTGAGTTTTGAGGGGTGAGTGGTGCAAAGAGATGACTATCTAAGCCAAGGTTGCAGGGTGCATGTTCAGCCATTGTACAAATGTGCACATAAATGTGAACTGTAAATCTGCAAGCATGGTCGACAGTAAGTAACCTGGTTTTGTAAGACAAAATAGAAAAAAAAAAAAGGCAGTATGCTGATTCCTGATAAATTTTATTTGTGCTATAAATCCAACCATTCAATATTAGCATATGCCCTTCCTACCAAGCTATGTTCCTCAGAGGTAATAACTATTAAACAATGTAGACTTTCTAATGACTCATGATTCTATAAAGGACATTCTGTCCGTGCTCCTCTTGATAGTGTTGCAGTTCCCATTTCCACTGATACAACACATACAGATTATCGATATTGCATTAGCTATGTTTTTTCAGGGTTTTCATTTAAAAGTAGAATGCCTGTCTTAATTATGAATGTCTTTACTTTTGAAAATCACTGCATTATGTTTATTAGTCCTTAGTAGTCAACATTTTAAAATACAGGGTTTCTTCATATTAGTTCCTTTCATTAAGAGTTTATTTTATGTTGGTTTTTCTTCCCTTAGATATGCTGCCTCAGTAAAAGATGGCTCCCAGTATTTTGTTCTTCTCATTGTTACAGATGGAGTTATTTCTGATATGGCTCAGACAAAAGAATCCATAGTGAATGTAAGTTTTGCTGGAACGTGTTGACATTTAAAAGAATTGTGTTTCTAGGAATTCATATTTTAGGCAATAAAGTAAATCGGTTAATATTTTAGACACTAGAGTTGTTCCACAGTTAATCATTTTTACCAAACAGCAAAAGTTTATTATGCATAAAGATAGTGAAATGAAAGCAGAAGTTTAACCTTAGCCTAAGAAGATAGTATTCCATGGGAAACTGTATTCTTCTCTCTAACATTGTATGTTCGTATGGTTTTCCTCATCTCCTTCTTGATTTGTCCTTCCTCGTGTGAATCCCACCATGCAGTTTTGCACACTGTTCATTATTTTTCTTGTAATGGCAAAGAACTTTGGTTCCCACACTTCTTAAAGACTGCGCGCAACTTTCTCATCCCAAATGGCAAGTGTACCAGTCATCTGATTTCTCTCTAAATAACCCCCTAGAATTCTGAAAATTCTTAATTGTCTCCCAGTTTTTGCATTATTTTCAATACTTTTCTCTTCAAAACTGCCCTGTGTATGAGTAATATTCTGTGTTATGAACAGGTTCCTTTTTGCACTTGCCCTTGGAAAATTTCAGGTGAAAGTACACACACAAACACTTCTAGACAGGGAAGGAAAAGATCTCCACCAATACCTTTTAACATACCACAGTGGATCTGTTTAATAGCAAAGTGGTGAGTGAAAAGCCTACATTAAAGTAGGTAAGCATCATGCCAAAGTGAATAGTGTAGCATTAGGTGACATTTCTGAAGACCCACTTTCACTGCCTCCTGTGGAGATTTGATGCCATTCCAGTTTGTAGGGTGCATGTGATAATACTGCCACAGAGTTCTGTCTTTCATTGGGGAGCAAGATGGCCTCAAGTTTTAGCAAGCAGCACATAGACAAAATCTGCGTATTAGTAAGGACTCTGACTGCTCACCTGGTACGTTTTTGCACCCAAGGCTGTAACTGTGTTCAGAGATACTGATTTGCTTCCTCTTATCTTCCAGCATCCAGTATTAATGTAGGATAAAGTGATTCTCACTTTTACAGAGTTTGAAATACAGTTTTCTTTTAGATGAGCTGCTTTTAGGTGACAAAAAGGCTCAGTGGAGAAAAAAGAGCAGCTCTTGATTGTAACTCACCCCTCCATCTGAAGTCCCTAAGACACCAACAGTGCGGTTGTTGATATATTGTAAGATTAATTAATGTGCCATTAAGACGTACAGGAAAACCTTGTTTGCAGTAATAGTTGTTGGTCTACAACTGTCTGATGTGTTCTTAGCTGGGAATAAGTGGACATTTGAGAATATTTGCTGTTTTTACTTTTTATGAAGATGCCTTCATTTTTCTGCAAACTTCTTGAAATGTGAGCATGGTATACCATGACAGAACTAATTAAATACTATTCAATAGCAGGTTTTTTTGTCTTAATTATATCCAGAATACTAAAAATGATAGTCATATTCAGTGCAACTTGATGTGTATAAAACTCAGAGTGTATTTCAATTTTTAACACTAATTGTGCTTTTAGGCATCTTTCTCATTACAGCATATATGTCACACACATTCTGTATTACCGAACTGTTTAAAGGTTATGCTGTCATTCAGGAAATGCCAACACTTAAGTTTATTGGCAAAAGTTTAACTCTTTGTCTTTATGCTGTCCTTGCCACTTACGGTTTCAGAGTTCATTGTATCACATAAATCTGTGTCTGTGTGAGTAGAAATCTCTTTGAAGGATGTTTTCTTTACAATGAAGAAATGAAATGCTAGGAAACTTCCAAAAAAAAAAGAAGTGATTCTGCTCCTAGAGATCAGAAGGTGTACATCTATGATTTTTTTTAGGCAGTGTATGCACCTGTTTGATATTTAAAATGACTATAGGCATTTGGTAGTTCATCAGAATATCGCAATAAACAATAGTTGTCAACCTTGACATTTAGTGGATGGTTTGTTTTTTTTTCCAGCTGTTACCCTCTTTATCAGAGGTAGCTTCAGATTATTCCTATAAACTGGTGCTGCTGTCAGGGCAGGAGAGTCCAGTATTTATGATACTGTCTTTGGCTTGTTTCACTGAGTGAAAAAGATTAAGTAGAATTGAAAATCTTACATAAGCCAGTTTAATATTGTGTTTGTTTTGTAGCATGGATGACTAACTTGAATAAATTTTCATGACTGGAATAAATATAAGATACATATTGCTCAAGTAGATTATTATTTTCTTTTTAAAACTGGCATAAGATCAATGTAAAAAATAGTATCCCACAGTTCAAGCAGCTGTGTAATGCCCAGAAACAACAAAGTACATTTAAATGAATGTCAGACTATCACTAGGTACATATTTGCAATTATTGTCAGTTTACAAAAGTTTCTAGGATGTTTGTCATATTAGAATTGAACCCTAACGTAGTTGGTTGTATTTAATTAGCATCCTATATAATTCAAATACTTGGTATTGAAAAAAATTAATCATCTGCCTTTCTTTCTTCATCCAAAATGTTTTGTACCACTTAACCAGACGTTTTACACCATTTAACTTTTTAGGAGGGAAAAAAATTGTTCTTTAAAATACAACTTTGCATGTTTTTTCTTCAGATTGTTTTCAGATCTCATATTATTGGCAGAGGTTATATATTGCATGAAACATCTTTTTCTTCTTTTCAAGGCTTCCAAGCTTCCAATGTCCATAATTATAGTGGGGGTAGGACCAGCAGAGTTTGATGGTAAGTGTTACAGTGTTTTTTCTAGATGTTTTTCTTATATTTGCTTACATTTCAGTAATACATGGCTTTTCAAACAAATATTGTTCGCTACAAGAACATAATATGAAACAAGCAATAAGCACTGTTGACATTTCCAGCTGGATTGATTGATAACTCAGTATGATTACAAGCTACCATGTGGCGCTGTGTAGTCCCTCAGGCTCTCTGTTCAAGTCACATAACCATATGGGGGCTCAGCATTTACAGAGCTCTAGAAGATCAGTGGAAAAAAACCAATGCAGTAAATTAAGTACACTCAAGTAACATTGAATTTCTTCAACATGGACATTTAGATGCCTTGTGAAATGTCAGTTGACTGGAAATACCAATCTCACTGCACTAATAAAATTCTGACAAAAAATAAAGGTGATGTGGGTTAAAAAGGGTTTCACTTGATAACAGGAATGAGTCTTACCATGTAGCAGCATTGAGAGAATACTAAAGCAGGAGAAAAATTAACCAGGTTATTTACATATTCTTTCATATGATACTCTGGAACACCATTTGTTATTGCAAAAACTAAGCTGCTGCCATTATTTGTACTAATTTATTAAGTGTCATTGTATATATCACTGCACTGTGAAGTGTAGACGTTCTCTGTGTTTCTGTTCCTCAGAGTTCTGAATCCTTTCTTTTTAATTCTAGTACATCTGTACATTATGCCTTCTGTTGTACAATAAACATACCTAGTAGTACCACCACAGATGTTTAATGTTGACAAATGACTCTACATGCTAATTCTCATACAAATATTCCAAGAGTATGAAAGGAGTTAAAAATAAGACAGAATTAATTTATTGGGAGTTGACTTTCTTAATGCTTTTTGGCAGTGGTATATTACTGATAATTTTAAGTATCTTATTGCTTCAAGAAATTGATCAGGTGGACACTTACAATTCAGATGATTGTGTGCCACAATCAGTGAGAAAAGATAGTTTATATTCATAAAAGTGTATGATATAAATTTCTAAACTTCATTTTTACTCTTAAGAATTCCAATTTTAGTCCTGTGTTTGTTACTTTTCTCTCAGCCCTCCTTTGCCTTCTCCCTTTTTCCCTGTTTATCTAGTCCTTGGGTTTGCCCAGACTCCCCCTTAACTCAGTCAGGAGATGTTCTTGAGGTGTCATCTCTACCATTTTCGTGCAGTCGGGATTCTGTTTGTTCTGCAGGATACAGTTTCCATCTTTGGACTCACAATCCTTGAGTGTGCTGCCTCAGGGAGATTCACCCATTAGGTACATACCATGTCTGTAGTCCCTTAGTGCCCAAGAGGGCAGAGAAGTGTGACTTTTCCATCTGCATTAATTCCTTCTACGAAAAAACAACAGGCTCTGTGTCTAATATGGATGCTGAAAGTGTGTGTTCTGGCATACTGTCTTAAATTCAAGGGTCACTGAAGCTTCAGTGCTTGCATAGAGAGACTAAACTGCTCCTTTTCAGATATCACTGTTCCCTAGATCTCTCAGCCTCCGGGGACTACCAGAGGGGCTCAGGTAGATTTGGCAGAGCATTACTTAGGGATGTAAGTTCTCTATCAACCTGCACCTCCCGAAGTTTTCCATCACCTCCACATCACCAGAGGTGAATCAGAGCTTAAGTCAGTCCAGCAGTTCACTTATCTGGGAAGCATCATTTCCTCCGATGGTAAGATTGACAAAGAGATTGACAGCAGGTTAGCAAAGGCATACAGAGCTTTGGGAAAACCTNGAGAGGAGCCCCAAAGAGGAGATACAAGGACTGCCTGAAACAACACCTCAGCCTTGGCCATATTGACCATCATCACTGGTCCACTCTTGCCTCCGACTGGGAGACATGGAGACACACAATCTATAACGCTGCTGTCTCCTTTGAAGCAGCATGCAGAATCAGCCTGGAGGAGAAAAGACAATGCAGAAAGAACTGTGCCCTGATAGTACCACCTACGAAGACTTTCTGCTGTGCCTTTTGCAACCGGACTTGCCTATCTCGCATTGGCCTTATCAGCCATCAGTGCGTGCAGCAAGCGTGGGTAAAACCCTCCCAAATCTTCATTCGTGAAGTCTAGCCATGATGGCGACTTAGGGATGTGATGATGATTGTAATAAGTCACATCAGGGGGCTGTTTTGCCCAGTATTCTTTATCTGACATGGCATAGAGTGATTTTCTAGAGAGTGTTAAGAACAGACTAAGCAAATATGATACTGCCCTGAATACTGTTTTTGGGTTTGAATTACCTGAGCAGGATGTGCTTTCTGTGTATTCTGAAAATTTTCAGTGAATCTCCTTTAAATACTTGTTCCATCTCCTGGTTTGAACACGTGCTTGTTTTTGCAACAGCATCACTGGGCAACATGCTCTACAGACCTACTAATTTTTAACTTTGAACAAATATGCTGTCACTTACCTTGGATTTGGCTCCCGGTTTGTGTCATATGTTCTTACTGGTTCTTGCTTCAGAAGAACTAGATTTTTAAATGCTAGTTTCAGTGAATTCAGCCCACTTTGTAACCCTGTGGGAAGCTCAGTGTTGCAGGGCTTTGATTTTCATAATAGGCACTGAAAGAAGGTGTGTAGAATTGCAGATGCAATAATCTGAGATCCCATATCCATCCATTTCTGCACTGACCAGAGAATGGGTATGCCTTTCTACCTAGAATAGCTGCCAGGTATCTGGAGAATTTTAGAGTTTCCCTGGATCCTGCTGAGAAGATATAAGAAAAGCTACCCAGTAAATTTAATAAATTTTTGTAAGCACTCCTCATTCCTGTGCATTAGTAGATACTCCCTTTCCAGGATGAATCTGAGTTATTACCTCTTTGTACTGTATGCTGTGATAGCTTCTGTAACAATAGCTGCTGAAGATGAATTCTTCTCCACCTATGAAAGTATAAATATAGCCTTACAAAAAGAGATACACTTGCTGGTTTGAGAGCTGGAAGGATAAGGACTTTATCATGATCTGTTTCATTTTGAAGATGACAATAAAGACAAAAATTACGTATTGTCACCATGAGAAAGTGCAGAATAACTACAAGACATGATGTATTTTATAGTGCCAATGACCTTACAGAGTTACCTAAATAACAGTTGTTGGTTTTGTTGCCCTAAAGTGTAAATTGTCTGAACTTTATCTCAGTAAGATTGTTTGGTTGTGTACCTGAACTCATACATTCTTTTTTTTAATATTGTTTTCTTCTTTTTTTTTTCTTTATTTTGTTTTAGCTATGGAAGAACTGGATGGGGATGTAGTGAGGATTTCTTCAAGAGGAAAGTTTGCAGAAAGAGACATTGTGCAGGTGGGAGAGAAAATATAAATGGATAGATTTTACTGTTCCTGTTTGTCTTGAATTCTTTTTTCTGTCTCTATTCCTGCCTCTCAGCACAGACATACTTTGTCTTGAGGTATTCATAACAAGCTCAGAAACTGTCTGTTATATCTCTAAGCCTTTTTATAACACATAGTAGTGGATCTGCATTCATTAGGAAATGACCCCTAACTGGCAGGACACTGTTACAAAGTCTTAGTGTTACACAGTGTTGGAGAAGAGTTAGTTACTGAAAACTTGGAGAAACATGATGTCTGTAAAGAGAATGGTATCTCTCTAAAACTAAACCTTTTATGGGAGGTGTGTTTTCTTGGAAGTGGCTGAATACATTTATAAAACAGAATATTCCAGCTGGAAGGGACCTACAACAGACATCCAGTACAACTGCCTGGCCACTGCAGGGCTGACCAAAAGTTAAAGCATGTTATTAAGGGCTTTCTCTAAATGCCTCTTAAATACTCTTAAAAACAGGCATCCTGAAATTAAAATCTCATCTTAGATCTGCTATTTCTTCTTCTTTCTTTATTCTATTTGTCAAATGTGATAGTGTTCATTTATTTTTCCTTATTTTCACTTATTTCTCTTCAAGACAGGTTGGGTTTTTGTATTGTTGTTTAGTAGAATATTCATAGAGAATAACTGAGCTATGTGAATAGCTTGTATTGCTTGATGATCAAGGTCAGATTGCAGCTGATGAACCTTGGAATATGTGTATTTGTTTTCATTTATATCAGCAGGAACTGAAACTTTTCAAAATGTTTACTGTTACAAATACTGATATGTGAATATTTAAGGATTGATTGATAACTGCTGGTGGATACAATATTTCAATCCAAGGAAGTGTTCAAAATGTGTAGGACAGCTGTTTTTGTAATTTGTTTTTATTAGAATACAAAATAAATCTACTTGAATATATGGAAACTAAAATGATCAGATCTTTTTTTTCCAGTCTTAAAGGTTCTCAGTGCAATAAACACTACATTAAAATTTTCTCTCTGTTTTTTCTCGATGAGGATCAGAAATGAGAATAAGATAGCAGTTAAATTACCCTCATACTCTTTATGGATATACATTAAAGAAAGTCATGGATTTCTGAATTCTAATAGTTGAAAATGAGACTTTTTCATTTTTGCAGCATACAGAGATAACTGCTAATGGGGAAAAAACCATACAAAACCCTTAGAAGAGTAAAACATGCTGTCTTCTTTAATCAGTGTTGTCAGAAAGGTAATTATAAAAGTAGGGATGATGTAAGACAGCTGAAACAAAATGATTCTCATTTTGTCAAAGACAGGAAGCAGAAAAGTTGATGGAGTTTAAGAAGGAAAAACCTTTTGAAACAGGGCAGTGCTGGGCTGGCTTTTGAAAAACTGGTAGAGGTTTTTTATCAAATGAGGTAGTTCTAGTAAATGTCACAGTATTGATGCTTGTCTCTTGTATTGAAGAGTTACTGAGAAAACACAGGAATAGTTTAGACACCTAATTATGGAACTGCACATACCTTGCTTCCTGCCTTCCTACCCTAGAATTAGGTTCCTTTTTGCCTGTTCTCCTGCCCTTATGCCTGATGTGCTCTTGAACACAACCCAGTGAAGAGGTGAAGGATGCTTCTGTCTGGAATACTGCTTTCATAGTACCGCTGGCTGAGGTGGCCTGGGCTTGCTGGCTCTGCCTGGAAAGCAAGGTTGGACTAAAAGATCTCTGCAAGGGCACTTCTCTATTCAACAATTCTGCAGCTAAGTCATGTTGAGAGAAACTGCAGATACAGTGCTTCCTGGGGACATGCCCTAGTCAGTAGCTGTTGACACTTAATTTGGTGACAAGTTTCAGTTCAATTCAACATAGTTCAAATATGAAGTCTAGCAGCCTCTTTTTCTGGCAGCTTGAGATCCTTTTCAGGAAAGTTATGGAAAGAATAATTTCTTACTTGAATTCTAAATACTTTTTAGTAGGAGATTGATGCCTAGATAGGTTACATAAGTCCAGGGTGAAAAGTGCTTTATGAAGTTGTTGTGAAAGTTATTAATTAAGCTCATTATTCCTAAAAAGTCATCTTTGGTTTTGGATGATCTTAGGGTTGTTTGTATGTTGTTTTTTGTTTGTTTGTTGGTTTGGGGTTTTTCTTCTCCAAGAGGTTGTTGGGGGTTTTTTTTCTTCATTTAATGTATTTACTAGATTTCTTTTGTTTATTTTCTGGAAAACTCAGGATCTCAGATATTAAGTGTAGGTTAAACTCTCACTGTAACTCTGTGTTTGCCTAAGTCTTGAAAATTCAATGCTTTTCACAGAAACAGAATTTAATCTGTGGCTGTGGTTGCTGTGCATCCAGAAAACATAATTTGTCGAGCAAAAGATTTTAGAGTTCAGCCCGGATATAAGGTATCTGCAGATGTGATGTATCAATTAGTTCTGGTTTTATCCTGGACCACAACAGTTAACAAGTAAATCTTCCCTATTTGTTTGCTGGTTTGTTTATTTTGGGTTTTTTGGGGGGGTGGGGAAACAGGCACCATAGCATAGCCTGGTATATCAGTACCAGAAGTGGTTTGGGACATTGAATCCCAATTCTGTCACCCATCTGTTGCCCTGAGATAGGCTCCAAAATCTGGGCAAGAAGCAGAATTTCAAATCAACCTTGCCTTTGGCATAACCTATTAGCAAACTTAACCCACTGCTTTGCTGTGTGCTGTCTGTTGTGAATAAAATCAAGGAGCCTGGATTGTTTCTTTTTTCTATGCCAGTAGCACAAAAGCATCTCTTTTAGTGTTGTGACATCCAGGCCAAAGCTGGGTAGCTAACTGGTTTTGTTGTTGCAGATCTGGGTATCACAAAAAAAGTTCCTGTTTGAATCCAATCCTCTTTGCTTAGATTCTTTATGTATCTGATAGTATGATATTAAAAGTGTTCAAGTGGTTCATAGTTCTACCAGGTATAATGCAAAATGGTCGAAAATATAAAGCCATCCTTTCTGTATTGTTCACGTCAGAGGGCAAAAAATCCATTCACAAAGTGCCAGAGTGGAGGTGGTCTGGTAGAAGAGCCCAAGGAGCAGGGAATATAAGATAGGAAGAGCTTTCTGAGACAAAATTAGCTTCCTATATGAAAAGGGTTCAGAGATAAACCAGATATATCAATCTGAGCTAGCCATGGCTTATGTGAAGAGGTTCACCCAAAGTGAAAACATGACACTGTTTCTGTTACAAGACAGATCTGAGTCACACTGTGTGTGTGTGTGTATATATAAGATATATAAAATATATATACTATAACTCACAACATACGCACACATAAAATGTGGGAGGTAGCATATTTGTGTACTCTGATTCCCTAGATAAAGCTTTCTTATTTTTATGTTGTCAGATGTATTCTGTCTGTGTAATGACCTCAGTGAGCATCTCTTCTGTTTTGTAGTTTGTGCCATTCCGAGATTACATTGACAGAAGTGGAAACCACGTGTTGAGCATGGCAAGACTTGCTAAAGATGTTTTAGCTGAAATTCCAGAGCAGTTTCTGTCCTACATGAGAGTCAGAGGAATAAAACCACTACCTGCACCACCGCCCTATACACCCCCAATTCACGTGTTGCAGACTCAGATATGACTGCTCCGAAGCCTTTTATCACAAGTCTCTGGATGCAGCAGTAGCTTCTGGTAACTTTTTGGAGCTAGAAAAATTCTCTTCATATACCAAAAGTCTCCTATAGTTGCATAAGCAACTGGAAAGCTTTTAAATGCTAGGAGTAACATGTTGATGTTCTGAGTATTTTCTTTTTACAAAGCACCCTACTTTTTTGATGTGTTTATTGGAGGGGGAAAGCACAAGTCTGGTTTTCAACTCAGAAGATAGTGTCCTCTCTGAATACTATGTGTATATAAATGTATAGGAATGCTATTATTCTGTATCAATGTTTACATGTTACTATTTTTAAATTTCAGTACTTTTATAACTATTCTTAAGAATAAAAGTTTGGAATATGTCTTCTAGCTTGCAATAGTTTGTCACAAGATAACAAGAGAAGCAATATCTCTTTGAATGTTTGTCCAGACAAATACAAATGAAAGCTAAGAAAAGGACAAATATATCTATGTTTTCAAGTAACTGAACTGCTTCAGTCAGTGCTCAGTAATCTGTTCATCTCACAGATTCAGAAAAAACTCCTAAAATGTGAATAACATAATTGCATATGACTTACAGCTAATTCCAAACTCTGAGGGGGAGGTATATGTATTTTTTCAGAGATTCTCCAATTTCTAAGTTTATCTAAGTTTACAGATTTTTAAACTAGCTGCTGAAACAAATTAAATAGTTACTTGCTATAATTAATTAAAGAAAATTACCTCAATTCAGAACTATCAGAGTATTACAGTTGACTCATGGAGCTCATTAAATCATATCATGCATCCCTTAAAGCACTGGAAGTTCTGCATCAGAAATATCTTTTGAAGTGATTACAGCAGATGTTTTATAATGGACCGTTTTAAACTTCAAAAATTTAAAATCTTAACTTTTTTCTCTAGATTGCCTGTTCAAAGGGATGCTGACTCTTAGTCCTTGAGTTTAATATTGTCATTTAATCACATTTCCATTCAGGGTGCATGAATGATAATGTCACTTAACAGTTTAAAAATTGCACAACCATGTTGCTTTGTGTATGGAACTACCCGGAAAATTTTATTATATGCCTGTTCGTATATAATTACAGAATGATTTTGCATGTAGATTTTGTACAAAATACACAGTTTTGTGAATTTGTGTCAGATACATTTTATTTAGAACTAATGGCCTTAAATTTCACAAGACTCCTGAAATGATTTTGAATTGCCTTCAGATACTGTTAAAACAGAACATTTTACTTTTTTTGTGTCACAGTTGTAACTGTCTTGTATATGTAACTTTTTTTTCTTTGCATATAACCTGTTTACTACTTCTGTTTCTTACTACTGAATGTTGTTATGTACAGTATAAAACTAAGGTGCATTTTTTAAGCATGAGAAGTTTTTTGCCAGAAAGCATATCTTCAATATTAATGGTATATAACTATGTAAATGCAAAATCTTCCATTTTTAAATATATTTAACTTCCTGTAACTATTTCATGTGGGAAATTACGTTTTCCAAATAATTATTATGTTAGTAAAAAAATATTTTTTTGGGTAAAAAAAAATTTGTTTTATTTTTATTTGAAAACTGTTTTTACATAAATGTGGAGTTTAATTTTCTCACCAAAATGTGTATTTCTTAGTGGATTGATGTTGCATGAATGAAATTTGATACTTGGCAACTACAGATTTTGATGAAAGTGCATCATAAAGAGTAAGCTTAAGTCTACTGAATGGTGGTGTTCTCCTTCCATCTTCTACATTTATTTTTTGTGCTTTAGAAATAACTGCAGTAATACTAAGTTTCTGTTACTTTAGTTGATCAGGCAAATTTTTATGCTGATACTTGTATTGATTCCCAGTGGCCCATGTATTTAACAGGTTTTCACTTGCAGGCCAAAACAGCAATTTCTTCTATTTGGTTTAGAGTAACTTATTAGCCCTCATTTAGCCAGCACTTCTTATTAGTCCAAAGATTAGTCTCAAAACTAATTTAACAATTATGTGAGGATACAATTCAAGAGTGACTATTGTAGGTTTTATTCAGACTGGTGAGGAAGAGTTTGCTAACCTGGAAGAAGAAAGTGGTTTGATCTTGGCTACAAAATAGAATTTTTTTAATTTTAGGCAAAGGTGGAAAGCTCTGCAGTAGAATTTACATGGAATTCAAATTCCTTCTCTACACAAAAAGGTTTGTTGTGTGCCCTGCCCCTTCCCACCCCCGGGAGGTGTGAGAGGGAGAGGAACGGGGTTTGGGAAAGCTCCCTGAAAAATCACATTTTGAAAAGCTGGAATTTCTCACCTAAGTAGGGACAGATGAAATTCACTCCAAAATACTTCATAAAATGGTTGAAACAAACAGAATGTTAAATATTTATCATCTTCGAGAACTAATAAAAGGACACAGTGACAAATTATGCCAACACAGTGGGAAACCAGGGAGTGCATAGGAGAGCATTATAATTGTATCAGAAGTTCTTTAAACAGAAAAATCAACAGGAATAGAAAGGGAGAATATGTATCTGCAGAAATGTAAGAGCATAGATACGTGTGTAAAAGGACAGAAAACCACAACAAAATTCGATTGCTAAAGCCTAGTAAAACTTCTCCTAGAAAGGGAAGTTAATTATTTAACAAAAGTATGTAAATTAGGGAAAACTGAAATACTTAATGTCTTTTTCCTTCAAGCTTCACAGAAGAGACATAATCATTGAATTAAATAGTAAATTAGAAATAAATATAGACTTGGGTTTACATCTCCCCCCAAAAATTTGTTACTAATACACAGTTTTGAAACGATTTTCTTGAAAAGCAGTATACTGATATTCAGGGTAAAAAAGGGAAACAGCTACTTTTTAACATTTTAAAAGTGAGTATACCACGTCCAGTTTTGAGACTTTAAATATCCTGTGGGTCAACTGGAAAGCACTGAGGATTGTTGGAACAATTTGGGCAAATGATCAGGGAAGGTTTCTGTGGGATTGGTATCTGTGCCAGAAGTCATCTTTAACTCTTTGCTGTCCACAGTAAACTACCAGAGCATGGGCCACTGCATGAAATCAGAACGAGCCATACTGGATGAATGTGTGTGGGGAAGCAGGTTGATGCTATAGCAGCAGAAGTATTTTTGGCAAAGGCAGACCATGTCCCTTCCCATTGTTAGGTTGCTGTTTCCAACTGCTCACATTTTTCATGTGAAATGGACTCTTCCTGTTGAACTGGCTTGTGGCACCAGTACACATTTCTCGAGTGCTTCACAGTGGGTTATTGATTCTTTGCTGCTGAGTTGGTAGAGTATGAGTTCAGGTTTTCTTCCCAGCCAGTATTCTGCATGAGCATGTGAGTGACTATTGGATCACTGATATTTTCAGGCTGGCCATGTAACCAAAGGGTCTAGAGTACTACGTTTTGGAGCATGTGCCTACAGCCAAACATTTGAGAAAAATTTCATCACTATAATTATTTGATGATTTTATTTTGCAAACCGTCAAAACCATTGAAGTTGACTGTGTGTTCTTACAGATGTCGGATCCTGCACAAGCTGTACAACTGCTGTGAGACACCTGTCCTGCAATCATGCAGTGGTGTTCCTAGTGCACGATGTGGGTGGTGGGACAGCCTTCCCAAACCACAGCAGGTGCACTGAGCAATTCCGTCACTTCTGCATTGCTCTGTTCCCCAGGGAGCAAAAATCTGCCCAGTCTCGAGAGGAACATGATTGTCAAAATAACTGGGTAGCCTGTGTGTCCATGCCTCAGGAGCCTCTGCGCTTTGCTTTGCTTTGTTTCAGGCTGATCATGAAATCAAAGCAATTGACTGGATGGGCAAAGTGATTAGCGCTGAACTGCTGTGTCTTCAGCTGAGTGGGCCATCAAGATGCAATCACCAACCGAAGGGAATTAAGGGGGAAGCAAACAGGCTAGTTTCCATCAACACAGGGCTACTGCAGACTGGTGAGCTTCGCTGTGGAGAAGATAAAATACTTCCACTGGAACTTGTAGAAAGCCCCTGAAAGTACAGGAGTGACCATGCAGCCCTGGTTGAGGGCTTTCTGTGAGCAGGAGGGAATGGAAAATACCAATAGATAATCAAACCTGGAGGGGAGCCCAGCAGGAGTCTCTCCAGGCTGTTTCTGGCAAAACTTGTCATTAATGTAATCAACAAAGGTGTTAGCGGCTACATTTATACAGTGAACAAAAGTATCAGCTCACCAGGATTTCGGTCTGGGAGGCCTGAATAAATTAAAAATTGGTTTGATTAGTTGGAGGGGAGGTCAGGAATCAGTAAGATAAGCTGCTGTGGAGGGAAAAAAAAGTGAAAAATTGTATATTCAGGAGGGAAATAATGAAAATGAAAAATAAGCATCAGTTCAGGACTTAATCTGCAGATTTCATCTGGACTGCAAAAAAAAATGTGAATCAAATTGTGATACTGCTGCATAAAAAGCAAAGATCATCCTGGAAGATGCTGACATCAGTCGTGTTCATATGGGGAGGGAGATAATCATGGCTCCAGGCTGAGCTGTGCATGAGCCCAAGCTTGGCACTGTGTCTGGTCGATGCACCCATGCTTTATTGCACAGACAATTTTGAAATAGTCCAGGAGAGAAAAGTAAAGATGGTTTTTTAACCGGTGAGGAAAAAAATTAAAGCACTTCATATGCAGGTTTCCAGAGGGAACGTGATAACTGTGTGTCTCTGCAAGGAGTGCTTTAACGAGCTGTTTTCAAAGGTTGGAGATGATTGGTGATGTTATCATCTTTGGCAGCAAGAGTGACTTACACGGGTGGATAGGCAAACTTCCCAAAGTAACTGGAAGCCCCTTCTAGTGCATCTCAGGGAGATTACATCATCTTTGTCTTAGAAATTGTTCAGAACAGTCTGGAGAGTTACTAGAAATGGCCTAATTATGTGGCCTCCCTCTGAGCAGGGAAATAATAAATAGTTAAATATCCTCCTGAAGCCCTGTTTGTGAGTCCTACAAATGGAGGTGTCCTAATTAAGATAGAAGCAAAGATAATACACTGGGAGAGAAGGACTGGAGTGGGTGGGTGGGTGTGTGGGTAGGAGGTCACCAGGAGGGCTGAAGAGGGCTCTGCTGGGATCTGAAAAAAGTGTATGCTTCCAGTCACCTGTTTCCAAAGCAGTGAACTCAACAGGCTGGTGAAGAAAGACTCTTAGGAGACTTCCATTCAGAGGGTAGGTGAGATGACCTGTGTGTGACCACAGAGTACAAGGATGGAAAAGTGGTCACATCCGGATGGTGAAGGTCAGGTAAAAAACAAGACATGCTGAGTTGGTGTAAGTGAACAGCAAGATGGGAATCTCTGTCTGCAAACCTGAAGTTTCTAAACAAAACTGCAACAAGGTGTTGGAACAGCAGTAAAGCTTTTTTTTGATAATTAATTACAGTCACTTCCACAATCATGATACCTTGATGTACTCAGTCAGCTATTGCTACCAACTAAAACCCAGCAAAACGTAGAAATACTCCCTACAGCTCCTTTTGGAGGGAAGAACCCAGACCCAATGCCATTGGGTCCTCAGGATTCATAGCATTAGGCTACACTGAAACATCAAGTTTCTTCAGTAAGGACGGCTGGTATTTGCCTCATATCTCTGATTCTGTCACTCATAATAGACAAGTCTCTAGATGAAAGAACTGAAGAAGCATTTAAGGGTTGGTGGAATAAAACTATAATTGGATTAACATTATCAAATGCCCTTAAATCTGTGCTTTGCATGTTCATCATGTTAATACTCAGAGATAAATGCCTCCTTGGTGTGGAGGGAAAATCACTTTACAGTGCAAGCTGTCAGTTAATAATGCTCTCTCCCACTGACCTTATGTTGAGCTCATGGTTTGCTCCTCCAGTTGGAGTTGCAGACACTCTTCTTGCAACCTTGACAAGTATTTGATAAAAGAAACTCCACTGGTTTGAAAAATTAGTCATCTTCATTTTCTCCTATCTAGACCTCTTAAAAACTTGTCAGCTTTCTATAACTCAGACCTATAAAAATCTCAGCAAATGCCACTTTTGGTAGCCCTAAAAAACCTTGGAATAAACGTCCTTTTTAGCATTTTACTCTTGTGATTCAACCTGTAGAACTCACACGATGGAGGAATCACATCTGCTAATGAAATTAGCTATTTATCTCTTGCTAAATGCCCTCCAGCATAGGAAGAGGCAGATAAAATCCCAAACGCAAAGGTCAATTGCAGACACACTGCAGTTGCTTGTGAAGTAGATTTTCTCATTTTGCTGAGCCTTTTGGAGGAATACAAAAAAGGAAGAAGGCAACGCACTGTGAGTGTGAAAAACCATTGAAACGCAGCGTTTCATTACCGGAGAGATGCTGTCAGCTGCACTGCAACATTTCTCACTGTCCTGGAAGAACTAGCAAGAAAAGAAATACATGTTTTAGCACACACCCACGCTATTAGTGCAGGGTTGTGGTTTATTTGGTTGTTTGTTGTTGTTGTTTTTTTTTCTGGCACTGTTAGGTATTTCACAGTACAGGAGGATTATAAATGCTCACTCATATGTGCACTGTGTCATTATCAATAGATCTGTCTATTACCGGTCATTGTAAGGAAATAGCAGACTTCAAAAAACTTTTTCACAATGGCAAAACCATCTGAAATGTTGCTTTATTTAAAACCTGCTAAACTGACAAAGGAAAAAGGGGGTATTTAAAGAACTGCTGTACTTTGTTGGCAGGTGCTCCCCTCGTTTCCCTCCTTTTCCTACTTTCTTTTCCATCCCCAAGCCCGAACTGCACAGACGAGCCTTTTCCCATCAGCTCTATGTGGGGATTGACCCTTACCCAGGCAAGGTGGGAGAGACCCTCGCAGGCACCCCGGCACACACACCAGCTGTCTGGGACCGATAAAAAGGGACCACAAGAAATGAATGTTCAGCTCTCGGTGCCGCAGAAGTGCTGCGTCACAGAGCACGGGGCAGGAGTCGCTCTTCCTTGCTTGCCCGCGGTCTCCCCAAGCGCTGCCCAGGCAGGAATAGATGATGAGGTGTTAAATGAGCTTGGACACCAGCCAACACAACGCTGCATCCAGCAGAGATGCCAAGTCCTGTCCCACAAGCAGCACACACATCTGCTAATGAAATTAGCTATTTATCTCTTGCTAAATGCCCTCCAGCATAGGAAGAGGCAGATAAAGCCCCAAACGCAGAGGTCAATTGCAGACTCACTGCAGATGCTTGTGGGGCAGCACACACAGCCCCAGCTCTGCTTTGGGAAGGGCAGGACAGTGCTCAGGTTTGAGCGTACTCACAGGATCATCACAGCAAACAAGTTGCAAGCCAACCATTTGGGATCTTTGTTTCCATTACTTTTCTCATGGAAAATTCCCTATACGGTCCCTGGAGCAGCACGAGCATCAGTGAATCAAAGAAAGCTTTGGGAAGCAAAAGGAAAACAAGCATCAGTGAATTGAAGAAAACTTTGGGAAGCAAGAGGGGAATACCCGTCGGTGACCAGGGAGTGCAGCCGGGTGCTAAGCACTGCAGTTGGGGCTCGCTTTTTTATTGTGGGTGGAAGCTGAGTGAGAGTGACTAGTTACGATTACTGGAGAATGATGTAGACTCGGTTTGCAAAGGGAGAAAAAGGCAACGGAAAGTTTATTCCTCCAGGAGTGCAGGGAGATGAGGGCTGGCAGCCCAGCGCTTGGCTGTGGCTGGAGGTGGGTGGCCCTGCCCCAAGCCAGCAGGTGCAGGCAGCGAGGGATGCTGAGGGACCATAAGCCCACCCACCACCACCCCCGAGAGGGGGAGCCCTGTTTTCAAGTCCAGTTTTACAACAAAGAATCATAGCAGCAGGCCTAGTTAGTCAAAGACTGTGAGTGTAATTCATGTGTTTTATAGTAAATTGATTACTAAACTCTGTGAACACAGGAAAGGGCCTCAGCTCAAGGCATTCACTTGCCATCCTCCACCATGGTATCATGCAAACCCCTGGTGACTTCACTGCACTGAAGACACCAGTACTGGGGCCCTTTGGCACCATTTGCCCCAGCTGTAGGGACATGCCATGAGCCCAGCTCTCCTCTGTGGCCGTGCTGGGCTGTGGACAGCGCAGGAGGGATGGAGCGATGAAAGGAGAACACTGCCAAGGGCCTGGCAGCGCCCTAAATGTGTCTAGCACCTGAGAGATGGTGAAGAGCTGGCAGTGTGATATGGGAGAGGGATATGAATGGCAATTGAAAAAGCTGCTGAAGAAAACTCCGTGAAAAAAAGGATTTGTGATTCTTCTATATCATCAAAGTGCAGATTCTCCCACTGCAATGATGGTGGCAGACCTGACAGACGAGGCTGGCTGAGGTTCCCAGATCACTCTACAAAATGACAAACTGGATATTTAGGAGATAGATGAGGCTGGCAGGGTAGGGTGCTGTGGGAGACATCTACCTCCTCCAACAGGAAGGAGATTAGAGTTACTACTCAGTCCTGCAGAGCTTCTGAGTGGCCAGGGCATGGCAAGGGATGCTGCTGAATTTGCATCAAGGACACTTGGAGATCCTGTAGACAGCAAGTAATTGTGGGCATGAGTTTTAGATATCCTTGGTGAAAGTTCTTTAGTTTTCTATCATCTACAGAAATAGAAGTTACTGATGGAAAAACCAAGGGCAGAGGCAAATGGTGTATTGAACCCGTATTTTTTTAAGAAGCTATAAAGATGTGAGGCTTAGAAAAAGGTGAAACTAGTTGCATTCCAATCCCTGTAAAGAGCTGTTGACTCTCAGGGTTGGTTCCTGAGCTGATTTTCTCTCTGTAGAGTTGTAGCAAATAAGCCCCAGAGCAGCCAGGGCTCTGCACAGGGGAGAGGGGCAGTGGGCATCAAACATCCCTGAGCTGGTGGCCCCTCAGAGAATGCATGTGGGCTTTGGTCACCCTTTCCGAGCTCTGCTCCTCCCTTAAAAGCCCCCAGGATGCTATCTGGCAAGATGCCACGGCAGTTGCTGGTTTCTTCTCACTTCTCTTGCTGCTTTTTCTGCAGATTCAGGAATGAAAAGCAAAGCAACAGAGTTGTCCTGCACTAACAGTGCTGGCAGCTGCTCAAGGAGGGGATGGGCCAGGTCCTGTTCAGTAAAAGGGACCTTTTGCTTTACAGAGCAGGAGTCAGTGAGGGTGCAGTTTGGCTGAGCTCTGTGCTGTATGTTAGGCACATGCTGCTGCAGTTCCTGCATGCCAGCCTTGGTACCAGCCCTGCCCGGATGCAAAAGAAGCCCAGCTGGACAGCACAGGGCACCAGGGGCTTCGTTTGCTTTGCAGAGGTAGCTGCAGGCAAGTTTGTGTTTAAAATATGTAAGAAGGTGCCCCAAACTCTGTGTTGATGGTCTCCAGGTAAGATTTCCCTGTCTGAAGGCAGTGCTCTGCCATGCCTGCTGGAACTCCCCAAAGGGCTGACATGTCTCTGCACTCTGCCTTCAGTGCTGCAGGATGTTCTGGCCACACTGGGCTAATATACAGGTGACCAAGGGCCCTAGGAAAGGCCCAGCAGAGTTAATAGGAGCTGAAATATGTGCTTTTTTCTCTGGAAGCTGCTGGCTTTTGCCGGGCTGCTGCAAGCTGTGAGAGGTGGAGCAGGGCAGTCAGGGCACGCAGCTGCTGGAAAGTTGTGCCTCAGGACAGCATACTCAACCCCCAAGGACAACAAGAGGCAGGTTTTATTGCAAGAGAGGACTGCAAAGCTGTATTTCTAACATGGCAGGACAGGGCCTGCCTGACCTCTGTGCTGCAGCTCATCAGATCTGATAAGCCAGCAAGCTCTTCCAGATGCTGTTCTGTTCTCGCTCCTATTACATTACAAAGCATCTAAATTGTGATTACTGTAAAGAAAACAAAATGATCCTGTCCTCCAGGTGCCTCATTATGGCTTCTGTTAGAAATAAGCCAGTGATAGGTGGAGGAAGTCCAGACATCTCAATTGCTTCCTAAAATTTGCATGAAACTCATTAGGAGTCAGAGCAGAGGGGTTTGGGCATGTGCTGCTTTGCCTTCCCTGCTGGCTCGTGCCTGTGCCCACACTCCGAGGGCAGATCTCACAAGAGCTGTGGAGGAGAGAAAAGTCCCTGATCAAAAGCATGATTTGAAAACTCTCCCACCTGCTTGTTTTAAGTTTCTGTGTTGTGTTTAACCTCAGATCAGAGTTTCAGTGGAGACTCAGGCCAGAGGCACCTTCCTTTGCTTGCTTTCCTCCTGTCGCCGTGACTTCTGTCCCTCAACCCTCATGGTTTGTCCAGCACCTTCTCCTGTCCACAGGGCTGGATGTAGCAGTTGTGCACAGTCCCCGACCGTGGGGGGTCAAAACAGGAACGTTTATTGAAATTACAAGATGCAATATAAAGGTACAGCAAGTTAATATTCATCTCAGGGGCTGGTTTTATGCTAAATATGGGAAGAGATATTACAACTAGGAGATTACATTATGGTTGCTATGGAGGTCACTCAGGAATGCGAGGTCAGAAGGAACAAAGGCACTTTATACATCAAAGTTCATTTTGGCCTAGGAGGAGTGCACAGGAGCCTACAAATCTTGTCAGCTGTCGGCAGTTTCGGAGATATCTGAAGCAGCAGATGTCAGCAAACTGGTTGAGTTTATCAGGCTTGGTATACTCCTAATATGCTTTCCCATGGTCTCTTTGACTTCCCAGTCAGCTCTCTTGAAGCCAAGATATTTTCAAATCCTCACAGCTGGATTGTGGGAACATTGCGGTGACAGCCACTCCCTGGGTCATCATGGTCACCGACCTCAGCCCCATGGGCAGGGTCCCAAGGGAGCCAGCCCCAGTGGGCGCTTGGAGAGCTCTGGGTGAGGGGAGAAGGGCTGGCAGAGACCTCCTGCTGGACTCCCATCTGGCCAGTGCATCCTTGTGCTGTCTCTGCCCTGGCTGCAAAGGTTGGCTCAATAGCCCTTCTCTTGGGTTTTGGGGGTTTTTTTAAGATTGAATCATTTTGTATGTCCATTGTATGTACAGTCTGTTCTGGGAAGAAGTAATAGCCCTCTTTACCCAGAGCAGCCAGCTGTACCTAAAGCCAGACTCAGCAGGAGCATGAGTGACACATGGCTGTTCAAAGCCACAAAGGAAGGCACTATTTTTGGGAACACAATTTTTTCCTCCAATATCCATCTGGCGGAGGCAGAAAAGTTGATGTCTCAAGACCTGTGTGTCAGGCAGCTGGGAATGCCCCACTAGGCAGGGAGATGGGGCAGGTCTTGCTCTGGCAGTGGGAGCAGACAGCCTGGGAGATAAGGGGGCATAAGCAGTGACTCCACAGATTTTTGTTTTAAAGTGCTTCTGGAGAGGGATCTACAACCTCCTGGCCCCTGCAGCCCCAGTTCTGCCTCCTGAGAGCAGGAAATTTGTGCTGCAGCAGCTGAACCAGAGCTCTTGCCAGATGGGATGAGATGTGGTAGAGTATTATTGAATGAGTCAGGCATGAAGCTATTCTCATTTACTCCTATGTAGCTGCTGACAAACCTTCAGTTAAACCTAAGCAAAATCTGAACAAAATGAAGGTAGAATCACAGCCTTGATGATCTTTGGAAAGACACTTTTTGTGCAAGGAAATCACCATTTTCCCAGCTGCTGGTAGGAGCTGACAGGAGAAGCCCCTGTCGTGCCCATCAAAGAGTGGAAGGCAAATCTCACAAAGATAAAAGTTATGAAATAGGTAAAATTCAACAAGACAGGTCTTACCTGCTGTCAGAAAAACTAGGCTGGCATTTGTCCTCACAGGGAACTGAGAAAAAAAAAAAACATAAACCCAACTTAAAATTGAGGCATTAGCCAAATAGGTGCTTTCACTTAGGAGACCACAGTAACCATAGTCATGAGAAACTGTCTTGTGGTGAGCTACCTTCCTTGGGTTTGCTGCTGGAAGTCTGTCCTCAGCACAGGCTGCCTTGGATGCAGCTCTTTGCAGAGCTGGCAGCTTCAGCTGATGTATGATTGTCACTGGAGGACCTGGGAGTGATTGCACAGAGGGCCCTGATCTGCAACGAGCGTCTCCAAGGAAGTCTCCAGGTTTAAATTCAATAGAAGCACTTGGCACTTGAAGCAGTGCCATAATAGTGCTCTGTGAAGCTGATGAAAATCTCTTTCAAGTCAACTGTTAATTGTGATGCAAGAAAGGTTGTCTTGGAGGGTTTCAGCTTTTGTCATGAGCTCTAGTGGACAGAGCAGAGGTGCTGGCACCTTTGTGTACATGAGCATTCGCCTTGGGTTTAGAGGAGGGCACGTGGACTTGCAAACACAGTCACACCACAGAAGGGACCCAAATACTCCTGTCACTGCTTTCCCAGATCAAAAGGCAGTCCCACATCCAGTGGAAAGGCATTGGGTAGGACTAGCTGCCAGAGCAGTGGTAGGCTGGTGGCTGGGGACTGTGGCAGAGATGTGGGAGATGGGTAGAGGAACAAGCACAGCACAAGGAGGTGTGGTCGGCCCTGACACCACGGTCGCCACTGGGCACTACAGCACTGGTGACACCAGTGGGCAGCACTGGAGATGCCATCACCCAGCGATCCCAGCCTGCAGGACAGCAAGGAGGGGCTTCCTAAAGGGGATCCTGTCAGACATTAGTGTCAAATCTTTGCAGTGATAGGGAAAGGAATTAAGAACAGCACCTGTTCCCAAAAGGAACAGCAAAGTCATGGAAAGCTTTGAAGAACATATTAAAGGGAGAAAACTGAGGAGTTGTCACTGACCTAAAATCAGTGGTGGGAAAACTGCTGTCACATTGGGTCCTTCTCCTGGAGCCTGGTTTGTGGCCACGTATGTGTTCCTCCTGCAAGGGCAGGAGACCCCTGGCTGAGAAGCAGATGGCTTGGTAACAGCAGAGAACTGCTCAGGGGAATATGAAGTTTCAATTAACAGTTATTTTATTTTATTTTTTTTAAATTTTTTTCCTTTTGGTCTTTTTCAGCATATTCATGCTTTGCTGGAATCAATAGTAACCTCAAAGAAAATAGGTCTTTGTGTATTAATTACATATATTAGTCTATATAATTATACTTTATCTATAAAATTAAATAGGGATGAGCTGTTCTAATAGGTGCATTTTCAGTTGTCCAGGTCTGACGTAGGGTTCAGTAAGTCAGCAGTTGTTCTTTATCAAATTGATCATGTCAGTGCCACTACTTTTTTATAACCAGATCTGAAAGAAAGGTTGTGTACAAGATATTTCCCCTGGCTGCATTGCTTGCTCCTGCCTAGGAGGTACAAGGCTGCACTCCTCTTATGCAATGTCTCGGCATTTTCTTAATTAAGAATAAATAAATAAAAATATATAAAAAGAAAAGAGAAAAGATGCTTCTCTCATCTGATCAAGTAGATATTAAAAACACAGGCTACCCTTAAGCGTAATTGCTGATTAAACACTTGGATGCAGAACAAACAGGCTGAAGAAAATTTTAATACATAAGCACAGGACTGATGTACTAAGCAGCCAAAAACTATCACTAATTGGGAAGATTCTGCACAAGGGAAAACAGTCTAAAGGAGAAGGCACGTAGTTTCTGTAAACAGCAATTCACACGAGGGCCAGGTGGCTGGCGGCCAATGGCTCGGGCTGAGGATGGGTCTGCAGTGCCGTGGCAAGGAGGCACTCCCAGGCACCCACGAGTGAGCCTGGAGGAGCCTTGCACTGCCGGGGCAGCTGGTGTGGGCAGGAATCTGGGGGCTCTAGCAGGCTGGTAGCCCAGCAGTTTGGGCAGCAGGAGAGGGGAAAGGAGAGCTCAGCATTCTTACAGCCTGGCAGTGGGACTGCCAGCAGCAACATCCTGCTACTCTTCACCCGCAGGGATGGCTTGACAGGGCCAAGTCTCATTTTGTAATATTTTGAGGAGTTCAGGTGGCAGTGTCTTTTTGAGTTTCAGCCAAACAGACCTTCTCCATTAATTTGTCCCTTAGAGTAGCATTTGTTTGTGGCAAGTGCAACCTGATTTTCAGCACCAAACCGTACAAACCAAAGATCTCACTGATGTTCATCTGCTTGTAATACACTGCACTACCACTCACCAAGAAGTGTTAAATAGGCTTGGATGCACCAGCAAGATCTTTGCCCTATTCCTGATAGTGTTGTTTCATTCCTAAGCTCCAGTACTCACCCCTGCTCTGCTTTTTAGGTCTTGTTCCATTTTTAAGCACGAGTGGTGGCAGATGTCACTGGCACCAGCACTTGCCATCCTGATACAGCTGTCAGCAATTGCAGCACTGAGAGGGGTGGAACCCCAGGCTGCACCAGTAATGCCATGAATTATGTTAGACAGTCATGAATTTGAAGGCAGCCATGGCAGCCTCCTGGCCAGAGGGGTGCAGAACAAAACATCCTGCAAGTAGGGTTACATGAGAAGACTGAGCTCTCACCTAGCTGAATGCAAGACAGCAACCCATGTTTCCAAGTGCTGGGAAAACAGCATTAGTTTTCCTTTCAATTACTAAATGTATTTTTTGTTTATTCTTTTAATGAATGAAATTAAATAGGAAACATCTTGGAGGATGTGGGATAACCGATAGATACAAACCCAAACCAATGACTTTGCATAATTTATTCCAAAGCATATCTGCAAGGACATGAGCCAGGACAGATCAGTTGGGAAAATTTTATTTTTCACCTGGGCAACAACTAATGTCCCTCAAAGAAAATACTGTCTTGTTCTTCTCTGGATATTGCATCTCCTAATTAGTGTAATCTGTTTAGTCTGCTCTGTTTGATTTTTCACTCATAGAGGCTGTGAAACTTTTGCTCTTAGACTTGGACTTGCAGAGTCCTCACACTTGGGTAGCAGAGAGGGCCCTGTGCCACACGGACTCCTCCTAGGAGCTGGGAGCAGCACCGTATGTCACTGCCTGCTTCCTGCTTGCCTCCCTGTCAGGAGAAAAGGGCAGAGGGGCAATCCCCACTGAGAGCAGGTTGATGCTAAGGCAGACCAGAGCTCAGACATGGGACATGGCTGTGAAGCTGCAACTTAAAATCACTGCATCCCTTACATGTCTTGGCTGCTCTATGCCTCCAAGTTTCCACGTTGCCCTCAGTGAAGCACTGGAAGAAGCACTGCAGCCATTTCCCCTTGGTCTGTGCCTCCATGGCATGTCTCTCCATGGTGCAGGAGGCAGAGCCGTTTCCATTAGGAGGTTCAGAGTTCAGGTAAGTTTGTAAGGGCTTTCTGTAGGAGAGAAGTGTGTTTTGTCCATACAACTTCCATTGCTGCTAAGATAACTGTTAGAAGAAACTGTCCTTTGAGTGTTCTCTTCCTTCTCTTTTCATGTAGCCTTCACTTCTTGTATGTATCCCTCTTGCCCTTCATCTTACATTCATGTCCTGTTTCAGCTCACAGGTCTGCCATCTTTTTATTCCTCTCTCCTTTAATGGTTTATCCACAGTTTTTTTAAAAAAAACAAACAACAAAAAATAAAGCCCCCCCAAAAAAAACCAAACAAAACCAGAACAAACACACTTGTTCTGAGGTAGGATTGATGTAGGAGCTACCTTTCTAGGGTTACTTGTGTGGGTTAAAAGTATTTCAGCTAGAGGAAACAGTCTGAATGGCTTCAGTGGCTCACAGGCTGTGTGTGGAAGTGGGTGGGCAATGTAAAGCAGTACAAAGTCTTGCCAGCATGACTGAGAGCTCAGCTCTAGATCAACACTATTCTGACAACAAACATCTATACCAGGGACCATCCTCCAGGACAACTCAAACCCTACATGATTTGCATAGAGGAGAGTAGATCTTTGAGCAGTCATCCTCTCTCTCGGCAACATTCTTAACTGGGAATTACTTTGAGAAACCTGATGTAATTTGAGCAGGACATTGGACCAGCTGTCATCCAGGGGACCCTTCCATCATAAAGCCCTATGTGAAAACATGATCTTGAGGAAATGGAGCCTGTTGAGGAGAGTACCAGGATAGCAATGGTATGATGCACATCCTCAGAAGGAATCTCCTGAAGCATTCAGTTCTGCGTTCCCTGCTAGATACGTAGGGCCATGCTGCTTTAGTAAAAGCAGAGCAAGTATGACAGGAGAGTATTTGCTTCAGTCCCACTTAGAGCAGCCTCTGGATTAACCTACCAGAAATAAGTGGGATATTTTGTAGCTTCAGTGTCATCCCAGCAGTCGTCAATGCTAGTGGAGATGGATATCTCTGTGGGCGCCTCTGTGGGCTGCATGACAGCCAGAGCCACTCGTCTGTGTCACAGCACCTCTGGTGCCTTGCCCTCCTGCCACAAGAGGCAGAGTTAGAGTGGAGCAGTGGGGTCTCATATGACACAACCCACATGCCCTGCATGTGCCACAGCAGCATCATCCTCATTTTCCACAGTGGGGAAGGGATCTGCTCCCAAACTCTTTTCTGTGCTCTTGAGAAAATCTCCTTGGCAGCGACTAAGGAATAAAGAAGGAGCATTGAACAGGGCAATACATGGAGATTGCTCTATGTATATCAGCCAAATATAAGAAGCCCTAATGGGGTACACTCATCAAGAATTGCCTCCCCTGGCAGCTCTTCACAGGGTGGTTGAGACAGCCAAATGTGGCTCTGACACCACCGTGATGTGGGTGAGGCCTGGGCTGGCAATGGCTTTGAGATAACAACTTCACAGAGCTCTGGAGCAAGCTTCAGTGGTGAATGTCTCTTTGGCTGCAGCTGGGAAAGCTGAGTGTGTACCCATCTTGATATGTCACACCTTGAGTTTATGGACCTCTGTCGACTCTCGGGTTCTTGTGGTCCCTGTCACAGGCCATACACTAAAGCACTGGGTAGTCTGAGCACTGAAGTGGGACCAGCTTGCTGGCTTCAAAGACCCCATTCAAATCTCATGTGCATCTTCTCCACTGTACTAAAACCGTGCATTTCACCTGGTGAATGCCATGTATAGAAATTCAGTATTACCTTTTGCATCATGTATGGCCAAATTCACGTATATTATCTTGTATGCTTTGGAGTTTTAATTGAGACCAAAAGTAAGTCAAGACAGCCATTCCGGGGTGTAGAAATGTTGACAAAAGTTCTTGTATACTGAGATGAAGGAGGTGAAGTGCAGCAGGGTCAGTTATACTTTACTCTCTTGTTCATTTGGTTTCATTGGGAATCCTGAATCCCTAGAATGAGCTAGATTATTTTTGTCTCTTGTAAATCCTGAAAACTTGAAAGCAAGCAACCAACTGGTTTTGATATGGTTACACAGGTGATAGTTGCATTAGTTATTTATAAGGTGGATTTGGAAAAATACTGAGAGAAAATTGCTCTAGCAGCAACACTTCAAACATTTTTGCTGCCTTACTTCAGCTTTGTTATTTCTCTTTTTTTTTTAAATGCTATAAAAATGGCCTTTTGTTCTTTTGCTTTTCTGTTCCCTCCTTGTCAGGTTTGCTCAGATTACAAGTCAAAACAAGCTTTTTCTTCTGTTCTGTGGTGTAGATTTACTGTCAGAGAAAAATTGGCCTTTCCCTTGGTTATAAGTGCTATAATAGACAACAGACAGATGGTAATAAACCATGTTGAATTTCCAATGTCTTGCTGACGGTGCAAGACTCACAGCTCTGTCCAGAGAGTCAGGAGTCATCCAGGAGGACAAAGGATTCAGGTGAGACACTGCACCTTGTTGTGCTGGGTTTGGCCATCACCATATATTTTACGTGACAGGAGGTTCTTGGCTCACTTGCCGAGCGTCATGGGCTGTGCCAGGTTTAGTCTCACTGACAGCTAGGAAGGACTTAGGAGTTATCTTTTCTTCACCAGTGATATTAGACTCTGAAAGGACAAGGCTCTGCTTGGCTGCCTTGGAGAGCGGTGTCTGTGCGGTAGCGGGAGGCCTTCCCAGGTCCTAGAGCAGAGCTGACTGTCCAACAGTGCCTCCTGCACAGTGTTTGTCAAACCTCCAGCTAAAGCAGGGTGCCTTTTCTTGTCTTCTTTCCCCCCACAGGATTGTCTGCCAGGGGTTGCTATAAGAGACATTACTGTCATAGCAAGGAGACTTCCTGATCTATTCTTGACATAGGTCAGGGAAATTCTCATAATGGTGCCTAAGACAACCTCAACAGGTGAAGGCTGAAGTGTCCTATAGTTTTCAGAATACAGATTAAAAAAACTTTATATGAAGAAAAGGTGCTCCATCTCTCTTCTCAAGTACAGCCATAGCCTCCTGAAATCCTGACGCCTGATCCTTGTTTCAGCTCAGGCCAAGCACTGGTTGAGCTCCCTCTGACAGTGAGTGCAGGCATTTGCTGTTCTGCTTTTTGATGTCTTGCAGAGGGCAGATCCTTTATCTTAAGGAGGAGTCCTTTGGTGGAGCACATGAGAAATGTCCATCAGCTGAACCTGGTATAAGTTCATGTGACTGCTCCAAATCACATTTCCTGCCAGAAATACTGCTAAGAAACAAAGCACAGAAGAGTGTTTGGGAGCAGATCCTTTCCTTAGTCTGTAAAAGGGAAATACTGCTGCTCTGATATATGTGGGGGATGTGGTAGAGTGTGGTACTAGACCCCACTGCTCTATCTTCCTGCTTTTCCAATATGAGTGCATCAAATACTGGATGAGCTCTCCAGGGATGTTGGCAAACATGTATTCTCTGAGCAGGTGAGGCACAAATCCGTTGCAATTCAGGGCTCTTAATCTACCTCTGTGCCCAATATGTTGGGTGACTCGATGGACCTTCAACAGCCGCTAACGTGATCCATGTGTGTCTGTAGACATCACACACTCCCTGAAGCCCTTGGCTGTTGCTGAAACACAACATACCAGCCCTAGCTTACCCAGACTGTGAAGCAGTGATCTTACCCAGGACACTCAGAAGTTAAAATGGAAACAGAGCAGTAGGATGGATGCAGAGAACAGCACAGACTCAAAACCACACCTGCAAGTCTGTGAGGATGATGCCAACTACCTGCTCTTCCCCTGAGCATGGCCCACATCATAGTACTTCCCTGTGGACTTCCTTGTAATAATTGAAGAAATAATTTCCAAAGTGTGAAAATTGGAGGGGGGGGCAGTGGGGGGAGAGAGCAGGAGGAAGCCCATAAAGGAGACTTTCCACATAGATTTAAGGACCAGAAAAGAAATTGAAGTATTTCATCCCTCCAGAAGGGGACACCTGATTTTTAATATACACAGAGTATTTCATCATCCCAATCCAACCATTTTACTAATGAATTACTCTGCTGAAAGTCCTTGTTTTCCTACTAGCTTAAATTTATCCAGGATCAGCTTCCAGTCACCAGAGTCCCATTTTAATGTCTTTGCACAAATTGATAGTACATGTCTTCTAGATTCTTCTACTTTAGGCCCCCTCCTGAATCTCGAAAACTTTAATGCCAAAATGTAATTTGTTCTCATTAGCAGCATCTTGGGACTGTTGTGTGCAGGGACCAAGAAGGCTGGATGTATTAGGCTTTAGTTAAGACACAATGGCAATGCAGCAGTAAGCACTAAGTGCCAGAGAGAAGACAAATCAGGTGCTTCCGTGAGCCTTCTCCCCAGAGAACAGGATGATACAATGAACGAGCACAATGCAAGCCCTGTCCAAATTAAAACTGATAACAGAAAATAGGCCTTACAGGCTAGATAATAAATCTTTGCTGCTCACTGCTCCCAAAGTGCTATCAAGACTTTGCCTGTGAGCCCCACTATTCCCAGAAGGGTGATGCCTGCTTTGCTCCCTCACCAAAGCACACGACTATCCATGCAGGAAAAGGCAGTGGTCCTTCTGGCCTTTGCTGGCACGACCACCCCCTGTCCTGGAGCTGCACTATGATCTCAGAAATGCTCGTTAGGCCTTGGTCTTGACAAACAGCATCTAGGCTAAGCTCATCTTGAGCTTGCAATAAACATAGTCTTCCCCCAGGAACTAGTGTTGTATAACGAGCTCCTGGTTTTAATAAACAGCCTTAGAAACTAATTTTTCTTGTCTGAATAACAACCCAAGTGGAACAACATTTTTGTTATTGATTTTTCAAAGAAAGTTATCAACCCAAATTGCAGTCAGGATGGAAAATTACTATGACTAAAGCTGTCTCTCGTGCAACTCTGTAAGTAGTGGTCCTACGTGAGACTCTTTGAGCTCTCCTGGACCACAATGGTATATGACCAGGATTGTGCCCCTGAGTGGGACACCTCTCAGAGCCAGCAAACTCTCAAGTTTGCTGTACTTGGAGGACCATTGCTGAAAACTGACAATGGAGCATGGGCTGATACCCCCACTTCTTGAAGCTCAACCCCCTCTGCCCCTTGAGAAAAGGCAAGGCATCCAACATGAGTATTTCACTGAATGCAAGGGGAATTTTTCACAGGTATATGTATCTTTAGGTCAGTGTGCATGCAGGTGTGATTATGCTATAGAGAATGTACTAAGAATGTTGCTCTCTTAGATTCTTAAGTACATTAGATTTGTAAGTATGTTGGGCCTATAACTGAGTTACAGTTGTACTTACAGTAAATTCTATAGATTCTTTTATTAACTTGTTTAAATCAGTCTATCAGTCAAATGCTGTTGAGTTTAAGTTCTGTTAAAACCTTTACACCTAAGCCACTGGTCAAGTCCATAGTTAAGTTTGGCAAGGGGTTCCACGCTGAACCTTATGATTTGACAGAAGGGTCTTCCTCATTCCTTTTTATCCTTACCCTTTCCCATCCTTACCCTTATTCTACCCCCAGTCTCCATGTAGATTATTTTAGATTGATTTCAGTTTAAAACTGATTGATTTTGATTTTAGTCTGATTTTTCTGTGTGCTTTAACCATCTAGTAAGTAGTAGAGTGAACCTCGCCAATGAACTTTGTGGTGCTTTCCCTTTTATAATAAACTTGCTTTTGCCAATACCTTTGCTGGTGATATTTTAAGAAACCTAAAATGCTCAATCACACCAGGGCCCCACTGACTGCCATTGGCACCAAGGATGGAGGTCTTTTGGTGTGAGGACTCCATTAACCTCAGACTTTTTAAATATAGGAAAGTGCTTGTATGAATAGGACACTCTACTGTATTGGGTCACTGTCTACTTCTTTAAAGAGTTGTCATTGTCTGAGATATTTGGAGTATGAACACTTCTAGAAGATCAGCTGGAATGTTCATTAGGCTCAAACCTCCAAGGAAAGGGGGCTGCTGGGAGAGCTCTGAACACTGTTCTTGGAGACTTGCTTGGGCTCCTACTTGTGTGGCCTCAATTTTCAGGGTAGTCTACAGGTTTTCTGGACACTGCACACCTCCAAAGATCAATTCCTTTGGAAAGGAATTTGCATGTCTGTAGCATGGTAGAAATTAATGACCAAAATAATGGTAATAACAGGAGCAAGGGGCCCCCTTTGGACTCAGCAGCAGACAGGTTGCAGATTAGAACAACTGTGCTAAAATTATCCATTTACAAAATCTTTAAGTATTGACTTATTTTTATCTCATCTTATTTCATCCAAGTCTGTTTGCAGTATCAAAAGGGCATGGTTCATTTTTGATCAATTTTATTTGTTCTTTCTCAAAGAAACTTTTATAAGTCATAGTATACTTCTGAAGACAGGAAGAAGTATCCACAGAGGCAGCAGGTGTTGGAACTGAAGCCAGCTACAGAGGAATCAAAGGATTCATCTGCCTTAATGTTAAATGTCTGTGATGCAAATATCTATAGATGAGCCCACCACCCTGAGCTCCCTTTCTAGTGAAGAGTGAGAAATGAATCCTCACAGGGTGCGACTCAGTTAGACTATTTCAGACAACTTCATTAGAGTGAAGTGAGTTCTCAAAGAAGCAGTGCCTGGTGACTATAAAGGAAGATCAGCTCAGACGTGGGTATTTACACATATAGACTGTGGTTGCCCTCTGACACCTCTGGGTCTTTTATCCCTGTTGAGACAGCCTGTGTCATTCTCTTTCATCCTCAATTTTAATTTAAAAATAGTGAGTCTTAAACCAGCCATCCCAATAACGTAAGGGGCTTGAACCTTGCCTGCAGGTGCATGAGGATGTGGGCTGTGTTGCAGGGTGAAGGGCCCAGGGTAAAGTGAGATGCTGTGCTTGCCTGCAATGATGGATCTTTTCATAGTGCAGCTCACTGTGCTCTACCTCTGCCTGCAGGCAGCAATATAATAGAATCATAGAATTGTTTAGGTTGGAAAAGACCTTTAGGATCATCAAGTCCAACCATTAACCCAGCACTGACAAGTCCATCCCTAGACCATGTCCCCAGGGGCCACATCTACACATCTTTTAAATAGCTCAGGGTATGGTGACTCCGCCAGTTCCCTGGGCAGCCTGTTCCGCTGTTTGATAATCCTTTCAGTGAAGAAATATTCCCCAATATTCAATCTAAACCTCCCGTGGCACAACTTAAGACCATTTCCTGTTGTCCTTCACTTGTTACCTGGGAGAAGACACCAACATCCACCTGGCTACAGCCTCCTTTCAGGTAGTTGTAGGGAGATAATGTCACCCCTGAGTCTCCTTTTCTCCAGGCTAAACACCCTCAGCTCCCTCAGCTGCTCCTCATGAGACTTGTGCTCCAGGCCCTTCACCAGCTCCATTGCCCTTCTCTGGACACACTCCAGCAATTCAACGTCGTTCTTTTAGTGAGGGGTTCAAAACTGACATCAGGAGTCAAGGTGTGACCTCACCAGTGCTGAGTACAGGAGAATGATCACTGTGCTAGTCCTGCTGGCCTCACTATTGCTGATACCAACAGCACTGTGGGAAGCTGGACCTAGTAAACCCTGAAAACAAAGTTAAACCTTTTAAAAGAGTATAACTAAAAACTGCTTCTCTCAGTTGTTCAAATGTCATGCTGTTTGTATTACCAATACTTTTGCTCTCCAGCCTTACAGAAAAATTACTTATATGATCTGATTATATATGCCCACATCTAAAAGTACACAAATGCCCTGTGAAAACCAATTAGAAATTCCCAAAGGACAAAATAAAACTAAAAATAAAAAACCAGCAGGAACTATTATATCCTCATGTGGGATGTTAAGAATGGGATTCTCACTTAGTAATGAAGCAGAACTGGTATGACTTCTTCCTCTTTCAGGTCATCTTTAAAGGTATCCTAAACAGATTTAGTTGTGTTTAATCAATTGAAATTGAGTGAGATCACAGACTTAAGCAAGAAAATTTGTTGTGTTGAAGATCTTAGTAGAAGATAATTGTTTAATGCAGGAGGCAGTAGTTCACATTACTCCTCCAGTATATTTTCTTGTAATCTTCACTGCCTGATAATTCATCCAGAACATTTACACTCTTTCTTACAATCTTTGTTTTCCTTTATTCTTTCACACAATTTCCCCACACCTGTACTTCCCTATTTTTCTGTGGTTTGCTATTATTTTTCAGCACAAAAAATCTCTCTTTTTAAATTGGCACATCTCTGGAGAAAATACAGTGTGTTTCTCTGCAGCAGACGGGCCCCAGGGGTTTAGTGTTGCTTGGGGGTACTCACATTTCTTAGGCAGGAGGATGTTACTCCTCCTTTCTCTTCTATATCCACCAAGCAAAACCACTGAACTCCAGCCTTGATCATGTAAACACAGAACTTATGTCATTACTAAACACAAAGCCCAAATTCTGCTGAGAAGATTGTATAGTTCGACTCCGATATATCTGCTGGAAAGGTACCTGTGAAAATGCAAATAGACTTAAAAGAATTGGGAAGCAATTTGACATTCTTCCAGGAGAAAACAGCAGTGTTACCACATAGGCATCAGAAAAGATAAGGTAAGATATTTTGCCATGGTTACAAATAAAAGGACAATAAATAAGTCTGATCCTTTTCCAAGAAAATGGGAGAAAAATAACTGGCAAGGTGCCTGCTTCTAAAACCAATTTCAATATATAAAGGGGTCTGTGAAAAGGATTCTGACTAATACACTGCCAGGCAGAGAGAAGAAAAAACCACTTCTGGAAGCAAGAGGCATTGAAAGTGCAACCAGAAATAAAATAATAGATCCTTTAGAGCTTTCAGGAGTGAGAGTAACCCACAAAGACTGCTAGTACCCACTGAGCTAAAATCTGCATTCCTTATCTCTGGCAAACTTAGTCGACACCTTCCAGAAGCAGCTTCACTGCCAAGGTGACCCAGGCATTGTAACTTTGGCCACCTAATTCCTTTCTGCCTGGGAGCTGGAGATTCAGCTGGGGACAACACTGGCATTGCTGGGAGGTCATTTTTCCTTCTAAGGCAGAGCCAAAAGGAGTTTTCCTCTGAAGAGTCTATACTCAATTCCTGTAAAGAGGTGCTTACAACAAGCTTATCTGTAAAGGAAGATAATTTTCTTTGCAGTTTCTCTTGGCTACATGGAGAAGAGACTGCAGTAACTGTGTTGGGTCAAGCTGACACACTAGTATAGAGCTACTTGCAGGTATCTGTCACACCTATAGATAAACCCTGACTCACATGCTTGTTTTCAGTCATTTGCCTTCAGTTTAAGTCAAAAGTGGAGGACAAGAGTCCCTCTTTCCCTGTATGCTCCCTGACTCCTCATGTGTAGTGGGCTATAGTTCTCCCCAAGTCATTCAGTCTTTTCTGCCCCAGCACATTAGGGAGAGTTTAATACTCTTACCTCTGTGAAAGAACCAGGACACATTCTCCAACCTTCTTGGCTTAGGTCTTTGTGGCATGACCAGATATGACATTTAGTGTTCCATTTAGGGAAACGTGGTAGACACTGTCCCAGGCTGGTGCTTCTGGGTCTCTGCCGATTAAAGGGGATAGTGGTACATTTTTTCAGAGTACTCCATATTTGCCTTGCAGACAAAAAGGATCTATAAATACTATTTGTCTCATGCAAAAGGCCACTTATGGTAGCTGGGTGCCTGACATTCGTTTTTATAACAGGGGCAAAAAAAGGCTTTTCATTCTCAGAATGCCCAGCTGAGCATCATGGGCCAGGCACAGCTAACAGCTTTACTTTAGCTCTCTTGTTGAATTATTTTCAATGGTTAAAGTGGTTAGAAATAGAAGCTGTGATGGGAGTAGCTCATGTCAACCTCTAGGTCAGAGCATCTGAGCAGCTGCATTCTTCCACCAGCCATATGGTGCTGAACTGTCCTCAGCTGCCTCCAGCCCAGTGACACTTGTGTCAGGTGTGTCAGTGATGCTGTGACAGCTCCAGCTGAGTGGGCAAAACCAGAGCCACATCTGCCCTTACGCGTTCAGGGTGCAGAGAGCAGTTGCACGAGCACTGGCTCTCCCTCACCTCGCTGCAGCTGGCAGGTAGCAGGGATGCAGCCAGCAGGATGCATGGTGGTTGAGCACCACTGGGAACCATCCTGCCAAAGGGATTGAAATAAAATAAACGTGATGATACTTCCCCACTGCCCAGTGCAAAAACAAAAGGGTTAGGTTTCTAAGAAATCCTGCTACCAGCTTTCATTTTAACTCAGCTAGATGAATTCCATCAGAGTACTGGGGAGTCCTACTCCAACAGAACAGGACAGTTTAAAGAATGAATCCTGAATTCTATTCATCGACCCATTGCCACAAATACTAACCTAATCATATTTAGAAAGGTGGGATGAAACTTTTGTTGCTGTTGTTTTAAAATATCTCCCACTGGAGATCTGCAGCTTGCACAGCAAATCTGAGGTGAGGCTCGTCATCCGACACGGAGGCCACTGCCAGGCTTTTTTTGACTAAGCGCCAGGTGCCAGTGTAGGTGAGAATGTGAGCGTCAATTGCTTGTGTGCACTCGTTTGCAGTCATAAATAATGCAGTGTTTGGAAGCAGTTCAGAGTACAGCTGCAATCAGATAGCCTCAATATTGGCTGCTCAGTGCTGGAGACACAGTGGTTGTGTGAGTGCTCAGAGTAGCAGGGGTGAGAAATGCTGGGAGCTCAGGCTCTGTGCAATTTCTCTATGCGTAAAACAGCACCTGTAGCCTCTGATCACTCTGCTTTCTTGTTATCCACTGATCTTCAATGTCTCACATATTTGACCCCATTTACATAGGCGTCTCTCTCAGGAATAATTCCCTAACAGTGAGTGCAAGATTGTGTGTTCTGAGGTCAAGAGAAGCAAGATAGCAATTATAGAGATAATTGTTTTTAATGCATTTTTCACCTACAGAGTCCCATTAAAATGTTCTTAGCAGAAGAACAGAAAGGAACAATGTTTTAATATTAGGTTTACAAGAAACACTTTCTTCCTCCTTTATTATATCCAAGTTCCTTGACAGTACTCATGAATTAATTTTCACATTGTGCAGTCTCATTTTTTGTGGAGCAGGCTTTGCTCGCTGGATCTGAGTACAGAAACTTGGAAAACACTGATCGTGTTATGCTAATTAAAATCAGCTGAAGGACACTGTTCAGTACTCTCTAGCTAGGATCAAAATTCCTTGTATGTCTCTTAAAAATCAACTAGAGAGAAAAGGCCAAAGTGTTAAGACATATTATGCAGGATGCATGTAAACCATTCCTTTCTCCATCATTTTATTGATTATATTTGACAATTATTTGAATTAATTCTTGCATGTCCTGCAACAGCTTTTGTCTCAGTCTCACCGATGTCTACATTGAACTGGTTATATTTTCTTTGTCTTCTTCTTTAGTGTCTCCAGGAACAAAACTGTTTAGGTCACCTGCAACCATGATCTTGCTGTTCCCCACACCAGACAGGGGAAGTACTGCTGGAGTAGGGGGTGGGAGGGCTGGTGGGTATCTGCCACAGCAGATCAGGGCAGAAGGATCCCTCTGGGTTACCTGTGGATGCATGTGGTGAGGGAGCACAAACAGGGAACTGGTCTGGAATCCTTTGAAGGTGCTCCCATACCAGCTGTTGAGGAAATCAAAGAGCTGCCACAAGCACTTGCTGATACCTTGGTAACACCCACTCCCACAAGCACAAGCACTTGTCTTGATAAGACCCACTCTGCAGGGCAGGATCGGTGCCTGGAGCAGAATTCAGGTTATCACAGGCTGGTAATACACCACTGAAGCATGTTGGTGAACTCAAGCCCTTTGTCACACTCACCAGGGACAGGCTGGTCCATATGGCCAGGTGGGATGTTGGTTTGACCCATTCCCACTGCCCTCCTCTCCCAGCGATGGCTCCAATTCCCTGCAGCCTTCCTGGGCAGCACACTATGGCTGGCCCTTGCTCTACTTGGTCCTCTGAAACCCCACAGCCTGTTCTGCAGGACTGCCACACACCCAGGATCACACTGCAACTATTTGTGCAGTTGACTGGATCTACCAGAACACAGAACTTGCTATGTAAAATTGTGGAACTTCAAGTACCATTGACTTACGTCTCTTCAGGTTCCTTAGGGTCTAAAACCTGATCATCATTCTCCCACCTTCTGTGACTGGGGTGACGTGCCTGGAGCATTGCTTAATGAAGACTGAAGGAAGGAAGTCATTGAGTACCTCAGCTTTATCCATATCCTGTATAACCAGGTCTCCAGTTTCCTTCCAGAGAGGACCCACATTTTACTTAGCCTTCCTTTTATCACTGACATATCTATAGATCCCTTGATGTCTCTGGCTGGATTAAATTCTATCAGTGCTTTAGCTTCTCTAACCTGATCCCAGGCTACCTGTCCCTGCTTCCACCGTCTGTAGGCTTCCTTTTTGTGTTTGAGCTTGCCCAGGAGCTCTTCATTCATCCACATAGGCCTCCTGGCATTTTTATATGACTTTCTCTTTGTTAGGACACATCACTCCTGAGCTTGGAAGAAGCAATTCTTGAATATTAACCATCTTTCTTGCCCCGCTTTTCCCTTCAGGGCTTTATCCCATGGCACTCTACCAGGCAGATCCCTGAATAGACCAAAATCTGCTCTGATGAAGTCCAGGGTACCGAGTTTGCTGTGACACTCTACACCTCAAGATCTCAAACTCCTCCATCTCATGGTCACTAAGCCCAGGCTGCCCTTGAGCTTCATATTCTTTACCAGCCCCTCCTTGGAGGCTAGAACAAGGTCCAGCATAGCAGCTCTCCTAGTTGGCTCCTCTATCGCTGGGAGATGAAGAGATCCAGGAACTTTCTGGATATGCACTGCTGTATTGTCCTTCCAACATATATTGAGGTGGTTGGTGCCCCCCCCATGAAGATCAGGGCTTCTGAATGTGAGAACAGTCCTATCTGCCCATAAAGGACCTCATATGCTCAATCTTCTTGGCCAGGCAGCTGACACAGACTCCCACTATAATGTCATCTATCCCTTCCCTCCCTTTAATCATGACTTGGTTGGCTGCTCTTTCACCCCCATATGGAGCTTCATGTTCTCCACGTGGTCCTTGACACTGAAGGTAATACCCTCCCCTCATCTCTCACACCTATTTCTTCCTAAGGAGGCTGTATCCCTCTCTTCAAAACTCCAACCACAGGAACCATCCCATCACATCTCCACAATGCCAATAAGATCACAGCCCTGCAGGCATCCACCTCTAACTCTCCTGGTTTATCCCCCTGTGGTGGGTGGATTTGCATTGAGGTAATTAAGTTGGCCCCCAAATGAAGCCAACTCAGTGGCTGGAGTGGCCGGAATTCCTTTGTGCTGCCCTTCAGCTCCCAGTAGCCAAAGTGTCTCAAAGTGGGACTTAAGGTTTAAGTATCCAAATTCCTGGCTGTGGCACCAGTCCTGTAAACACTTGTTGATTTATCAAGTTCAATTCACCCCTTCAAATTCCTTCCCTTTGGGCAGGAGGACTGTGGTCACCCTCAGCTTTTTCTAGGTCTTATCCATCTGGCTTACTAATGAAAATCTCATGTAAGAAGGTATCAAAATCATCAATATACACAATTAGTGTATGACAAATCTACTTGCATATTTGACGTATTTGAAGCATTTAAAAAAGGACATTTGAGTGTTTCATTGCTTCTTCTGGGATTCAGAAATAAGCTGAATGATGTGCGTATACCAGAGCCTCTTTCTGCCTCTTTTTAGTGAGAGAGACAATTTTCTTTTATGGAATTTTCTGATTCCTCACTTCTACTCTGAAATTGTACATGCAGTTCTTGAAGTATCCTTGGAGAGCATCCAACTTTCAAATTACATCAGGCTCCAACAATTTGAAAATATTTTATGTATTGCTGTACTCTCTAACATCTTTCACTTTTCTATTCTTTCCTTTTAGCCTGAATTTGTACCATTTCCCCTCTGTTACAATAGCTATTTGATCACTACTGGAGCCTCTTGTGAAAACTGTCCAAAAATGCATTCTGCCTCCTCGGTATCGCTTGCTATTGGGTTTCCTTCTGCAGTGAGTGAACCAGTGTGTCCTCTGATATTTCTCTTTCCAGTAATGACTCCACAGATTGTAGGGTTTACTATTCTTTATTCCCTTTTTCTCTTGAATTTGATTTTCTCCCTTCCAGCACATGGTGTCCTTTGATAGTCGTTCTTGCTCACTTGACCTCATTCCCATTTACTCTTTACTGCTTTCTTGTATGAGTTTACTGAAGAACTGAAATAATCCACACTGGTCTCCTGCTTCAATTTCTGGTGTGCCTACATGCTGGTAGAGTTGTATCATAACGTCATTTTGTACAAGGAACTGAAAATTCTCCTGAACTATTTAGTTTTTTTAACAGTTTTTCCACAAACTACTATATATTGTCTTTCTTTGGGTACTGAAATCTATTTCTCGAAGCCAACTGACTTAATTCTGTTTGGTTTGGTTCTCCCACTTTCTTTTTCTAAGGGCTGTTACACTTAATAATCTGTCCCTTAGCTGTTAACATCAGTGTATCAGCTGCACACTGACGATGCTTAAAGAACTCTGGGAAGGAAACAACAACACAATAAAAGCAGCCATGAAAATGGCCATATTAAATTATGAAAAGGAAACTCAAAGGGTTTCAAAACTACCTGAACTATTAGATGACCTCCCACATCCACATGGTGATTCTTAATGCACTTTATCCTTTCTAACAGCTCACTGACACAGCAGGAGGTAAATTAAAACTTAACCTGCCTGCGCAAGAGATATATTCAGGTCCTCAATGGTAACAACTGCAGCCTTACCTTCTACTGACATGCAGGACAAAAACCAGGCAGTATCCCTAGACTGCCTCAAAGAGCTGTGCCTCTAAGAGCTGTGCCTCCCAGCAGTGGTGCAGAACAGCTTCAGCAATCAAACCCAGCCGTTTGTGTTCAAAGCAGAGGAACAAAATCCCTCCAAGGAGCAATCCCTGCCTTCACTCTGGCAGTGGCACAAGCTGCTCGCTGATGGGAGAGGACACACCAAACCTCACTGCCTGGCACATCACCCATGGTAAAGCTGCACTCTATTCAACAGAACAGTGACGGAGAGGCTGCCCAGAGCACTTGTGGAAGCCTCATTATGGAGAGTCTCAAGGTTCAGGTAGATGTAAAAGCTGGCAGACCTGACTGTGTTTTGTCCCACTTGTTCTCAAGGATGGGCTGGATGCCTCCAGAAGTGCTTTCCAATCATCATGCCTGTGAAGCTTCCAAAAAAGTTTCCGGCCCTCCCTGAGCCATCACAAAACTAGGATTAAAGCAGAGCCCCCCCAAAATGGGCTAGAATCTGCCTACTTCCAGAAACACTAGCAGGAAGCTATTAGTGATAAGTTTGTCGCTGGGGGTAATTCACACTTCTAAAAATTGTGTGTGGCTGTGGTTATTCTTTCTTCTTTCTCCTTCTCTCTGCACACCCTTGGTTGTTTAAGCCTTTCCTTGAAACTTATTGTTCACTGACTAGGTGTGATTTGGGCTGAGATTTCTACAGGTCAAGTCAGCACTGAAGAGGATGTTTTTGAGAAGCTGCACTGGAAATGTGGCATGGTCCAGGCTGCCACCAATCAGGAATTAGAGGAAAGGTGGCATAGGCAGGTAATGTGGTCCCAGAAGATGCAGGACTGTACCCAGTCACTGATAAACACCTTTGGAAGGTCACATAGAGGTAAGGCAAAGGCAAGCTCTGGGCTTCCTTGCTGTTGGAGGGCACAGGGGATGCATCCTTGGCAGGCTACAAGGATCTCTGAAAGCAAGGCAAAGCCTAGCCCTTCTTCTTTCCTTATCTTTATAGTCACTATTCAAGGACATTCCTCAGCTACTGCAGATGATTGGACCCAGTCCTTTCCCAGTTAAACCAATTTCCACTTCAAATGGCATCACAAAAAATGCAGAGACAAAAAAGCTGCTAGGAAGAGCTCTGTCATTAACTCACCAAATATTAAAAGGCATCAAAGCACTGCAGATAAAATTATTTCGAGGGCTAATTACTACACCAATCCTTCTGGCTTTAATTTTAGACCTGAAATATTGCTGTGTTAAGAAAATAGGATTCATACTACATGAGACATGTGGGACAAGATTCAATTTGTGATGATAATTTGAAATACTTTAATACGATTATACCAGCAATATGAAGATTGGCAGTTTAATAACATGTGGAAATGAAGAAGTAAGATCAGGCCCCATATATGAATCTTTCCTAAAATCCAGAACACAGTGCAGGATAAGCCAAATATCTGACAAATTCCTGATTCTCTTTTCAGAGTAAGACCTACTCCGACTGCAGCTCTCGCTGCAAAAGTTGAGTGCCTGAAGTTGACAGGGGAGAGGAATTCTAAGCTTTAACTCTCCAAAGGCTTCCTACGAAAGCACTCAACGTTCTGCCAGGTTTGCAGCAGGCATTTTAAGACTGTGTTTGAAGAAGCTGCTTGGGTGTTGGACCAGAAACCTTATAGAAGATGGGAAATAATTTTCTACAAGGACATCCTCAGTTCAACAGGAGAGCAGCAGGAATTACCACATGAACCACCTGAACGTACAAGAGCAGTGTCTCAAAAAGCTTTTAGTTTAAGGGGAAACTTTAAAAATTGCATGCAAGGATTAAGCCTGGCCAATATTTCCTCTCCTCTACTAGAGTCCTGTGTGCTACGGGGCGTGGGTTGGTGCTGCGGGCTGCTCTTAGGGTGCCCTTACCCTTGAGAGGGGTCTGTCTCCAGTAGCTGGCACTGTGCAGATACAAAGAGGGCTAAGAATTTCTCCTCTGGTTCCCTAAGTGAAAACACCTGACTGCTGCCCCAAAGAGGGGCCTCTTTGCCCCAAAGAGGTGCAAAGTGCCAGCTTTGCCCTGGCAAACCAGTCCCTTGACTTAGGCAGCTGGGGACAGTGGCACCCCACAGATCAAGAGTGATAGGAGCGAAATACTCATGGTCTTAGGCACTGGCAGTCACTCCAGTCTCGTATTTTCTGATCTCAACCTACACATCTGTTCATGAACTAATGAGAGGCAGCAAGAGAGTTCAACCCTGTTTTGTGCCATACTTACCAATAAAAGAACACTGTAACTTTATTTTATCTGTACTGCATTAAAAGATGCCAATGAAAAAACTACAGGTGAAGCAAAAGTACATGGAATGTTTTTGCTGCTGTAAAAGGATAATACTTTGTCAGTGTGCTGGCTTTGTCTGGGATATAGCTAATTTTCTTCCCTGTAGCTGTTATGGGGCTATGTTGTGCATTTGTGAAGGAAACAGTACTGATAATTCATCATTGTTTTAGTTGCTGCTGAGTTCACACAGCCTTTTCTTCCCCTTACCCCATCCCCCGCAGTGAGGAGGCTGGGGATGTACAGGTAGTTGGGATAGGACACAACTGGGACAGCTGATCCCAACTGCCCCAGGGGATATTCCAGACCATACAGCATCATGCTCAGCATATAAAGCTGGGGAAAGAAGAAGGAAGAGGGGGAGGGCAGTCAGAATGATGGTGTTTGTCTTCCAAAGTCGCTGCTATGCATGATGGAGTCCTGCTTTCCTGGAAATGACTGAACACCTTCCTGCTCATGGGAAGTGGTGAATTAATTCCTTGTTTTGCTTTGCTTGTCTGCACAGTTTTACCTATTGAACTCTCTTTATCTCAACCCACAAGTTTTCTCACTTTTACCCTTCTGATTCTCTCCTCCATCCCACTGTGGAGGAGTGAGTGAGTAGATGAGTGGGGCTGAGTTGTCAGCCAGGGTTAAACCATGACACCAAGGAAAAACAGGCATATGAAGAAATCCCCTAAGTCCGTGTACTTTGCCAAGATGTGGGAAAGCAACACTGCATGAGGGAGACTGTAGTTCAGTTGGTGATATAGGCTTTTAGGAAAGAAAATTAAAGAAAATTACAATTATTAAGTTAACACAAGAACTTTGAGAGGAAGCAATGCTGTGTGCCACTCAACTGGTACCAGTGGGTTTGGTAAATTTGCTGAGGGGTAGGTTTCATATCTCTGTTTTGACATTTTCTGAAAATGACTGGAACAAAACTATAGCCTTACTGAAATGCATCCACCACCTTTCAGTTCTTCCAAATTACACAACGTAAGAGACACCTGGTTTCATTTATACAAAACCTCTTATGTCAAGCTGCATTTTGGTGCACAGAAGGTAGAAATACCTAAGAAATAGTATTTTCTGAATAGTTTCTCAGATACCGTTGCTGCTAATTAAGAGCCTATTTCATGCAGCTGGAAGACAAGGAATGCCTGAAAACCTGCTCCATTTGTGAGAATGCCTGAAAACCTCCTCCACCTGTGAGAAACAGGAGGAAAGAGTGGATCAGGCTGAGCTGGGCTTTGCCGAGGTTGTTGATGCTAAGTACACGTTTGCAGCCCATCAGTTCTGAGATCGAATGAGTAGCCTTGTGTCTGCAGCCAGCAACAGCTGGACAGTGGGTGTGTGACAGGTCACCACCTCCCACAGATGCCCAAACGTGTCCCTTTTGCTGGAGAACAGAATAGAAAACCCACAGGTACCCAACAGTGGGCTGCTGGCACTTGGCATTCATACCAAAGCCCCTGTGAAGGATGGGACTGTGATTTCATTTTTGAGCCTAATCAGATAGTAAAATAAAATCAGAGAATCAGCATAATTAATTCAAATCTATGTCTGGCAAACAGGTTCTCTGTATGAGCCATCTTTCAAGTCAGCATAAATTGAAGGCTAAGCTGGCCTGCCCTGTTGTAATCAAAGCAATCCATGGGCGGCTTAATTTTCATTACAGCTCCTGGGGACCATTTAGGTGCTACTCTGGATGCTGCCTAGGCTTCATAAAGACGATTATTAAAGTTGTCAGTCACAGATCATGAAAGTTCATAAGCACAGAAAGAATTGATTTACACCAGCTTGTCCCTATCCAGAGCATAAGGAGGATTAAATAAAAAACAATGTAAAGAGCGATCTCAGATCTGTAAAGCATTTGAGACTTCTGCCTAAAAGTTGCTGTATAAATGCAAGTGATTATTCCTGATTTGGCTGAATGAAGAGGAAGAATGCTTGAAAATGAGGCACTAAAAATATTGCGTTTCAGATGTGACGTTTGAAAGATGAGAGTAAGCTTCTTTCCCTTTCCTTGCCCCAGTATCTGGGCTCAAGGACAGCAAGGGGCTTTCTGTGAAATTGCAGGGCCTACGCTGGACTCTAAGCTTCATGCTGGATCACTTATACACCTAAAAGGAAGCTTAACATCTCTGATGAACTAGTCAGTGAAGTTCTCCCTGTTATCACTGGAAAAAATGGGAGAGCCCATCTGTTCATCCATCTCTGTGTGAGGCAGCTGGCACCCAGACAGGGTGAAGAAGGGACCTGGGCAAACAGATTAAGAAGATGCCTAAATTGTAAGTGTCTAAACTTGCTGAGATAAGCCTTGCCCTCTGTCCTGAGCAACCCACAAGCCACCACAGAAATCCACTGTTGGGGATGGGAATGTGGCTGGTCCCACAGCAGTGGGGCAAAGGAGCCATTCAGCCCTTCCCATCCCCCTGCCCCACTGTGTGGCTGAAAGGGTACTTATTTTTTATTTCAGGCCCCTAAGAGCCTGTTCAAACAAAACCCCAAGACTGCTTTACTGTTGCTGGAGGGAAACATTTTCATTAGAGAAAGGGCTGTAAAGCACAACAGAGGGCTGCAGGATCTGCCCTTCTGTGCAATATAAAATCAAATATTAATGACAAATAGGAATCTGATAATGTACATGTTATGCAAAATATATTAAGAGCTGTACACATACAAGATGGAAAATGGATAATGTTTGTGATTCTTTAAAAAGACAATTGCTGATACTTTTGTTTGTCATTTCTGTGCACAGCCTTCCAAAGGGAGGAGGCTGTTTATTCTCTGTGCTTCAAGGAAAGGAGAGGAAAATTTTTCTCATACTTTCTGCTCACTGGGTTTCCTCATGAATTTCAGACTCTCAATAATTTCAGGTTAATAGGAAGTGGCAACACAGAGCCCAAGTCATCCCTCTTGCAAATGCTAATGTTAATCTATAAATAAAACATACATTGTAAAGAAACAACTCCTTCATGACTGGATGGGTAGCAGCCAGCCTGCTCTTAAATCTTCAGATCTGGAATTTGGTGCAGCATGAAACCCTTTGGGGTGATGGGCACGAGAAGCATGCCGGGTTCCAACTGTTCCCATGCCAGCACAGCAAGAGGGCTCCACTGCCCCATATCAGTGTTCCATTGAGGGGCAGGGAGAGATGCCATCCTTCCTCACTGACTTTCTGGGTGTTCACTGCTCCCACGGTATCTGGAAGCAGCTGGGTGACCACAGGAGGTGAAGGAGGGTGGCTGAGGAGTTTCTTCTGGCCAATGTTCAGTTAGGCTTTTGCAGACTATCCGGACTCTGAGCCCAGAGCCTGGAGAGCAGCTTGCAGCAGCACTTGCCAAACATCCCAACACCCTGTCCAGGCAGGAGGTAGCAGTCAGATGCTGTCTGGCTCCAATCCTCATGAGCACAGCTGTGTGCCCCAGACAGTGCTGCTCACTACCTGGCTGCAAGGGTGGGAAGAGGAGGCAGAGGGAGATGTTCAAAGCTGTTTTCCTCCACATCCCTGGGATCTTATTTCAGCACCTGGTCTGTGGCTGGGTGTCCTGGTGGAGATGGAGGGTGCTGGAAACCGGATCCACACCATCAGAGGAGAGGCTGGGGTTTTCAGACACAATTTTCCCAATCCTGAGCATCAGAGTAATTCAGATACCCACTGCAAAGTGGCTCATGGTTGGTATTTTAATTTTTCAGGTTACCTTTAAAAGATTTACCAAAAGTAAGAAAATGTAGGTAGCAAAATCTAAGGCACATGATAAATTGATGAGAACTAGTTCTGAGAAAGAGCAAAGCAATAAATATTTCAATAATACATGGGCATTACTAAATGAAGCCTTCTTTGGTTTATAGCACAAAACAGAAATTTGCATTACTGCCTTTTCCCTACTGACCACAGAAATGCTGGGAGATGCAATAAGTAGTTTCAACTCCAAAACCGGACCCTGGTTCACATGTACTGGTACTGAGGAGAAAATAGCACCTGAGAGCTTTTAGCTGCTTAGGGCATTATTCACCCTTACATAAGTGTTGTTGCTGGTATGGAGAGGCTAAGAGCTGGTTTTGGACCCAACATTACACTGCAGGAAGTATTGTCCCATTAATAAAATAATAAAATAAAAAAGCACAATATTTGGAGTAACTCTGACACATGGCTTTGCAGAGAATATGGGAAAGTTATTTTTGTGGAGTATTGAAACAGCCCCCTGTGAGCAGTTTCCCTACCAGAGGCAGAGGAGATTGCAGAGAATGCACAGGGTTGAAGAGGTGTGTTGTGGAGATTTCCCACTCCAAAGGCTTATTTGTCTCAAGGCTTTCCCTCATTGACTTCAAGAAATTGCTCACAGAGAACAATGGCTCCTAGTCAAGAGGATGGAGCAGGACACGGAAAACTTCCCAGTGAAGCAGCAGTTGAGCATCCAAAGGGAAATTATTGTCTTCATGCAAGACTGCTTTTTTTTATTGCTTTATGGAAACATCTGTCAGGCAATAATCTTTGGTTCTCATGTTTTCACTCTTGCAGAAAGAAATAAGAGCTTTATGATACTGAGACCTAGTCTCTGGTCTCATAATCTTTCTGCTTAATGTTTATACTACTTGGAGCAGGGATTGCCTTTTCGTTGTGTCTGCAGAGTGCTTTCCCCAGCAGGGACCCGTTCTATGCCTCCACTGCTAGAAGCTATCATAATGAAAATAATTAATAACAATAATAAAATGTTATTTCTTTCTCTCCAAGGCTTGCTTTGTAGGTTTGTTATTAACCTGTCTGAAAGTGCAGTAAGATAACAACCACAGACAAGGTAAACCAAACAGGGTGAACAACTGACCATTGTCATGCTCCCACTTCAAGTTGTGATTGAGGAGGTTTATTTTAGGAGTCCTGCAGCATCATTTGTGGGACAGTATTAAATTTCACTTTGAAAAGGAAATCATCACCTCTTGCCTCAGTGGCTAGCAAGAGGGACTTTGGTACTAAGACCCATTACTTAAACTAGGGGAATTTAATAATAACATGAGTGAATTCTTAGTCCCTAATGTCTATTAATTGAGGTGGGACATTCCAAAATCATTTGGGCAGTACCTCTGGACTTTAGTATCAACAACGATGTTTCTAAAGCAATTTGTGTTGCTTGTCTGCTCATGCTGTGTAAATGTTTCCCTGCATGGCACAACTCCTCCTTCCCCACTGGAGCCCCCGTGGTGCTGTCAGTCACCTGCAGGAAGTCAAAGGAGGGCATTGGAGAACCAGCAGTAAAGCAAATGGCTTTCCAGTGAGCACAGAGGCTCAGGGATGAAGGTCTGAAGGAACTGTAGCCTGGTATATCTAAATTAAGCAACACAGTCTGACATGGGAGGCTGACTCATTCGTGCAGTGCTGAAGCAGCCTCTGTCCCAATTCCCCACCTGAGGATACATGTCATGGGGTGATTTTATCACCTCTTGCTGAGGTCTGGAGGGACAGGCCAGGTGAGTCCAGGTGTCAGAAAGCCCCGTGCAGAAGCAGATAGGTGCAGGCAGTGTCAGAGCCAGCAGCCACCCTGGACCTCATTGGAAACTCAGCTGAGACTGACTGGACAATCCCAAACTGAATTTTACAGCAAGGACTATCCAGGCCAGTCTCCACTGTGGGGTGCATGGACTGTCACCTGCACATTTTACTCTACAATTTGAAGGAGGGCAACACTCAGCCAGTTTTCCTCTCATGGACTTTACAACTTTGGAGTGTGCATGTCCTGCAACAGTTTCTGCTCTCCACCCTGGCAGAGACACACTTCTGAGATGGGCACAGCAACTTCCCCAGCACAGAGAGAGATGTGCACATGTAGATACAGCACCCACTCTGTCACTAATTCTCACTTGGTAATTGAAACATAGCTCTGACCATATAGTATTTGACATACCCTCAAATGCCACCAGCTCCTCTCTGCAGCTTGAAGCACATGCAGTTCACAGCCTCTCAATAAGGCCTGGGCTTGTGCTATTCAATATCCTTACCAATAACTTGGATATGGAAAAATATGCCCAAAACACTAGTTGTGATCCTGGGAAGGTGTAGTTAGTCTCAGTCTGGTGAGCATAGGGGACTTGGATAGAGCCTGTTACACCCTCAGACAGCCTCAATTCACCTGGTAGATTACCACTGTTTATGTTTAGCTGAATCTTGTGTTCAGTGCTTTTAACAGGCTACCAGAAAATTACAAATGTGTTTTCAAGAGTAACTAAGTTGTTTGGGTTTTTTTAATGTATTAATGAGAGCTTAAAAAGGTTCAATTTTAAAAATTGTATGCTGCAAGGTTAGGGAAGAACATGCTCTTTGTCTACACAGGTTTGGAGACTTTTTATCTGCTTTGTATTTCCCTTGAGCAAAACATATTGGAGCAGCTGCTGAAAGTGACGGAAGTCAAAACACAGAGCTTCTGCCCAGGGATGTAATCTCCAGAGTGGGGGAAGATTTGCTTTGGTCAAATCCCTGGAAGGATCAGGGTATCTTCTGAAGGGATGGCATGGGCACCTGTTCTCAGGGAACATCTTCAAACAGAGGAGGTTGGGACGCTGGAGTGATTTTCCTCAGCTCAAAAAAAAAACCACCAAACCAAACCAAACCAAACCAACAACCCCCCCCCCAAAAAAAAAAACCAAAAAAAAAATAAACCCCAAAAAAAACCCAAAACAAAACCAAACCAAACACAACAAAACAACAAACTCCACCCCTCCAAAAAAAAACCAAAACCCACAAAACCCCCAAACTAATTATCAGAGTGAAAAAGGGCCAAAGATCAGTGATATCCCTAGAGCAAAAGAATCAGTCACCTCTGCCAGTCCCTTGTTCTTGGTCTCAGCACCAGAAGTTTCTTCTGAAAGCATTGCCATGTCCTCAGGGAAGACACCATGTGTAAATCTCTAACTGAAAATAATTCGTCACTGGCAACACATACCTAGATACACAGCAACATCCCATTCAGCAGAGAGCTTTAAATCAAAAGTGAGTATCTGTCTGGATATTTTCTAGCGCAATGAAGGACACAGAGCAGGTGCAGGAACTCTTTATTGAAACCCCATGGCTGTGTGTGAAGAGCATTACACATGATAAAGATGGTCCCCTTTGGTCTTGAAGGATAAGATTTCCCTGAGACCAAGTGCTGAAAATTGCACAGAGGAACATGGATAAAGCTTGAAGGAAGGAAAGGAGTTCAGTGTTCAAGGAGTGCGTTTTGTGCCCCTTCTCCTGTCTGCTATTCTGAGGTCAGGTCAGCCTTCAGACGAAAAAGGAGCAACAATGTGCTCTGAGCTGCTCAGCCCAAAGCTTCAGGCGGCAGAGAAGCTGTGAAGATGACTGTGAGCTTTCAAAGCTTCTGAAAATCACAGGAGAGAAACTTCACAAATCAAAATCCTTGTTTGTGCAATAACTACAATCTCAAAACCATTTCAATGAGAAGGACTAATGTCAGAGGACAGATTTCAAAAGTTATTTAAGCATCTGAAGAGGCACTGAGATTCCTCATATTAATCTCTAAAAATCCCATTTTTGTCCTTGAACTTCCACAATTTCCCCAGTACCCAGTACGGGTTCCAACACCCCTGCTCTTGGGTAGCCAAAGCAAGCAAGGCACTGTGGCTGAGCCTGATAGTAAAGGATGGACAAAGTCTGAGCTATGTTACCATGTGGACAAACTAGAACCGAGAGTACTTTGGGTATTACAAATCAGCAAGGTACTGTCAGAAAGGGACTTCACTTGAAACATTACAGAAGGAAAGCTATAATACAATTCCCAAACACTAGAGACAGCAGACAGCCGCAGCACTGATATGTATCTAAGGAGAAACAAAGACAGAGCCCAGGGTGAACACACAGCTAGGACCAGAAGCCATAAACAAGACAACAACAGTCATAATAAGATCCAAATATATTCAGCACAAGGGGCAAATTCTTCTATTTGCACTCAAAGCAATTCATTTTATAAAAGGGTGACATGTCTGCCATTAAAAAAAATAGTACAAAGATAAAAGCAGGACAAAGCTCTCATGAGAAACATTATGTCAATACACTTGTAAAGTAATGTTCACCATGAGATTGGTTTGTGACACAGGAAATAAATGAACTAATATTGTGTTTCAAAACAGATACTGGAAACGAGGACAATATAATCACAGCAAACATATAAAAATAATTAGTGACAGTCTGATACTAAGGCAGAGAATTCAGCTTGCTTTGTATAGTGGGTGCATCATAAGCTGATCTATTAGATGGATATTAGCATAGAGGTATAAGAGCCATTACTTTTGAGTTGGTTTTTAAATAGCAGGGGACTTCTTTCATGCTCTGGGATCGAGAACAGCCTACAAATGGTGATACACAAATGGGTACATCTTCTGAGCAGAAGGCAAAAGACATTCTCACAAAATGAATTAAAGTACTTAATGACCTGAGATACTTTAAGAATATAGAACATCACACTGATATTAATCCCATGAAAGTACACATCATGTGAAATCCCACAGCACTGAAAAGTAGAAAAAGGAAAGTGTATCTGGATGCGACAGTATAGTTGTTACTGAGCAACTTCTGCTAAAAAATATGCTCACTAAAATAAAACCAAATATATTTCTACGTGGGAGGTTTAAATGTGAACGGTCCCCCAGAAGGACAACCGAAAAAAAAAAAAGAAAGAAAAAAAAAAGTAACTTTGACCATAAGGCAAAGGTTTTGCAAAGTGGAGCATCTCCAATTCCCTGCTTACAAAGCAGATGTCTGGAGATGCCCCAGGACTCAGCCCGGCTGCCGTAGCCGCCGTCTATGAGATCCTCAAGGGAAAGTGTGAGGCAGGAGCTGATCTGTTGACATACACACTGGAAAAATGGTTGGTACCTTTCAGGAAGGCACTTTCAACCTAGAAGTATTATTCTTCATAGATAATCAAAAGAGAAAGTCGACAGATACACAAAAATGTAAATTTCTAGAAATTACAGCAATGTTTCACATGATGTAATTCTGGGCTAGGCACCTTATCTATATTACAGAGTATAGAAGTGAAGGTGTATTTCACAGGCTCACCTGCATCTAGAGGTTGGTAAGAAGAAATCACAGTTTAAATAAGATTGAGAATTAAAGTTTCAAAAAAATGGAAAGTTCATTAAGTGCTGGAAACAGATCAGCAGGGCATCTTTGAGCATGGTGTCAAATAGCCTTATTCCCAAAGATGCCCCTCAGTTCAGCTGCAAGTTAGTGGCCTGGTGGCAAACAGTTATGGAGCAAGAGGAGTATTTTTATGCATTGCTAATATTGAGTGAAATTGTGCCAATTAAAAATTAGGCCAACAACATCACAGTGGTCCCTCCTGTCCCTAAATTCACAGTATTATTGCATCCAGTTCTCAAATTCATTAAATCCTTCTTCCCTTGACAACAGCTGGAAGTGGTGGGATGTGTTGGTGCTTTGGCATTTAAAGCCCAGTGATCCCACAGGTAACTCAGCAGCACACAGTACATGACTGCAGGTAGTAGTCAAAGACAAAGAACACGGAGCCCACAGCTCATGTGTCCTACATCTTAGGCACAGGTCAAGGCTTCACAATTGCCTAATAGGTGTGCAGAAATATTGATGCAATGCATAGCTTAATTTAGAGAAGAAGTCCATATGATGGATGAATGTTTTTTGTCATTCTGACTCATGTCTAGTGTCAGGATCCAGAGACAAAAGCCTCTCTAGGCTTCATGTCATGTCACAGAAGAAAAGGATCCAGTCTTGTACAAGGTACATTCAGCTGTGCCTGACAAGACTGGGCTCTGCTCTTGGCTTGCAGGGTGAGCCAAAGAGAGTCACACACACCGTCCTCTGTTTTACCTTCCTTGCCTGTAACATTGATATCAGCCTCCCTTTGTAAAGTTTTCTTTTAGTGCATTAATGAGAAAACTACATAGAATTTCATCACAGATCATTTCAACTGCATTGTCTGTGAATCTTCTTCAGTAGCCTTTTGGTGCCTTTTTTTTTTTACCCTATAGCATTGACATCTTATTCAGCTTCTGAATCTTATTTTTCTCTCTTTTCATCAGAAGGTGTGTTTAGGCATTTCTTCCTTTTGCATGATGGAATGCTTTGCTAGGCAAACTATATAATACAGGGATTCTGAATGGTGCTCTGTAGTAAATCAGCAATATGAAGTCCCTTATCAAAATTAATAGCTATTTAAACTTTTTTCTATCAGGATATTTGAATTAAAATGTGGGAATTACTGGTCAGAAAAAACCAAACCACTATTATTTTGAAGAAATTACTAAAAAATAGTCTTAATACTCTTTTGTTGTAGATCTTGTCGTTTTCACACTTTTTTCATTCCAATTTAGAACTGAGAAATCAATGCATCAAACATTCCTGAACTTAATTTCATGTTGGCTAGAACAAAGGTTTTCACTTCGTCAGGCACTAATCTTTGGCTTTCCCAGTGGGCATCATATTAGATAAATTGTATTCTGGGATCTCATGCTCTTTTTACTACCTTTTGGCATGAGTATGCAATGGGATTACCTCTCTCATATCCCATTTCAAGGGATATTACCGAGACACTGCAGCGGAAGGGAAATTAATCAAGAATATTTCAGGTTAACTGACTAATTTTGTTTTCCAATAGAATATTACAGAAGAAAAAACAATGTGGAAAATGTTGAGTTTCATCAAATATTTCCATAATCCTTTCTGTATCATACACATAATTTCTACATGTACTCATTGCTTAATTTTTTTTCATCTGTGAACTGTAAGTCTTGATAGAAACACATGAGAGGGACGAGAGCTGTGCCGTGCCCCTCGGCATCCCCCTGTGCTGTGCAGAGCAGGCTGGTGGAGGCTGACAGGTGACTGCAGGGGACAAAGACAGTCAGAGCTCTGTGGAGGAGCCCCTCTCCTCTGGCAGCAGTGCCAGCCTGCCCTGCCCTTCTCACAGCACAGGAATCCTGCATTTTTCATATCCCTTTTTTTTCCACTGCTTGACATTTTAGTCCATTCCTCAACTGCTTTGCTATCATGTTAATTAACAGTCAAGGCATTAGCACTGCCTGGATTTCCATGACAGCCTCCAGGGCTGGAAGCAATTAGTTCAATGCAGAACTACAACAAATACCACAAAGTGAAGGCAGAGGCAAACCAGCTCCAAGACAGGAAATAATAATAGTGCCAAGCAAGTTCCATCTTCCCTCCTTTCTTACGGTGTTCACCAATTTGTCTTTATGTGCACTCTTTTTCTTCTTCCAAACAGTGATTTTCCTGAGGGAAGACTACTGATACAGGTTTTGCATCCTGGTTCAATTCATATTCAGTTTGTATTTTTATATCCTGCTTCATATTCATATTTGCAAGAACAAGAACTTGAAGTCAGCCTGCTCAGCTTTTCTTCCCAAGGCTTGGCAAACAAATGATTTTATTTCCAGAAGTGCTGAGCACCCAGTGCACCAGCTGAAGTCAGCAGAAGAAATAAGATGTTTTACAGTTCCAAAAATCACATCATTTATTTACTGACATCTTAAAGATTCAAGAGACAATGTTTCCTGTTTTTTCTGGACCTGAAATGATAAAGTTGCAAAACTCTTTGGAGCCAGTTCTCTCAATAATTTTCTTCCACTGTTCTTAAAAGTTACCCAAATGTGTGAGCAGAAAGGGAGCCTTCCTGAACTCACTGCTCAATGCCCTTTCTTACAGTGCTCTTGCCACCTCTTCTCTTGCTGCATTTGGCTGGGGCCTGGTGTGATACTCTAAGTTGTGTCCCCTGAGCATACTCATATGTTGGAGGCCTGAAGGATTCCTCTAAATTGTGGGGAGACACTTTCACTTTCTGGAGGTTTTAGATTACCAAGGTGTCATTTCCATCATTCACCCCTCTATGATAGGCAGCTAGTATCTTTGCTCCCTAAGGTGCCCATTGACAGAACCTTTTTTGGGGAGGACTAAGCAAAAGGCTGCATGGGTTTTGGTTGCTGGCTGGGGTTCAACCATGACACATGGGGAAAAATATCTGTCGTGTTTTCTTGGCCCTGGTTTGCATTTAGGTAGTTCATGCAGAGCTTTAGGCAAAGTCTGTCTCTTGGCTCCTCATCCTCCCTCTGGGGCTAAGGCTCTTTCCTTCTGCCTCTCCTCTCCCAGTGCATCATCAGCTTTATCCAGAGCTCGCCTCCTGTCTGCTTTCCAAAGGCTGGGACAGCAGTGGTGGCACAGCGTGGGCAAAGGGGACAGAGGTGCCATGGAGGGACCATGGCCTTACAACCCCATCCATCTGTCCTCTTGTGTGAGTCAGCTATGGTGGCATCACAAGTCAGCATCTTTGCTCTGGTCTCATTATTGAACAAGTTTCTCATCGCTCGGGCTCACATTCTGGATAGGACTCAGGAAGAAAAGCAGCTGAAAAATGCACATTCTAGAAGATGGTCTTTGGGATGTCCATACCGCTCTGGTCACTGGACTTGCCTCGACCTGGAGACTCTGTTTTTTCATTAGAACAAGAAAATATTTTATTTTAGTTTGCAACTGAAGACATTTTCTTTCACCAAGAAGATGCAAACTGAGTGGGGGGAGAGCCGCTCTTCCTGGCAGAGAAGGAGTGTGTGCTGTGCGCTGACTCACCGGCAGCAGTGCCTTCTCCAAACAAAGACTCAGCAGCAGAGCCTCAGAGAGGAAGCTGCCATGAAAGGGAGGCATACTGTGCATGGTCCTAAATTTGGGAAAATTATTATCTTGTCAATGATGATTAAATCTGGATTCCAGCAAAAGCTCAGTTGTAACTGCATAATGATTATCTTGGGAAATAAAAGACAAGGGTGGACCAAATATCCAAATTTAATTTAAAGCATGAATAATTTTTCTGGATTAGTTACACTGAAGACTCCTTATTCATACACTTCAGGATTTCATTCCTCCATTGTTTCTTTTATGTAGATATATGTCCAGCTACAAGGGATAAAATGCAGTTAAATCCATGTCAGTGAATTGTGGTATCACTTAAGACAGCAAGGCAAAAGGCAAAACTGGAGTGTTTTTGTCTTCGCCACTGATGCAATTCCCAAGCCTTTCCATTACCACAGATCTCTGTTTCTCAGCATTGCTATCACCATCTTGACTAGAAAACAGTGGGAGAACAGAGAAACTGAGGAGCCTGAGTGGGAGAAGAGAAGGGAAGAGAAGAGAAGAGAAGAGAAGAGAAGAGAAGAGAAGAGAAGAGAAGAGAAGAGAAGAGAAGAAGGAAAGGAAAGGAAAGGAAAGGAAAGGAAAGGAAAGGAAAGGAAAGGAAAGGAAAGGAAAGGAAAGGAAAGGAAAGAAAAAAAGAAAAAAGAAAAGAAAAGAAAAGAAGAAAAAAGAAAAGAAAAGAAAAGAAAAGAAAAGAAAAGAAAAGAAAAGAAAAGAAAAGAAAAGAAAAGAAAAGAAAAGAAAAGAAAAGAAAAGAAAAGAAAAGAAAAGAAAAGAAAAGAAAAAAGAAGGCTTAACTACCCACAAAACCCTGCCATTTCTCTCCAAAGCTCTCCACTCTCTCAGCAGCAACAGAAATGTTGGGTAAGGAGGCATAAATCTGAATGCTCCAGCATGGTGGAAGTGAGGAAATGGTGGGAAAACATCTCCAACAGCTCTTCAAGTCTCTCCAGAGCTCATATAAACCATGATCAAGGTGCTCCATGCCCAAACTCGGCAACTCAGATGCAGCATCACACCATCAGTCATGATACAGACCAGTGAACAATGTCACATCCACATCTCCTGAGACAGCAACCACCAGTAAAAAAGAAATCTATATAGCCTCTAATCCACCACTGGGTTTAAAGTCAGATCATGAATCAGATGTGCCTAACTGTTGTTAAAGCACAAAATGGGATACAGGAGCTTCCCAGGAGGGGTTTGCTGTTTGACTCTGTCCATACTCATTGCTGGAGCTATGCCTGTCAATATTTCCTAGCTCCCACTGAGACCATTGGCTGCATTTTACTCTTGACTTCTTTTTTTTTCAAAAATAGTTTGTTATTTTAATAAAAAATGACACTTTCTGATCTGTCAAAGCCAGAGTGTGCTAGGTTAAGGGAAGTACCAAACCACCTTAGATGTGGATTCTGACATTCGGCTGATGTTGCTGCCTTCCCCTATCTCACAGCTGCTCCCTGGGCAGCACTCCCAGTGCTGAAAGAAAAAGCCTCTTTGTCCTGCAAATCCTATGGTGGGCTGCTGATTTTGAACCTGCTTAAATGTAAGCCTATGATGGCCATAAAATCTCTGCCACCATAGGAGATCAATGCAGTATAGGTGATTATCAGGGCTGTATGCACATCCTTGGGGAAACACATGCATAAGGAGCAGCTGGGGAGGTCAGGCTCCTGGTCACAGTCACACTAGTTGGGTTGGAGTGTGACATCTTCCCCAGAGCAATTTAGAAATAAAATCCACCGTAACCTGAAGTGGCCAACCCTGAGAGTCATTAGCTGAGCATCAGAGCTTGGAGAAACACCTACCCTGCTCACCTGGCATGCAAAAATGGTTTGGCTCTGATTCCCCAGTCCTTGCTCTCTTGCCTTCAGTTCCTCCTGTTCCTACTTTGTAAAAACAACAGCTTATTTTTCCTCATGGTTAAGTTTCTTGCAAGCCTGATGGGCATAATGAGCATGAGAAAATATTTATCTGATGTTGAAATCACAGCTTATGTGCTGGTGGCTGTTCTCATATATTGCAAATTGCTTTATTTGGTATGATTGTTCAGGGTCTGGGTTACTGCAGGCATGCTGAAGGTTTATATTCAGACTTTTGAAGGCCTAGAATGCTTACAGGTTTATTTATTGTAATATGATTTGTTAATATTAAGAGCATCAGTGCATAACCTAGAGGGAAAGGTATCTAACAGCTAAGACATGATGGTCCTTTTCTGGCTCAAGTCCTGGATCTACCTCCAACTACTCCCTAGCACATTATTGATATACTGATTGTTGTTACTCTCATCATTCCTATTAATGGTCAAAATCCTTCAGCATCATGTGGAATGTAACCAGTGTAGGAACTGCAGAGGGGTGTTAAGAAAAAGCCAGGAAGATAAGTTTTCTGATGCTGCAGGAAGACAGAGGGAAGACCAGTGTTACCTCCTCCCTCCAAACCTTCAATCTGCCTTCGGATGTTCACAGGTAGGACAAACCTTCAGTATCCCACTTTTGGCTTTCAGTATTCCACTTTGACTCTTCCAGCTGACTGAAGAATTGAAACAAGGAATACAGCCCATCTGTACTAATGTTTAATAATAGAAATACTTCCTCAGCGCAGTAAACCTCTGCTTTATTAAAGTGCTCATTCTTTTCCATTAGGTCATTTGTACATTTTTATTTTGTTTTCATTTTACCAGCAATTTTGTTGTCTGTGAAGACATATAGGATTTGTTCAGCAAACTAATTATTCCTACTTGTTACTGATTAATATTTTCCTTACAATAAATCTGGAGTCTCCACTAACAGTATTTTCCAAGAAAATTTCTCACTGACAGAACAAGAAAATCTGGAGGATCTTATCCTGCCTTATATGAAAAAATAAAATATAAAGTTAAATTCAACAAAATTATAGCTTTCTCCAATCTACCTTAAGTGGGTGTTTCCCAGCAATGGCACTGAACAGCACAGTATGATCCAGGCCACTGCCCTGACAGGCATAATGTGCACAGTGATTTTAGTACAGGGGAGTGGGAACCAGAAATGCAAGCAGATCTTGCTTTTCACCAAAACTAATGTCTTCCTTTCATGCCAAAACCTTTTCTCTTCAAGGGAAATTGAGGAGCCAGATGAATGCAGTTACATGTACTTAAATGTTGGTGTGGGTTACTGTGCTCCTCCTCCCCATGTCTTGTATCTTTGTCACCACAGTGAGGGATGGACTTTAAAATTTCTTCAAAAGCCTCTGTGACAACATCCTTCAGTACTCCAGAGAGCAAAGCAAACCCCTTGGGAGCAGAAACCTAGAAAGTCCAACACCAAGGGCTCTTCAAAACATTTCACTCCTGGCTGGCCGATGAACTGATGTTAAACTGCCAATTATGGCAGCAATTGTGTCCTGTTGGGAAACCTCCAACTCAGCCCCCGTGTCTGAGGCAAATCCCAAGCATTTTGCACCCAGAGCTGCTGTTTGGTTGTCCCTGAGGGGGAGCCTTTTGTGGGAATGTCTCAAGAACATACTGTTTTGCCATGTTACGAAACACTTTTTCACAATAGGACACTTGTAGACTGCAATGCATTCCAACAGGACATCCTGCTTCTCCAGACCAACAAGTCTCCCACATAACTAAGACAGGGTTTACAGACAGGAGATGCTATGCCAAGTTGGAGGTGCAGCACCAAGCAATGATGGCAGGAGGGTAAACGAAAACACACTGCGCCCTGTTGCTTTGACTTCTGGGTGTCTACCACAAACTTGGCTCTATATCCTTGTCTGCCCTCAAAGTAGCATATACAAATGGCACTAGATGGTATAAAGGTCCCCGTTGTGTGAGTCTGGATGAATGGGCTCTGTAAGTACCTGTGAACATTCATGTAGAAATTGGAACCAGTAAACAAGAGGCTAAAGAGCAGACAGGGAGGGTAAGTCTATGGAATTTTCCCAAAGAGTGATGGGCTTTGGAGGCTGGCAGACCCAAGGAATCCACAAAACCAACGAAGCTGGGACACTCAGCATCCACACAAAGCCACCAGCACATGCTGGCATCACTAGTGGTCTGTGTTCCTTGGTTTGCACCCAGAAGGCTGGTGGATGCTTAACATGGACAAACCCCACACCATATATGAAAAGGGGCTCCCTGCGGGGATGCACTGAAAGCAGCCCAGAGGCTGACATGGTCTCTGTACAGCCCTCTGCTCCTGAGGACATGGCTGGGTTGGTGTCCCAGTGCATCTCCTGGTGCTGTCCATGAGGACACACACACTGGGTGAAAGCCATCAGCTGCAAATGGCAGCACCTCCATGGCCAAAGAGGACTCTGAGAAACACGGACTCTTAGTTCACAGTTTACATTCCCCACCACATATGGGGCAAAGGGATAGACAGCAATTTTTATCTTGTTAAAGTTCTGAATATATTTAATTGTTAATGGTGTGGCCTACTTGCCCACATAAATGTAATCACATTGTGCAAAAGGCATATGCCACCCTAGCAAACACATCAGCTGCAGGAAACATAAATGGATCTACTTCAGTGGGGAAGAATAAAAACATATGTTACTCTTCAAATTAAGAAAACGTTGTATTATTTATTAAGGTCAAGCTCAGGAATCCCAAGATAGCTGCAGAATAGCTGCCTGATGTCTGTCAGTGCGAAAATGAATGTTTTGAAGTTAATTACAGGGAAGCAAGCCATTTGTTTAAAAAGTCAACATGTTTCTAGTAGGCAAAATGTCCTGAAGTGGTTTGAAATCTGTTAGCATTTTCATTTTTGTAATTACATTTTAAAATGACTGGAAGAAAAAAAAAATTTTCAAGAGCTCAGATGGTGAAAGAGCCACATTTCTGAGAAAACTAGAATCCCCCATGCAGAAAAACCCATAAGCAATAGTCTTTCTTGACTCAATAAAAGCTGAGGTCAGGTTGTGCATTCCTTTTTTACCATATCTTGATTAAGTGTTTAGTCGCAGGTCAGATAATGCAGGCCACCCTCCTTGTTGTTCGATATCAGGCTTCCATTTTAAATGCATATCGACAGGTTTCCTTCAGCTTGTGGGATGTATTTAGCACATAGATTTATTTTTGGGAAGAGCATGAACACATATAGGCCCTTTGGTACCAAATTCCAGCCTTTGAGGGGGTGGTGAAAAAGATGTGGAAATTACAAATGTTTATCTAACTGAGACTTTAGAAAGCCTCTTGCTAGCACTTCTGCATAAAGGGAAATCTGCTTTGTTACAGGCTGGTGTAGAAGACCTCGATGCCTGCAGCCCTGGCAGTGCACACTGCTGTGCAGTGTCTTCAGTAAGGATGGCTATCGCTGCCAGCCATCCTCTAACACAGGCTAAGCACAGACATGGATTTTTAACCAAGTACTCAACATTTAACAAAACTGTGGTTTGTCAATAGAAGGACAAAGGCAAAAAATCTTATTCTGAACAGAAATAGTGATGAACAAATGGAGAATATTTTCTGCATTTGGGGCATGTCCACCCTGAGCCCAGGTCCAGAGCTGGGCACTGCATATGCAGTGACGCTGCAGCCCTGCCCTGGCATTCCACGTGCTGGGCTTTCTGGGTTCACAGCAAAGCAGAGAGAGATGAGTTGGTCTTTTCCTCACCCATGTTCCCAAAGAGGATGTGGCTGTGCTGGCATTGCTGTGACCTGGGGATACCCTGAGATGCCATCTCAGGGAAGACCACGGCTAATGGGGGATTTACAACAAAAGTGCCATTAGTGCTCCAGCATTTAGCTTAGCTCTACCCTTCAAAGAACAAGGTAAAGTGCCCAACACGCTGCCAGCCACTTGTTCTCTTATCTTTTCCCAGGAAGAGAGGGATGTTTCAGTGTAAGTTGTTAGTTTAGTTGGTTGAGTTGTTTACCTTCCATTTGCTTGTTGATGGCATTTATTACAGTTATTTGCATATGCGCAGTGCTTATCCTGAGAGAAGGACAGGTCAAAAAAGCACACTCTGAATTTATATCCACAAGCGGTGTGATCAGTATGGTCTTTTCCTCTTTCCAACAGCTCCTGAAAAATAGTGTTTCGTTCTGTGATAAGCTTTATCCTTCCTGCACAGAGCAGGGTTGTCTAAATGACTGATTTTTTAGGTTGATAGTAGAAAATTAACATTAACAAACAAATAAACTAACAAACTCTTCAAGACAACTCAAGATTCAAATCTTTCAAGGTTTGAATCACATTTAGAAAGGGCAGGTTGGAAAATTTTGACTTGTTTCATTTCACATAGAGATGACATGCAACTCCAAGCCCAAGTAAAACTCATTATTAAATATGGTTAAATCTGAATTTTAAGATCCTTTTTTAGGCTCCACTGTGTCCCAATGCTGAGTCATCCCCATGGCAGCAAGCTGGCTGGGGAATATGTGGAGCTAATAGGCCTGCCCGGACCTGCCCCATCCACAGGATCTCCTGTGCAGTGAGCTGCACAAAGTGAGCTTTGAGCAGGAGATCATGCTCGGTCTTGGCCATGTGTATTCCTTGTTCCATGCTGACAATGCTGCTGGAGTAAAAATCTCCATTCCTCCAGGTCAGCTGGAGAGGTGACTCATGTGGTCCGTGAAGAGGATGCTCCTCCTGTGTGCCCAGGTTTCTTCACCAAGGGCGCTCGCCGGAGCACTGCAGGTGGAGGTTGGGGAGCAAAGTGACACGTGTGTCATGCAGCTGATCAGGGAGGGGAGGTTCTCTTGGAAACCATGAGTCTGGCAGGCTGGAAGTGTAGGCACCCCCAGAGAGGAGTGGGGAAGGCAAAGTGCTGAGACCACCTTGTTAATGGGCCATCATGTGCTGAGGCCACAAGGAATTCAGCAGGACCCAACAAGCACACTTTTGCCTTCAGTGCAAGTTCATTGCTTGGCCTTTTGGAAAGGCCACTCCAGTCAGCTATAAGGCATTACAGAATTACATCTAATTTTGTCAGGATGGTTTGTTCAATCAGGAATACTTTCCGACCTCACCCCATCCCCAGTACACTCATGACCATTCCTAGCTTTCTGCTATTTGAAAATTGAATAAACATGGTTCATCATTCCAGTCATCAGCAAAGCTGTTGAGTTACATGGGGCCCAGGAGGGGTCCCCACGGGTACCATGACTGGTGTGTCTGCATTGGCCATGGAGCATGGATCGAAGCCCGCAGCTGGCTCATCAATCTGCAGGAACAGGTGCTCTGTGGCACAGCCTTTCTGAAATGCAGTTCTGAAGTCCTTCCTGTGGCCCACATGGCCTGTCATGCTGGTGTAAATAGAAATGACCTTTGTTGAAGATCATATGTTCCTGACAAATCCCTGATAGCTGTTACTTATCCTTCATTATCTTCTGAGTGTTTAACAGTGGTTGGATTATTTCTTCCCATTTGGGAAGGAGAAGGTAAACTGGCAAGCCTGCAATTCATCCTATTCCCCACTACAAAGATAAGCAAACTCCTAACCCATCCTCCCATTTTCAGTGATTAGCCTCTAATTGCTGTCAGATTTGTTTCATATGGTTTTCAAAATTCCCTATGGAATTTCATTAGCTCCAGAGAATTGGGGGGGAAAAAAATCAACTTACTGGTTTATTATCTCAGCTGATTTTCTCTTCTAACCTGAATTTATACCTTTTCTCACTGGTCTTCTAGTGACTGCTGAGGCAAAAAAGAAACAAAATGCTCCAGTCTTCTCAATATCATTTATAAATAACTTTTCCTCCCCCTGAGTAGAAGAACAACTCTCACTATTAATCTAAATTTAAAGTATTTCTTGTTACCTTTCATGTCCCTTGCTAGCTGTATGAGATTTTATGCATGGGCTTTCTAATTTTCTCCTTATATGCTTGTGCTATTCTTGCATGCAGCTCCCTAGACATGTGACCTAGTATCTAGCTCTGTATACTTTCAACATGCCATCCATATGAGATCACTGAAAAGCTCACTATTTAGTCATATTGTCTTCATGATGCTTTCTATTTCTCATCTTTTTTCTTTTAATATGCAGATTTGTCTGGTATACTGATTAGTAGGCACATACTCACACTAAGTCTTTGCTAAAATACTGGCCAAATAGACTTCACAGTCTGAGGAGAGTACAAACTGTTTACACACTGGTAAATATGCTAACAAGGTCAACAGAGTGGTAAATATGAACATCTGCTGGAGGAGTGAGTAATGGAGAAAAGCTTTCCAAGGCTTAAACAGTGCTCATGTGATACGAGTGGAATGTGAACATATAGATATGAGGGCAAATCAGGTACAAAGTACAGCATAATTTGAGAGAGACATGTAATATGTTACTTGCTTTAGTCAATGTGTAAAAAGGAAGTGAAAAACTTCTTAAGTTTTTATTAACCATGAAGATGATGCGTTTTTTGAAAGAATGATGTCCAGGTGCTACCACATGGTATTGCCTTGGTTCTTGGTCATACAGAAGGCTCCCTAGCATTGCAGTAAGATTTGGAGATACAGAGACAGCGTCTCATCCATTCATGTTGAACTATTTCTTTTAGATTTGCAATAATGTTAATTCTGGTTGAAAATTAAGCCTTTGATGCCTCCTGTCCGTTCCTCACAAGTCCTGCCTTGGTGGTTCAACAGTTTCAGTACCAGCAACAAGCCTCCTCCCGCTCCCTTCTTTCATGAGCTTTGTGAGAGCAAGCCCATGTGTCCCGGTTTATGAGCCCTTCCTTGGCCATGCTTGTTCACACCCGCAGCAGAGCATCACCTTGTCCAGATGAAGGCACAGAGGAAAATGTGAAGGAGAAGACATCTGAAGAGAGGGTTCCAAGAGGATAAAGCCAGGCTCTTCTCAGTGGTGCCAAAGGGCTAGAGGCAATGGGCAGAAACTGATGCACAGGAAGTCCCACCTCAATATGATAAAGAACTTCTTTACTATGTGGGTGACTGAGCACTAGAATAGATTGCCCAGAGAGGCTGCGGAGACTCCCTGGCTACAGATATTCAAGAACTGTCTGGACATAATCCTGTGCAATGCACTCTGGGATGATCCCGCTGGAGCAGAGAGATTGGACCAGATGACCCTCTGGAGTCCCTTCCAACTTTACCCATTCTGTAATTCTGTAAATAAACTAATCTTCCTTAGCCTTTGCCCTGTAGTTCTAGCTGCCATAGGCATTAGTTGTCACTGTTGTATGTATTCATAATGCAATATTTATGTGTATGTATATTAAAAAATAAACAAACACCAGTTTGTCCAGGTGTGCACTGATGTTATGACACTGCAAGTCTCTTTGGGCAGCGTGTTTGCTGATTTGCACTCATACTGTGCAAAATCATTCCCCAGGTACAGTATAGGGAAACAGGGTGCCCAGCCCAGGGCAGGGTTCCACACCAGGGTCTAGATACATGGAAATATGCTTTGGTTATATTCAGTAATAAGGCGTCATTACCCATTTAGTGGAGGAGTAACTGCATCATTTGACTCATCTTCCATTCATCAGTAGGAAATAATCATAAAGGAAAAAGCAGTTGTCTATACCTCCAATCTGAGCTACTCACCGCATCACCTAAAACTGGCAAAGTGATTATTTTATTGTAATTTGCCCAGGGAACTGAAATGCACTGTTCTCCTTCTTTGCTGTAAGCAAAATAAAGCCTTAAAATATCTCATGTCTCCTTCATTATTATTATTCCTTGTCACCATTAAATTGTACTCAATAAAAGTTCCAAAAAGGACCATCTTGATGCCTTCTACTGTCCTGACATATTTGACCTTCAGTTCAGTTCAAGAGAAAGAAATCTTGGAAGGAAAGCTCCTTGAGATTGTATTAACTGTATTCACTATTCAGCTTGCTTCCATTACTCCCTAAGTGCAGACCTAAAGTAACAAAAAGAAATACAGAATAAGAGTACTGAGAAATTTTCTGTCTGCATTTTAATGGTGTTCTGTTGTTATGAATTTACTCATTTGATTAGATGGTGTCTTATGTTAGCTCACTGGGTTTTATGTGTTATGTTCCATTACATTTCTAAGGATTTCCCATGGTATCTAGCTGTACATAGAGATAATAAAAGATCTGCTTTTTTGAAGAATATTTAAAATTCTTTTCAAATCTTCTTAGAATCTCTCAGAAGTATAGGAAAAAGAATATGGGTTAAAATTCAAATTTATTTTCATGTCATGTTTATTTCAAGAATCATGATGGAAATAATATAGATCAGAGATTACAGAGAAAAAGAGATGTAAAGAGATTTGCTTCAAAGCTTGCAGAATACATAGCAGAAAACAAACACCATCTTTGTAAATCTCTTCAAAACTGTCTAAAATGGTTTAAAAAACTTATTTTGTTTCATCCAGTCCTTCCCTGTCCCCTAATCTCTTTGATGAGGGTCAAACAGATCATGTTGTTTGTAAAGACACAGGGAGACCTGATGTTGTGTGTTGGAAAGCAAAAAAAGTGTTCACATTGGTTTGCCTAAACTGAGAACCAGGCAACTCAAATAATGCACATGGCACAAGCCGGATGCAAGAGCACTGTTCCAGTCTTTCCAAGGCTGGCTCAACAATAGACATCTGAGCGTTTTGAGAATCCTTCACTCCCAACAGCCAAATCTGTCATTTTTATCATGTGTCTTGCTATTTTTACAAGAATGTCTCCTCCCTAGAGTCACAAGAACACTTTACTCTCACATCCTTGAGCACTGACAGAGTAGAAGCACAGTTTTACACTTGCTAATAGAAAGGACATGCCTCTTTCTACCCTTTCATTTGAAAATATTCCAGCTAAAATGATGGTTAAGTCTAGTATTAACCTTAATCACCTACTTGATTTTCCTTTTTGTTTTCTTGTCTTAGAAGTCGGCATTATGGTTTCAACAGTTGAATCCAGGCAATATATTAATTCAAAGCTTGATTTGCAGCACCCACAACTGGTGTGAGAAAAACTGGGTTTGCAAGGTGGGGTCAAATTAAGAACACAGAATAACAAAGTGTAAAAACAAAAGAATGAACAAATTCCAAAACTATAAACAAAGACTTTTGAACAAGCTTTGAATCTAAGGAACACACTTGTTTTATCTTTCTGCATCCTCTCCCTTTCTGCCTGCACAAATCTCCCTGGGCTGTACCCAGGCTGTGGAGAGGTCAGGTAGATTTGCACCATCTGCACCCATACATATCCTTACACAGCCACACATCCCTTCACTGAGGTGGGAAGAGCCAGCTGCACAGCTACGGGATGGAGAGTAAGTGTCTGGGCAACAGCTCTGCAAAGAAGAGCCCAGGGTGAACCAGAGTGCAGCATGAGTCAGTTGTGTTGACCCACTGTAGAGAAGGGCACACACCCTTTGGGGATGAACAGACAACTTGGCCTGCAAGATATAAGGATTAATCCCACCATGGTCCCCAGTGCTGCCAGTGACCCTGCTGCAGCCCTGTGTTCAGCTGAGAGCACCATGGCTCCAGGAAGACATGTGTAGGCGAGAGGGAGTTAAGAGGATGGAGATGAGAGGTCTGAGGCTCTGTCCTCTGAAGGAAAATTTCAAAAATTAGAATTGTGTAGCCTGGAGAAGAGAAGCATTAGTAACACTCCTTGAGGACAGAAAAGGCTGTTGTGAAGAAGAACGCAATAAACTGGATTTTGTGTTCTAAAAATATCTGTACTGCATCAGACCAAAATCTTGCCTATCAGAATCCTATCTCTGACAGCACCAAAGTGAATGTCTGGGGAAGGAAGAAAACAGAGCAAGCATTAAAAAATACTTTCCCCAAGCACTCCAGCCCCCAGTTGCCTTCAGCTTGAAGACTTCCCAGTCAAAACCTTCATGTTCATTATGAATGGGACAAGTGGACACGGACCTGCCTGAGGAAGTAACACTTGGGTTTGGTATCAGGAAATCTTTCCAAAAGAGGACAGCAAAGCACTGGAGCAGTCTGGCTGGGGAACCAATATTCCCTTCATCAATGCAAATCAGAGCTGGATCACAGCTTGGAAAACCTGTGGAAAGGGAAAACAAGCTTCCATTTAAAAATAAATGCAACCAAATTCAAAATAACTGGCAGTAGAATGACATGTCACCTTCTTCTCCCTTAATACACAGATTTTCTGCCAGAATATGATCTGTTTTCTGAATTTACAAAGCTGGCACCCCTCTTCTGGAGGGAAGGAGCACAGTCACAAAAGCAGAGCAGTCTATTGGGCTTACAAACTGCCAGCTCTGCAACAGTTTGGGACAGAAACAAAATTTAACTTGCTGCTATTTTGGCAAGAAACAGAAGGAACAAGGCTTGGACAATCTGTTATTGAAAGAAGATAGTATGAAAATAACATCTGAAAAAAATATGTATAAAATGGGTCTGAGGCATGTGTGTAAAATTTAACTGAACACGCTTATATAATTGATATTATTATAGTATGTTTATGTTTTGAATTAAATGTTATAACCTGCCATTTATATCTTAACATAAAAACTATTAGATATTAATACTTTTAACATTTAACAAGTGACGGTATCAGTCAGTGAGATGATGTTTCTTGTACAGCTTTGGGAAGCTGTTGTACAGACCCCAAAAAAACAGTCAAAAATGCATATATAATACATATATGTTATATACACGGTGAGTTAAATATCGAAAATTGATGCCTGTCCCTTTGATAAATCAGAATTCATAGAGAAACTCAAAAGAAAACATTAAAGCAAGACTTGAATCCTCAGCTCACCTTTCCCCCTTATTTCCACCAGCAACATTTGAGCTGGGCTATCGCTTTTCTATATGGTCCCAGAGTTACATAGTCATTACTGGAGCTGACATTTGCTCTCACTCCATCCATTTCCTTAAGATTATTAACGTCAAACAAAAAGTGGGTTTTACACAGTCGATCCTTGACCTTCGCTCATGTTCCCATGGAGCAGGCTCTTTTTTCAGCAGCTTCAGCCCCTGCTTCCTTCCATGAGTCATCCAGCAAAGAAACACTTGCGTTACTAAAGTTATCCTTCGGATCACACTGCGATGATAGTTTCTCTGGCATATTGTTTGCTCCTCTGTGCTTCTAATTATCTCCTGGAATAGCTGTGTCTGAGGTGCAGCATTTGATTGCTCGACACTCAAATAATTAAAACACTTTTGGTCTGGAGAAAAACCCGTGAGAAATGACTGAGATCAGTTTATTCTCATGAATCTGTAAAATTCACATACTAGCTTGCCATTGACAGGGATCAAATCTGCTTCTGCTGAAGGAGACAGGGATGTGGAGGGGTTCAGTTCACCTGTTGTTGATATTGCTTTGGCAGAACACCATACCCCAAATGTGCTTGGGAATGGGTTATGTACATGGTTTTTGTTCTAATGCTTCATAGAGATAAAATAGAGTAAATAAACACACCTCAATAAGGAGCCTTGTTTCAATGGTTGTTTTGATCTGAGGTCCAGCAGCCTTGGGGGTTCAGAGGCAGTTTTAGGCAGTCTGAGAGCCTATCTGAGCAACAACATTTCCCAACCCCATTCTGGATCACTTCTTGATTTTTATTTTTAATGTGCTCAGTTACATAGCTTGAGCAGCTCTGAAAATGCACAGGATCAGTCTAGTCTTCAGCATACTCAGACCGGGTTTTGCTTTATCACCTACACACAAATTTACAGTGGAAGACATCTTAAAACACCTTAAGATGTTTGAAATAATCCACATAGTACAAAGGCTCTTTCATTGTATACCACATTGAAGAAACAGATTTTAAAATAGGCAGTGGAATTAGCAATGAAGTCATACAACTGCAGTGCCTGAATTTCCCCTCTATGATCTGGTGGCACAACATGATGGAGGCAGCATGTACTCAGTTCCCATGTGCTGAGTCCACCTTGAGTCTTGCTTTTTTCTGTATCTCCTAACAAAAACAAAGCCTTCAAACAAGAAATATGTGAATTCTTGTTTACAGAGACAGTGGAAAGACATAGGTAGGTACTATGCCATCATAAAATGTAATCCTCTCAAAGGAGAACTGACCCAGTGTTGAACCCAGCCACTCTCTTCAAATATTGGACTACAAATTATAGAGAGCCTGTAATCTGTGAAAATGCACTGGGAGAGTTTTTATATAACTTGTTTATGTGTCGCACCATGAGTATCAAGGCCAAGAGGGCTTATATATAAGCCAGAAGAAAAAGAAAGGTGTGTGGCAACAAAAGCCAGAGATGCTGCTAATGGACTTGTGTGGCCTGGGGAAGAGCAGAAGGGCTACTGAGTGATGGAGGGCTACTGATGGCAGCACCAAGGTATGACAATATGCCAACAACAACACCTTGTCTTTCATATGCAGCCTCTTGTCAGGCCCTCAGGAGGAGCTTTCTGTGAAACCATGTACTGACTATGCAGACCATTCCACCATGACTAAACACAGAGCTCCCAGACACCGAGTGTTCCTGATCTCCCTCCTTCGGGTTTATTCTTTTCCTTCTGATTATAGAATCCCAGGGCAGGATCTTGCACTTGTGCTCTATTTCCAGGAGCCAGTGTGGATGTGGAAACAATACTTTTACAATTCCTTTCTGCTCTGGGTGAGACCCTGAGAGGTGTATTTTCTCTTTTACATTCTCTATAGCTACTGAAGAGCTTTCTCCTTATCGTCATGTCTTCCAATGACCAACTACTGCCTTCAGGGATTCAGAGAAGGGAGATAAAATTTTAAAATATCCCAAAAAGCAGATTTGTGTGAAGCCAAACCAGTAAGACATCTTTTCCTACTAATACTAATCCTTTGTCCCTTGAGCACCCTCCTTCCTTGTGTAACCTCCACTCCTCTCTTGTCCTCTGTGGCATTCCTACTTGGTGGGACACCACACACGCTGTGGTTAGTCCAAACTGAAACAGAAAATGTGGCCTCTTGGCCTTAACCTGCTTGGTTATCTAAGGTCTGACAAGCAATGGGTAATACCAGAGTTTTCTGAGGTCTTTCTTTGGTGGAAACATTAGAAGGCCTTTTTTTTTTAAAGGCTCTGTAAACATCAGCCCACCAGTTTGCATCTAATTCACTGAGAAAACTGACCTTTGAGGCTTCTAGCCCTCTGTCCTATGGGGGCTAAACCAGTCAGTGGGCTCAGGAGTTGTGAAAAAAGAGAAAGATAGAGGTCATGCTCATATGGTTTTGTTTCCTTAGGAAACTGGGCTAAAGCCACAGTGGAACTAAAGAAATGCCTTCAGGCAAGATATACTGTGTCGTGTTTGTCTAGGGGAGCTAGGATGCCGCTGCATATGATTGGAAATCATGCTGCAGGTTGCTGGTTGCAAAACCATGGACCTAAATAACTTGGTATTATAATGAAAGTTTTTAAGGTCCTCTTTTCCATGGATTTCCATTGAAAATATAATATGATGGAACCAAAAATAAATTAGTAAGTACAAAACAAACCAAACAAAAAAAATACCTTTAACCTTAAATAAATAGGTGACAATTAAGTAAAAAACAATTAGTCATGCTACTACACTGAGCCCTTCACCCTTCTGGCTATTCATCAGTGCAGAGCCCTTTCAAATCATTTGTACAATAGGACAGTTTGTCTCACCACCAAAATCCCTCTTGAAGTATGAAGTGAAGGGCAAAGTGGCTTGTGTTATGCCTCAGGAAAGTACCTGCTAGACTCTTGAGCCTTTTGTCAAAAGCTGGGACTGTCCAGGTAAACAAGGTAGCATCATTTCAGATGCAGCAGCTCCTCTTCATTTGCTGCTTGTTGGGAGAAAACATTCCATTTTCCTCATCATTTACTAGACCAACTCCACTTCAGGCAATGACTGTGCCTGTTTTTTCACATGGGGGCATGGCAGGTAATGCTTTACAGGTGGTTCTATTTACCTCTGCTACTCAAGCTCTGAGATCAGAAATAAATCTTTCTCCAGTGAGCATAAGCTGCTATTTCAGAGTTATTTTCTGCTGTATGCCTCAAAGTGAAACAGGCAGGTCATTTTTCAATTTGTTTAGATTCAGTTGGCAGGGCTAAATGAAATGTGGTTGATGATTTCAGCCTCCCTTTTGGGTGGTGTTCCAAAACCCTGCAATGGGATGCAGCAAGTAATCCTTGTGCAGAGAAGCTACAGTGATTCTGGCAGCATCTTGACTGAATTGTCTACTACCTTTAAGGCAGGTAAAACCGAACATGCACATGGCATAGTGTGTAGAAAAGCCCAGGCTTTGGCACTTACACTGTGTTTGTCCGTCTGTTGCAATAGTCTCTTGGCTTTTGTGAAAACAAATATTTTCTCAACTTGTCATTTTCTCCTATGAGCTGTGAACATGTGAAATTGAACACGTGAAATTAGGAAAAACATCAGAGAGCAAAGCAAATTCTCTTTCCATGTTGCCGCACAAAGTAAAACATGTAGCTGCCAGACTTAGAGGGACTCAATGCAACTCAGTTCCTGCAGCACTGACCATCTCAAGCTTTGCTTCAACGTACACAAAAACCCTGCAAGTTCAGGTTCACACCCAGCTGCCATATGGTGTTAGCTCACACGTGCTGCAAATTCACTTAATGGCATGAAGGTTTCCAGTGGGATATTACTCTTCATTTCTGTGTACAAAATGCGTAAGAAGTCAGCAAATTTCTCAAAGTTTCCTTCAACCAAAAAGAAAAGCACTTCTCTGACATTTCCATGTTTGCCTTGGGACACCGTAAGACATACTATAGTGTGGGCAGGAGCTTGACTGGCTGCTTGGTAGGATGGGATGGGGGCTCATTCAGTCTCTCATGTCCCCAGGATGGCCACAGCTCTTAACATCCACTCCCCACCTTCTCCCAGGGATACACTGCCTGGATTACATCTAGCTTTCAAATACTCTGTTTTCCTCCCCTTTACTTTTTTACAATTTTTTTTTCCTGGGATCTCCAGTTGAGTTATCACCTTGGAACAACTTGCTCTGATCCATTTTTCAGCCAGTGGTCTAGGACTTCTTCATCCACATATTTATAGATATTTTTGCTAGTAAAATTTCCCATGTTCAGGAGAGCAACTCATGGCTGATCTTGCATCCTCAGTGTAGAAACACCCCATGCCTTCCATGCTGAGAAAAGGGAAGCAGTGTGGCCTTTTCTCATCCCAGGTATCTCCTTATCATGCTCCCTTGGCCAACCTCCCAAGAAAGGTAGAAGATATAAGTATTTAGATTAAGTTCTTTGTTGTTCTCATTGCAGTGCCTAATCTCCTTCCAAAAATACATGAAGCAAATTGACTGGCACCTTTCACATCTCTGCATTTTCCTCCTCTGCCCTGAGGAAGAGGTGTGTGCAAAGGAGTATCTTGGCTTTGAGCCTGTTTATTTTAAGCTTGATTTTCTTAGTGCAGGGTTTATGCATGTCATTTCCCTGCCCCAGACACTATCAGACCATCTGCTCACTTTCAATCTAACTTCACGGAAGGACAATGATCTCGAAGACAAGCTGCCATGACAAGGGCCTGACAGAAGGGAGAGAGATTGGTGCCTCTTTTCTCTGATCTCAGGAAGAATTTGCAGCAGGAATTCATCCCTGTTCAGATGGGGGCGGCCTTGGCTCCAGAACACCAGCTGTTGTGGGCAAAGAAAACTTCATTGAAAACCCTCCTGAGGTCTGTGACAGCCCTTTTTCCTGGGCAAATCCTTTGTATGGTTTGCCTCACAGATGAGTTCTTTCACAGCTGCCACGGGCTGCCTCAGTTGAGTGTGGTCACTGCCTGTGATCTTTTCCTGACCCTCTAACTCAGCCAGTGGGTACATGAAGCAGCTTGAGGCACAGAGACTGGGAAGCAGATGAGCAATTCTATGGGAAGGCATTACAGCAATTATGGTGACAAGCCATGCCTTAGTCTTCTGTGCCAGATGGTGTGCACAAATTGCTTTAGGCTTCATACCAGGGACACTGCATTGCTCTAGGCAAGCCAAGAGGCTCAAGTTACTGAGGCCAAGTCAATGCTGTTTAAAGTTGTTTCCTAAAGAAAAAGGAGGGTGTTGCTCTAAGGCACTCATACAGAGCTGGATATGGACAGGAGACACTAGAGAAGCGCTCCAGTTGAGGTTCAGGCCATGAGATGGACCTTCAGACAAGGTTGCTGCATGTGGATGGATTTCTTTCGAAATACTGCCCTGTACCTGTCACCTTCATTGTGCTTAGATCTCAGAGAAGATTAATCCAACTGCACTGGCAACCTGCGCCTCAATATCAAAGGCTCAGAAACAGAAAGGTATCATTTTAGGGTGAAGTTGAGGCATGTAGCTGATCACAGAGCACCGAGTGCTTCTGCAGAAAGACACCAGAAAGTTCTGGAGAGCTTGCCTGAAGTATGGGGACTTGGCACCACATGTGCTTTGCTTCTGGGCAACCCTCAAAGTAAGTGCCACAGTGGTAAGTGCGTGTTGTACTGTCAGTGTAGGACACAACACGAGGATAACTCTGTCACACCGTATTTTCAGCAGCTGGACCACAGTTGGTGCACAGCACATAGGGACCAGGATTATCCCTAAGGCAGCCACTGATCACAGCAACCCACACACCCACAGCTCCTCCAGCTGCTCTGTTATCATCCCCAACCATTTTGACAGCAGGGGGAATTTGCTGGAGTGGGAGCAGCGAGGAGCTGCCTCTGTATCACCCGTCCTTGCCCTGCCGTAGCAGGAGCGGCTGCATGTCCTGCCTGGGCTGCTGAGGGAGACTCATGGGACATGGCTTGAGTAAATATTTTCTTTTGGATCTGTTCTCCATTCCAAGCATTACTTCTGTCAGGGAGGATTAATGAAACATTTAATTTATTAAATGAGAACATTTGGCTTCATGGAACTCATCTAGTTGTTTACTATTTGCTTATATGCACATTTGGTTTTGACAAATGTTTCTGTATTAATCTGTACATTTGCTATAATCTCTGCATTTGCCTCAACATTTCCCAAAGTTAACAGCATTAATAAACATTATACACACTGAAAAAAAATTACCTGCCCACAGACACTATTTACTTAATTTGCTTAAGCCAGTTGGTTGTTTATTTACCTGGCATCTAGCTACAAAGGATAGCAGGCAGCTTTCTAGTTTAACACAGGGTTAGCAAAATATAGTGACTTAAAACTTATACATAATGTATTCAATAGGAGTAAAAAGGAGCTCTCTGAAATAATTCTGAGCTCCTGAATTTATTACCTTATCTCACATTTGTGTTCTTTTTTTTTTTTTTTTTTTACAGAGAATGTAGAAAAAGAAACAGGCAAGCAAATGTTTCTTAAAACTAGCTGCCTTGAAAGCACACTTAATATGCGGGCAATTTTTTCCTTGTGATGCTCCTAAGTACTATTGTGAATATGGGAAAGTGAATTTATGGGATACACCAGACTGTGAATACTTGCCCATGTTTTATGTAAATGGACACAGCTTGTACAAATGATGTGAGCAGGCTAAGAGGAGGGCTGAGATGAGAACTGGTGAGATACCTTTGCACTTAACATTTAGTACTTGCTTTGGTTTAGGCTTTTCTTTCACTGTCTTTCAAAACAGATGAATTTTATGAGGCTCAGGGACTCTAGATGTTTGTGGTATCTGCCTGTTGTCTGGGTGAAAAATAACAGTCCCTGAGCATAACTTCTCAAAGAGGTGTGGTCAGCATATGGATGTGCTGATTCTGAATCTAAATATTTAAGGAAAAAATGTAAAAATATGTAAGAGACATAAAAAAAAATAGTGGGTGCTGTACAGCCAAGACGCTGAGTTGTTGAGAGCAGAGGATGTCCTAGAGGTGAGATGCAGTGAAAAATTACCTGTGTGCTAAGTGGCAACACCTTGCTCGTCTGCAAAGTACCATTTTATCTCTGAATTTCTGACTGTTTCTGGTCCCAGTCATCAAGACTACTAATGTATTTTATATTTCATATTTTAAAAAATATCAGGAACTAATCAAGTAATCAAGAGCAAAGATCATCTGCTCTCATCCAGAGAGACCCCTGTCAATGAGGTTAAAAGTTCAACCACTAATCTTCTCCCTGTGTGTGTTCTGTTGCTGGATGTAGAGATTGGCCAAGCCCTTCTGACTCCTAGTCACTACAGTTTTCCCGTTGGAGCTGTGCCTTTCCATAAAGAAGGCATCAGGATTGCAATGTCAGCTCTCTGAACTGCCCTTCTGTGCATCGTTTCTTCGTGGAGAACATAAAAATATTGCAATTCATATGCAATGAAAAAGGCTGCTGAATTAAAATGTCTCTTAGCTTTGTCTCATGTGGTTTGCCTCTTAGGAACACCATAGAAAACACTTCCTCATCTCTTTTTTCTATAAAATGAAGGTGCTAAAGGTCCCCTATGAAAACCAAAGGCATGTCAGTAACAGCGGAGACAGCTCTTGCTCTAGAAGACAGGCAACAGAAAGATGGAGCAAGGGAGACCACACAGGGGAAATGGCTGAAAGAAATTTTAAAAAGATGGGGTGAGGAGTTTCTTACCTTGTGTGTGAGAATAGAGGAAGCACATGTCAGAGGCAAGCTTTACACACATTGCAAGCCAAAAATTAGAGCTGAACAGAAGTGACACCCAACAAACACTGTGCAGGCTAGAAAACAGACCTCCTACATCCTTCACATTGTTGGCTGACAGCATTGCAATCATCTTCTGCTCCTTTTTGGAAGAAAAGACGTTGTCTCCATCATCTTCTCCATTTCTCTGTTGGAGAGCACCAAACTGTGGGAAAGGCTGCAGGAGATGCTGCAGAAATGAGTTTTCTGCATTTCCCCAGCTGAGCAGGTGCTGTTCATCTCCAGGGGCCTGGTGCAGGCAGTGTAGGCAACTATGCCTCCTGGCAGAGACATGGAGAGCCTCAGAGCATGGTGCTAATGTCTGGTCATGCTTCCCAGGTCTTGCAGCAACAAAGATTTAGGCATCCACATCACTTTAACCAGGCCCCATAGTAGTGAAAAAAAAAAAAAAAAAAAAGAAAAAACCCCAAGGATTGGATTGAGCACTGCAAGTATGAATGAGACAAACCACTTACAATCACCTTTGAGTTTGTTACCTACTTCCATGACATCCAAAGATCCAGGAACTTTTTTACATCAAATAGTGAATTCATCAAGACATGCTAATTCTTTTTTTCAGGCAGCAATTGGCCTAATCAGACTAAAACCTTAAAAAGTCAGTATTGTTTAATTTTTTTTCCCCATCATATTTACAATTTCATTAAAGAATAGCCTGTCCATTCCAAGGATGACTTATTATCTAAAAAAAACCCATAAAGGACTCAGTCTTCCAAAATAAAATATTCAGTTTCCCATCAGATTAACTGTTATTTGCACAACTCTGTACCCCAGTTTTGCTGATGACTCTCAACCTCAGACTCTACCAGCTGTCACCTTCCAGAGGAAAGCTTTCCATAACATTCTAATTTCCTCACAAACAACAGCGATGCTTGAAATTTCATCATTGAGAATGTTTTTAATTAGCTTATGTTTTCCCACCTTCTACTGCCTTAAACCAGAACTGCTCTTGTCTAACAGTAAATTTCTGAAATATTTGTTCTCTGAACTCTTTTTATGTAAATGTCCCACCATTTTAAATTAAAATTTGTTTCAAGTGGTGATTAGAACACTCTTTTAGAAATGCGTTGGTTTGTTTTAACAAACTGTGCCATCTGGTGAGGTAATATGTCCCTGTCACTCTGTTTTTAGCTTTATTATGTCAGAAACTTACCCAGTACCTGAAGACTGAGTCTAGGTTGCCTATTAATCTGTGCATATTAATTAACTGCAAAGGTTTAAACATTTAGCTTATTACAATGGAGATAATTTCTGAAGATCCTAAATATGCATTTGGGTGAATAGATTGATAATGAGTTACTTTATGCTGACATCAAGTGGTGTCTCTTTGGTCAAAACACACCAGCACAGCTGCTGGATGCTGTAACTGATTCGGTGCTGGTACAACAGAAAAAAATTTGTGTTCCCAGCACAACCGAGGCAGTGCTGAAAACTCACGGCATGCAAAATGATCTCATCTGCTCGGCAGCCTTGTGACCCCAGAGCTGAAGCAATGCATTCACCCCTTTCCTTCCTGGCACCATAATGGTTTTTTGTGCCCTTTGCCAGTGCAAGCAGACCCAGTGGACAGCACTGGTGGTCTCAGCAGGATGTCTCCCACATCTCCCATGCTCTCCTGCACAGCCCTTGTGGAGCGGCCCCACTTTGCATCCCATGCCACGAGGACTGACCTTGAGCAAGGCAGAGTGGGAGGGAGGCCACCGGCTTCATCCTGCCCTGTGCAGTGCTAATGCCTGCCTGCATCTCCTGGTTAATGCTTCTAATGCCAAAACAGTGCTCCACATGCTGAAGGGGATCAGAGGAAAGAGAAGGACAGGGGTTTGCTACATCTGTGCCCACAGGCAGCCCTGGGACTCAGGTTTGGGGCACAGGCTCATGTTAGGATCCAGTCATTCACTTTGGATGAAGATTAAATTGTCACTGTTCATTGGATGGAGAAATTTCCCACACAGTCTTCATCTGATCAGAAGAAATTTGGTTCACTGTAGAGTCTTTTAAATGACTCGATATGCACATCACCCTACATCATTCTGTCTCTCTTGCAATTTCACGTGACAACTTTTTCCTACTTTCCTGAACATTAAGATCAGGCTGGAGGAGCAGATCTTTTGCAGCAGAGCAATGAAAGCATAGGAGCAGTGTGGGGTGCCAGTACCAGCTGTGCAGCTCCTGCACCTCAGAGTGTCCCTGCAAATTCCTACCACCACAGTTCTCACCATGGCTGAGCTGGCTCAGTGGGTGCAAGGACAAGCTAGCAATACAAAAGGGATGACCAGTGCCTCAACACAATTTGTCTGTCTGCAGAGATTTAGACCAGGAGCCGCGTAGAGGTTTAATGAGGATTTAATCAAAGGCTGTGCCACTGGTTGTGAAGTTCTCTCATAATTGGCAGGTTTCCCTGCATTTGGGTTCAGCTGTGAAGCCAGCGTGAGGGCTCAGAGCCCCGTTAAGGCTGACACGATGTGCTCAGCTGGAGGGAAACAGCTCTCCAAAAGCTGTGACTCAGTCGGCCCTCGGCACACACCGACTCACTGAGCCACCTCACATTCATCCAGCCTTGTTAAAGCCCAACATAAAAATAAAATCATTCATCACCCATGATTAAATTAGTGCCCCTATAAAACTTTGATATGCTTTCTGAAAATTAGCAGGATTCAGAAAGCACTGTCCTGAATATTTCATCAAAAGCTTTCCACAGCAGTGGCTACACCATGAATCTTTTTATTTACATGGACAATGTTTTAGTTTAATTGCAGGGTTAAAGACAATGCGAGTTCTCCCCTGAATTGCCTCTCACACAGAGGCTTGCTCCTGCTTCTCAACCAACATTAGTGCAAAATGCATCTCATTGTGTTTTGAAACACACATCATTTCTTATGTAAAGGTTCATAATTTGGGTAGGTTATTTTAAGGAGTCTAAACAAGACACCGTGGGAGCAGCGCAGGGATGATTAAAGGCATTCGTGTGTTGCACAATGCCGTTACCGAGGCACCTCGGGCAGTCACCCTGTTTGCAGCACAGACTATGTAGGAGGGTATAATTCCTGTGAGCTGTAATAATAAGGATTTGTGGTTTAAAACCAGGGTAAGGTCTATGGTGCGCCACAATGCAAAGAGAAGCATAAAGCTATCAGTACAGGAGTACAATTGTTAGTGCTATTTGTTCAGCAGTAATTAGACTCTGGGCTTAATGCAAGTCATGAAACAACAGCTCCTGCTCTGAACTCTTTGCAGACATGGCATGTACATGGCCAGTGGGTCTCCAGCCCTGATGTGTCCTTCCCCTCCCTGTGGCTGGGTTTGTTCCACCTGGTTCCAGAGTCAAATGCCAACCAAGCCACATGCATGCTATGGCTCTCAATAGGGAGTTCTCACTTCTCTGCATGTGTTTGGAGCTTAGAACTGGGACTTTCATGTAGTGATAAATACCACCAAAAACAAATTATGGGACAATTTTAAAGTAGGGATGTCAGTTTTCTTATAACATTATAAAGAATCTCAAATTTACCCTCATGTGGAAATGAAAATGTGGTATATAAATTCATATCGGCTAGTGAGGACTTTGAATTGCAAAGAAAAACTTGATTTGCTTTTACATATAACACAGGAACAGTGCTTTAGGGTTCTTTGATAATGCTGGTAACAGCAACCATCACCAGTTTTCCTAAAATCAGGATAGGGTTTTTATGCTGCCTGGGAAACTGCTCTGAAGAGCTGGTTATTCCTTCAAGAGTGACTTGGAAATCTCAAGCACTTCCATGCATTTTCTTGAGTAAAATTATTAAAAATACAGTTCCATTCCTGAAAAACAAAACAAAATAAAACCAGAAAAACAAAAACAGAAAAACAAAACCAAAACTGTCTCCTGAAAGTTTTGTTTCTTGTCGTGTTCAGGAAAACACAAGTGCTCTCTGATTCATTTGTTCTCTGGGGAACTCAGTTACAGAGCTCTGATAATGAGAGGAACTTTTCAATCTTAACATAAATAGATGGGTTGCTTAGGCTCAAGACACGAACCAATCCTTCAACAGACATCCCTACTGCCAGTTTTACAAGGAAAGAAGGGCTCTCAGTTAAAAAGCAAAACCATATTAGCATCCATTACACATTCGGTACTTGCATTTTTAAACGAGGTTAATGTGTGCTCAGCAGTATGATCAAAGAGCCATTTTTCAGTCTCTGATTTTCTTATTCTTCTAAAATTGCTTTCAGGCAGCCACAATTTCTTCCTCTCACCTTTGGAAGAGGCTTCATACAAGATGTGCCATAGGTAAGAAGAGAGAAACTACATACTACTGTACTGATGACCAGCCTTGTCTGCCCCATTAGACGTGGGTTTACCCAGAGATGTGCCCCACCACCAGCTGTGGCAATCAGCCATGTGCATGTGCAGTGAGCACAGAGACCCATCTCATTAGCCCAACAACTGCCAGGTGCCATAGAGCTTCCAAAAAGCGATGCCATGGTGGTGGGTGTTGGTGAAACCATGAAGGTGGGTGATGGGACACAGCTCCAGAGGAACTATAAACATGACTATGTGCTCATGCAGAAAAAAATCTGCTTTTGAATGGTGTCATGCAAAAAGAGCACAGCAATAATAACTCAGAGAAGGAAGAATGCTTTAAGGAGCTACTGAGACAGGTTCTACAGGGATTCATAACCCAGGAAACAGAAAGGTCTTTCACGAGAAAGAAAAAAAAAAAGGTGCAAAGAATTTATGAAACACTGATAACACTTCTTAGAGATGATGTGCTATAGAAAGTCTTTTACCATTTGTCCACCAGCTGCAAAGTAGGTTGTCCACCCTCTGAATTGCTAAAATAGAAAATCCCAAATGAGGAGCACTTTCAGCTCCTCAGAAAGCTTACTAACACAGAGGTAGAAGGAATGACTGATATCATAGCAAGAACAATTGCATCTTTGAAGTCACGTGAACAGAAGGAGATTCAGTCACAAAAGATAATCTGTCATAAGACAGATGGTCTATTCCAAGGCCGGCTCCCCATCATCCATGCATGATATGAGGAAAAATGTTTCAGGTAGCCCAACCACTTACCTAGCTAACCCACCAGCCTGCTGTAGACCACCAGGTGCTGACAGCTGAACTGAGAGCAGCAAACAGCCTGGCCTTCAGGAAGCAGGTGAGGAAACCTCCATGTATGAGATGGAAGTGATTTAGCTTCTCACTGCTCAGAGTTGAAACAACATTTGATCAATATGCCTCCTTCAGGCAGGCATTCATGTGTCATTTCAGCAGTATAGAAAGACGACTAAGCTCATTAGCTAGGCTAGAACTGACAAACTCTGCCAGGATGTATTCTCTTCAGTTACACACAGAAAAAAAATCATCTGTCAAAGTATGTTTAGGTGCCATGTGGTTTGAAGCCATTAGCATTAGCGTGGATCTTACTCAGATCCTAGATAAGCTGAGACACTGCATGCTATGTTCAATTGCTTCTGGAATCTTCCTCCAGAAGTTAAAATGAGACTCAAGGCAAGAGGTTTTCCTGCCATTCAGTACTCACTCCTACACAAACTAGTTTTATTTGGGGAAACATTACTGGGGAAAGAAAAAGAAGGGGAAAAAAAGACTTTGTGTCATGTGAGAGGAATTTCCCATCAGCCTGCTTTCCCTGGATCACAGGAAGATGGCTGGGCATTTACCATGTGTAACGTGAATAAGAGTCTGAAGTAGACCTGCCATATTTAAACATCAAAATGGACTCACAGGAGGTGGGGTTCAATCAAACTCACAGCCTTGCCTTAGACACCCTGCAGTCTTGCCCAAGTCCTCATAAGAAAAATGTCTGCACCCAAGGAAACAATGCAAAGCGGCCATTGCAGATCATGCAAATACAATACTTGCCAGAACAGTATTGGGGTTGACCCAGCTCTTCAGCAGGAAACAGAAAATTACCATGTTTTTCAAAACCTTAGTTTTTAGGGCGTTGTCCAGCTTAAACCAACCTAGTGTGCTTGACTGCTGTTCAAGATTCCCTCCTTCTCTGCTCCACTCAGGTCTGTGTGGCTAAAAATTAACTCTATCAACCCCCTGCTAGATCGGAAAAGCAGATGAGCCCCATGCACCAGCACCACGGGTGAGTAGGGAGGGCTGAGCCCTGGGGATGGAGGACAGCTCAGGCCAGACTGGCCTCTGCATCCTTCTTGCAACTTCTCAAGTTTCCAGGACTGAGTAGTGGGATCACTATGGGTAGGATGATGTAGCCTTGGCCAAGAACTACCCAACGGATGAGGAAGTAGCATCCTCAGAACTGTGCAGTAGACCTCGACAAGGTTGCTCATGAAGCTTTTCTTGCATTAGTGTGAAAAGCACTACTTCTCTAGCTATGGGATAATTTTGCTGCCAAGCATGCCATCGTCACTTGCTGGAAGGAGTGTTTAAGTAATTCAGCAATGTTTGTGACAACATCTGCCAGGCACAATTCAACTAAATCCCTTTTAATGATTCATTATCATGAGTTGTACATCTATTTTAAGTGCACTGCAGTTACTTTAGAAGCACTAGTAATGAAAACTTAACACTGGATTTCTTACAATGGCACAGTAAGTGTGAGATGTGGACCATTGCAGGAAGCCAGGCTAAGTGCCTTACCAGAGCTCTAATATGCTTTCTTGGGAAATGATCCAGATTATTTATGGTATAATTCATTTGTAATTCTTCACTTGCAGTGTGAATCTCTTTTTGATTAGTAAATATGCAGTGCTTTAGTGCTATTGTAGAAAAATATGTTTTTCATCAGACAGAGGAGGTGTCATCATTAAGTACATAATTACAGATCTATAATTGTAAGAAAAGATATGTAGGCAATGTCTACAGACACAGACTTCTTCAAAAAAAATCATTACAATTTGTGTTTTCACGAGGCACATGCAGCTGAAAATGTGACCCTTTTGAGTGCCTGTGTGACATTGGGAGCTGGGGACAGCCTGCAGCACACACTTGTGGTTCAGCTCCCTGAGACACCTTCTCCAGCAGTCCTACCTCTGATTTAATTCACAGCTTAAGCTGTGAAATGGGCTCTAAACAGAATGGAGGAAAGAGAGCACAATTCTGCTTGAAGAGCTTGCCTTGCAGTGATTTACATTCTACACAGAGGAGACAAAATTGGTCAAGAAAAGTCACATTTTAGAGCAACTTTTCCATCCTTCTAGAGAGCCATAAATCATCACATGACATACAAAATAGTAGAGAATCAAACTTTGACTGTTTTGTTTAAATTCTCAGGGTCACTTTTTTTCTCACTGTATAAGGTGGTTATTGAAGGTGAGCTATAGAGCACGGGACAGATAGCTGAGATAAAATGTTAGATGCCAGACAGTCCTTCAGCATAAGACAATGAAATGCCTCCCAGCTCCCTTTTGCTGCATACACTTTAGGAGTTCCTTAGTGCATATTGTTAGTACTGCTGTACAATAACCTATTCCAACCATTTAGATTTGAAAATTGGACTTCAGACACTTAAAAAAATAATATTATAATGTGGAAACCTAGGCATAAGAGGATTTCCAGATAAAAGACTCTAGCTGCTCTCCTAAGCCTTCCAGAGATTTCTGATGCTTCTTTTTAACATTTTGTTCGTCCAGCTCTGCTGTTTGCAAGGAAGTGGGGATAAAGACCATAAATAAAGTCTGTGGTGCGTGACCTGTATTTTGAGCTGGAAGCTATTGCTGTGGCACAAAGAATCAGAGATAATATTGCAGAGCACCATGTGTGTGACTAATGGTAACAAATATGCTCACTCCTCTGATTTTGTAGAGCACATAGAATTTATGTGAGCATTTATGTAGAATTGGAAGTGATTGATTTCTATGCAAACTCTCTAACTGGGCTTTTCCAACTGGTCCTGAAGGAAACATCAAATATTTGTTCTGTGTCACAAGTGTTCAGTCCAGATATAAAACTCTCAAATGTTTATCATGAATAAATTCTCATTTACTGTCTACTTTTTAAAGCTAACTAGTTGAGTTGCTTTGCAGGTTCTGAGGAATACAACTCATTTAAAGTGCTGCCGAAATGTCAGTCCGAGGGGAGGCCACAGATGTGTGTTGCCAGCTACAAACACTTGGAGATTGACTTTTGTAGACCAGCCTCTTTGCAGAAAAAGTTTGCCTTTCTTTTTATACATATCATATATGACACTTTACAAGTAGTGGGCACTAGACTAAAAATGTCCAATAAATACTTAAAAACCAGTCAAGTAGCCTTGCAGGGAAAGCAGCCACTGCAGAAGCAGAAGCAGCCTCTCCACCGCAGCATTGCTGCTAGAGCAGAGGATGACCAAGGAAGTCAAGGGCTTCATCTGCAGCAGATCTCCCCCAGTGGAGGCTGCAAAGGCACTGCAATAAATTGCTGCTGCCTGCCTGTGTCTGTGACCAAGGAGAAATCTGTAGTGCTGCAACTCCCTGCGCGTCAGTGCCAGGAAGGCTTTCACCCGTGTCACCTGGTCCTCTGCCAGCCAAAATGGGCATCACCCACCACACTCGAGTGCATGATGAAGTGATCCCAACAGCTCTGGGGAGGGACTCTGCAGTACAATCTACACAGCTGTCTTCTGCAACTCCCTTGCTGGAGTTGGGGAAGATCATTACTTCATCATCTGAAATGGCAAGCAAATATTCTTTAATTTGATTCAGTGTTGATCATAATATTGATTTAAGCTGGAAGGTAGTCTGTGTGTCTCTGTGCATACAGGCAAGACATATTTGGGTGAAGAGGAGTCATTTGGAGCTACCCAGGAGAGAATGATTCTAGTTATAAGTGATGCTTGCCAAAATACATTACCTGGCATTATAGAAGAAGGAGATTAATTACCTTTTTTAAAAGCTAATCAGTTATCTTCGGCTTGCAGTAAGTCTAGTGCAGATGAACTCAGAGTACACTGTCCTTGGTCAAGTCCTTATAGCTAAGGAATGTCCCTAGTCTTAGGATATGCCTTTAACACTTGTGGAGTTTTAAATTATGTTTATTTCTAGGGCTATATTTAGGAGTATGTAAGTAGAACCAAATACTAGTGTACTCACGTTAAGTGAGAAAAAATTTGGAGCAGTTATTACTGATATATGTTAATACAAGGCTGTGGAAATGATGGGTTGAGAAGAAGGGACTGGTTTATTCCACATAATATTTACAAGCAAAACAAGTACATTCTCAGTACTGATCTTATGGGAATACAAATTATCTCTGACATTGCAGCTATAAATTCTGAAGTGGTTTTCACCACATATTTTCCCAACTTTTTTAAGGTGATTTAAGGAAACCAGGAGGAGTTTAAGGGCTATTATATCCTGCAAGACAGTGAAAGATTCATAATGTCTGTCTGGATGCAGGAATAGCACTGTATACTAAAGGCTATCCATTTTTCAATGGAGGATCAAGGGGAAAGTTAAAGTTATTGGTCATTGATTTCCTGTTTCACCAACCAGTAACCACATTTGGACCTCATCAGTGCTGGGGCTGATCCTGATGAATTTAACCTGACTTTAAGTAAGTCAAAGTGAACCTAAAACATCATTATTCTTTGGTGTTTGTGGGGTTTTTCAATTTAAAGACTCTGAAATAATGGGAGGGTTGTGCTGCTGTCAGCCACACTCATGTTGCTACACCTCAGCACCATCAATACCTACTGCATGCTCTGAGGGTGCCACAAGACCTGGGGCATTTGAGCTTGCAGATTCCACAGACAGCACTGGAATAAAAACAAGTGTAGTGAGAATCAGACCTGCTGCAATCTCATCCACTTTGCCTCCAAGAAGCAGTTCCTGCAAGAGCTAAGCAGGTTGTTCAGGAAAGAGCTGGCAGAGTAGCCCAAAGAAGAGTCAGAGAGCAAGACAGCAGGTTAAGGAATGTGGCTGATGGAGAGCCAGTGTTCATCTCTTTATGCCAATGAGTTGGCATCAAAGGCAGAGGAGGAGAATTAGGATATTGCATTTGCCACCTACATATAAATAATATGCATTCTAAACAATTCTATTGAAGGTCTAATATATTTAAGTTAATAAGTTTTAAATGTTAAGTTTTTCATTAGTTTAAAAATTTTCAATTCATTTTAATGTGTTAAAATATTTACCTATGTATGTGTGCATATATAAAGAGGTACATAATTATAAATATTTTCTATACATATGTGGATATCTATGCAATGTTGTTACTGTGGATAGGTAACTATCTGAGTAAGCACTGATAAAACAGATCGTAGGATACTCAACTGGCATGTACATGATCTACCAAAATATCTGAATGTCTTCCAGGTTCTGTTAGATCACACACGAATAAAAAGGCAAAGCAGCTCTATGTACCGAAAAAAAGAACTTTGTTACTTACTACGTATTGAATACTGACAGTGTGCTCATCTCTGAAAACCTTGTCTTATCAACAAAGGACTGTGATCAGATCGCAATATGAGAAATGAGTCCAAGGGCTAACTAGGAATAAAACAGCACCCTGGCTGTGATTTTGTTTTAGTACAAGGAGTGCTAGGCATTAAACAGAGTTCTTGTTTTCTGTGTTTCTTGGTTAGTATGCATCTGTTCTTCACAGCTTGTTTCTCTGATTTTTTTTTTTTTTTAACAGTAAGACTTAAAAACGAGTATAAACTTTGGAAATAAAGTAAGCAAATGGTGTATTTGTACAGATTTCATTTACCTTTAAATATGCAGAATAATTTGACATGGTCTTTTTATAGGTCAACATAGGGTACATTTCCTATTTATTTTATCAATTAGTTTCATATGTTCTTCTGGAAATCAAGATACACAGTCACCTGATTTTTGATGTCAGACAAAGAACCTTAAGATATTTCCTTAGTTCCACCTCTTCATTTAAATTAAGTGCAACTTAAATAGCATCTGAAAGAAAGGTATGCCATTGGCTGGGTGTAGATCATGATTCATAAGCCTTTCATGAACAGCAGGGAAATAACAGCTATTCTGACTGCTATTGCATATATTTTTGGCTTTAAAATCCCATCTACCATGCCAGTTAACAGTAACTATTTGAGCCAAAAATAACTGCCACTTTTTCATTTTTAATTACTGCATCTGTTATCCCATTTAATCTTGGCAAAATAAGACAATTGGGCATTACCAAAAATAACGTCACAAATTATTTCCGTGCTCATGATGGAACTGTAACTGCACAGCAGGAATGAAGACCCCCAGCAAGATTTACAGAGGTAAACAATTCTTTTTCTTGTACACGAATGTTTCTAGTGAATTGCCAGATGCTTTTTCTAACTAAATATGCCTTCTGGCATCCCTAATTTGATGCAGTGACCAGTGCTGCTTTGGTCCCCGAGGGGAGGTAGGGTAGGAGCTGGTGATGGGCCTGGGCAGCTCATGGTGGAAGACCCATGGCGGTCGCATCCTTTGCTAACTAGAGGCATTAATGTCACCAGTGGGCTTGCTCAGTCCTTGTCCTGTTCTCCAGCAGGAAATGGTTGTATTTTTTTTGATGGGGTCATGTCCTGAGGTGCAAAAGGTCCATTCAGATGGTGTAACATTGTATGTACATAAAGATGAGCTGGTAAGGTTGAAGGGAAGGCAGGCACTGCAAGTCCAGTGTGCCTTGAGGTCCCACCTGCCACTGACCATGAAGGGATGCAGGCATCAATCTCATCCTTCAATCTGCTGTGGGAGAGCCCAGGAGAACTGGCAGAGGCAGTGAGAGAAATGTAAACCCTTGGGCTGGAATCACAGTTGAACCCCGCAGCCTGTGGCAAGGCAGCATTGAAATGCTACACATGAAAGCACAGCACAGACATGCCTCACCACTGACAGGCAGGCAATGGTTGCCCATGGTTGAGGTGGTGGTGAAAACAAATGGCATAATTTTAGCACAGGACTAGGCTGGAGACAGAAGAATTCATAACAAAAAGCATCAGTTCAGAGGGCTCCTCTGATTTCTCTACAGTGCTGCTATTGAAGTTTCTTCTATTCAAGGAAAATGTAGGAAACTTTTCCCTTTGGTTTTCAGCACATGAAAGCACAGCAGAGCAGGTGGGAAGGGTAATGGCTGTCTTTCCTGGCAACTTGAAATCTATTTTGACAAAGCAACTAGGAAGAGTATTGTGACATTTACTAAGTATAGTTTAGCTTACCAGTAGCTGTTGGGGTCTTCTTGGGTTTTTATGTCATTTTAAATGAAAAAAATCCCAGAATAATTTATGGCATTTACTTTTCTTTTTTTTTCATCTGCCTTGGAGTTTTTTGGAGTTTAATAAAATCAACCTGCATATCTCAGTAATTGTGTTTACTGAAAGGTAAGCTGTAAATTCAAGTTTTGAGCTTAATATTCTAAGATTACTGTCTTCAATTGCTCATTATCCATCCAAAGCATTTTCTTTTTGCTGGAAACTTCAAATAAGTTAACAGATTTATCTGAACCTATCAGATATTTCAGATGAAATGTTTATTTTCCTTCTTTTAGGGTAATAAAGTCTGTGGAGAATGGTGGAAGCTGCTTTTTGAGATGCAGCAGAGCAGAAGGAATGGCGGGAGGAGAGGAAGCAAAACATTGAGAGCACGGGGAAGGAGAAAGACTGAGCTTCACTCAAATAACTAGCTCCAGTGGCCAAAAAATTTTTACAAAATAGAAGCCTCTTGCTGACAATTTAGTGGTAAAAGCTTTGAGAGATTTGTGCCTTTGTGCAGTCTTGATGGAGGTCCCTGTGTGCTGAAGCCAGCTGAATTAAATGGACATATTTTTCACAAGAGCATCACAGCTGTACCTTTTGCTGAGTAGTGAACTGTAATAAGTTGATGTTGGATTTGAATGGGTTTCTGTAAGGTGGCAACATCACAAGAAAATAAAACATCCACTAGGAACCAGGGCTAGTATTTCTGACCCCAATATTGCTTTTATAAATGTTCTCAAAAAATTCTTGTCTTGATTTACAGTGTTTTGAAAGCTGCACTTTCCATTCATCAAATGAAATTATCAAAAGGAAACTACTTCAGATAAATGCATCACTTGAAATGCTCATGAGTGCGTTTTTGGCATTCAGGGAGCATTTCAATCAGCAGTGAAAAACATACCCCCTTTTGGGTATACAGGAAAGATTACAAAACTCCTCTCCCATGGCATGTCAAAAAGACAACTAATATATATTGGATCATCCTTGAGAGTATTGGCAATGTTAGGGGCTGGAGATTAACTGGAAAAACATATTTGATACATGCTAGAGGCTGTGTCTGTTTCAAGAGAACGTCTTCTTAAAAGTAAAGACACATTATGGAAAAGAGATGCTCAGAAAAAAACCTCATTAGTTCTGAGCTAAACTGACCACCTGCTACAGCACAGAGTGGATGACTGGAACCATGCCATGGGCCATGTCCAGGCCCCTTCCAAGCCCTGGGGAGTTGTGCAAATCAGTCACTGAACCAGAAGAAAACCAAAACATTTTCTTGTTCAAGCAGGGTTGTGGCAGTGCAGGAGACCAGCCCTGACAGCACTGCTGGGGCAGGGGCTGCTGGCCCTGGGCTGTGCTGAAATGGGGTCCCAGGCCATGGGCAGGCAGGGACATGAGTGCCCTCAGAACTGTGGCACATTCTCAAAGACCCTGCCTGTCACCTCAAGATTATATAAATGGAATGGAAAACACAGTCTTCTGCCTTTACCATGTAGAAATAGTGCCCGTTCTTACTTCCAGGAATTAAAGAAGAATAGAGGATTATGGAGGATTTTACAGAGGTTATTTCTATTTTCCTTCACTAGGTGATTCCTTTTTAAGTTACCATATTTCATTACAACAACAGCATCACAATGCTGTTCTGGCTTGAATTTGATCTTCCATGTGCCCCACTGTTTCTTTTCTTCCTTCTAGCTGTGCTGTTTTGGTCCATTTCTCTCACAGTTCAAACAAAAAGAGTCCTTTGTGGCATGTGAGTTGGAAGTTGCTCACAGAAAGTTGTCCCTGGGTTTTATCCATCCCTGTAAGCTGTTTGGTTTTTTCATTTCCTTGTTAGTCTATTTAAGAAGAATTGTTCATCCGTTGCTTTTCCAGAAGTGTGTAACTAATCCTAACCCATTTCCCACCTGGAAAAACAGCAGGACTGGAAAGCCACATGTTGCTTCTGTGGCCTTTGAGAGCCCAGGCAGGTCAGTTCCTCAGCTACAAAATAGTTTCTCAAGACATTGATAGTGACTCTGGGAGCAGCCAGAAGAAAAACATTAATAAAGAATAGAGAAAGCAGAAAGATTTTTCATAAAATGAAATAACTGATTTAATGAAAAGATATTTTTCTTGGTGATATTTCCCCACATTTTGTCCAATGTGAAATAAATCAACCTAGAAGAGATGATTTAAAAAGCAAACAAACAAACAAAAGAAACAACAAACTAATGGTCTGAGGCAAAAGAAAATAATTATTTTTACTTTGAAATGTTTAAAGAATTTCTGTGCTCAAAAGCTCAAGTGTCCAATAAAGCACTAAACTCCCACTATATCCTTACCAAGGACCTACAGTATAAATACTCTGATTACCCAAGGATGGCATTTGTTTTGCTGGGAGCAGGGCTATGGAGGACATAAATAACATGGCCCATTACCATGCCTGTCGTAGTGGAACGATACTGAATGGTACAAACATTGACACATGCAGTATGTATTTTCTGGTCTTTTCACCTACTCAGCTTCTACATGGATTCTGTCACAAATGGATAATACTTGCCAGATTGGTTGAGCCCAGAAATACGGAGGTCTCACTTTTTGCGTGATGCTTTATTCCCTCTGCAGTTTTTTCTTTGCTTTCTCTCTCTCTTTTTTTTTTTCTCTTTTTCCTTTTTTGCCTTTTTTTTTTATAAGTTGTTTGACTGAATGTCATTTTGCCTTGTGTCTGTGAAAGCACTGGTGCATTTTCCCTCCAAGCCAATGTCACAATCAGCCAGACTGGTAATTCAGTGCCATCACACCTCAAAAGTTGCACAAATGACACTGTACTCACGAGAGTTAATGTCAAGAGAAACACAGAAGGGAACTTTGAAGTCTCTTACCATGAAATGAGCAGACAGACAAAACTTTTGGCAAAATACTTCATTTTCTCAGAGAATGATGATTGTTGAGACCTCAAACTTGTGTTTTCATTAAATTGCAGAGAAGTTCCAGGTAGTGTGATAGCTCTGGGAAGAGAGCTGTACAATACTACTACTGTTAACATAAAATAATTTAAATGCACGTGTGACTAAACTTTAATACTACTAATAGCAAGAGATCTAAAGCAGGTTTCAGAGGCAGCCAGACTAGAGTGCCCTTGGACTAGGTGTGTCCATCTGAGCGTTAAGACACATCTTCTTGGTCATCTGGTCATTACCTATTGCAACAAAAAATTGTTTTCAAAGTTTAGGTAAACGAGAAGGAAATTAAAGGCAAAAGAAAATAAAAAGAGAGGAGGAAAATGCATACAAGGAAAGGACCCACTATCAAAATGCTGACTGTCAGTCCACACACGTGGCATTTTCAGCCCTGTGGGTAAAATCCAGTTAAATTATTCCACCTTGTTGCATTTTCCAGAACTAAATCCAAATATAATTTTGAGATTTCTTGAACAGATCACATAGACAATTTTTTGAATTTGTTGTAACAGAAGGCACATAGTATAAACTCCATGAAATCTTTAAACATGCTAAAAGGAATCCTTTTCTTTCACAGAGACATGCTTGTAATGTTAAATGCCACTGGGTATTCGAGAAATTAATTGTGAAAAACAAATTCAGGAAATCTTGGAACTAGTAAAGTGTGGGATGTGAAGCCAGTAGCTGCTCATATTGTCACTGAGAGCCTCAAGTGGCCCAAGCACCTGTGGCTCTTTGGGAGAAAATTCACTGTGGGGATCAGAATGCAGTAATTGTCATTGCCCTTTTCTTCTCTTGTACACCCCAAGGCAGCCAGACCCTGGTAAGAATATGCACCAGGTGCAGCTACAGAGGGAAATGTGCAAAATGTAGCACACACGGGTTTTGAAAGTGCTAAATGAGCAGGGTTAAACACCAGGACTGTACCTGTGTGCTCTGCAAAATGTGCAACACCAGAATGCTGGAGTCAGCTCACAAATCACACTTCAGAAGGATGTGGTAAACCTGACAGTTGCCAGTGACAAATGACATCCTTTCAGGAGCAAACGCCTCAATCCAGGTCCCCAAGTCAAAAATTAAGTGATCTGCTTTAAAGCATTTTTAGTAGAAGAAGTTCTTCGGAGGAGATGCTGAGCAAGTAGAGAGGGAATGTGAGGGAATGAAAGAGCACACATTTCTGTCAGACACAAAGACATAAACAGTTTGTTATGGCAGTCTTGAGCTGAGTGATTAAACCCATGTTAAAAACTGTGATTTGTAAGCAGATGGCTCTACAATCCTGCTGCTGCTGCATGCAAATAAACAACACCAAGTACCAACATCAGCAGAAATAAGTTATTCTGGACTTCTTAAAGGAAGACTTTCACTAGAATTATATCAAATGGCCTGTTGGTATATTCAGCCTTCCTTCCCCCATATTACTTAGAAATCTGATGCCACTCTTCAATTTGTTCATGTCTTACAAGATGACATGAAGCCTTTGACTCTGACTGGAAGAGATGTACTTCACTACACATCAAAGAAAAGCTGGTTTCAGAGTGCTTATTTTAGATTTGCAACCACAGGCTCAACTAGAGCAAACCAAGAGCAGGACAAGTGTGTTTTAGCCAGCCTTGTAGTAGGGATCTCATCCAGAGCATTCCGATGAGCAGCAAAATTAGGCAACATGTACTACCATTAGAATAAGGGCAGTCAAATGTTCATGGTGAGCCAGAGAGGTGGCCTTAGAAAAAATCTATGTATATTTGAACACACCTTCAAAAATCCAGAATTTCTTTAAATTCATTTAAACAAGGGTAGCTAAGTCCCTGGCCAAAGCTGATCTGATTTCTTAAGTTTGCAGGAGAGATATTGTCATTCTCAAATTCAGAATGACCTTTTGGATATCTTTCTTCTCTTTTTCATCGAAATCTTACAGTAAAAGCTTTTAAATTTTATAACAATCAAAAAATGCTCTCACTGACCTGACTGCCCCAAAGGTCCCTGAGTAGAGCTCACCTGTTGCTGGTGGCCACACCAGACTCCATCAAGACCAGTTTTCCATCTCCTTCCCTGACTTGGGATCTTAAACCAAGAGTTCTTCCTGACCTATTTCTCCTGTCACTTTACTGTCTATCATCATAGTTTCAAGCTGTCATCTGAGGTTGTGGCTGTGCTTCTCCCTTCTCAGAGAAGAGTCTTTAGAAACAAAGTGGCTCAAGTGCCAACATCAACACAGATTTATTTCTCAGAGTCATGGAAACACAGAATATACTGAGCTGGAAGGGATTCACAAGGGTCATCAAGTCCAACCCTTAGCCCTGCACAGGACCATCCCCAAGAGTCACACCATGTGCCTGAGAGTATCATCCAAGCACTTCTTGAACTGTGTCAGGCTTGGTCCTGTGAGCCTGGGGAGCCTATTCAGTGCCCAACCACCCTCTGGGTCAAGAACCTTTTTCTAATATCCAAGCCAAACCTCCCCTGACACAGCTTCAGGCCATTCCCTCGGGTCCTGCCACTGGTCACCACAGAGAAGAGATCAGTGCCTGCTCCTCCTCTTCCCTTCAAGAGGAAGTTGTGACTGCAGTGAGGTCTATCCTCAGTCTCCTCTTCTCCGGGTTGAACAGATCAAGTGCCCTCAGCTTCTCCTCATACAGCTTCCCCTCCAGACCCTTCACCATCCTCGTTGCCCTCCTTTGGACACTCTGGAACAGCTTAATGTCTTTTTCATACTGAGGTGCCCAAAACTGCCCACAATATCCAAGGTGAGGCTGCCCCAGTGCAGAGCAGACCAGGACAATCCCTTCCCTTGACTGACCAGCGATGCTGTGCCTGATGGCCACCCAGGACAGGGTTGGCCCTCCTGGCTGCCAGGGCACTGCTGACTCATGTTCAACTTGCCATTAACCAGGATCCCCAGGTCCCTTTCCATGGCACTGCTTTCCTGCATCTCAGTCCCCAGTCTGTTTGTACATCCAGGGTTGCTCTATCCCAGGTGCAGTTTGCTTCTTTTTAAATCTCATTTTGGCAAGACCTATGGACAACGGACACACTGGCAAGGGGAAGTAATTTAAAAACACACCTTCTCTGCTCTCACTCTTTCACCCAGAATTCCTGCTCCAGGAAAGGCCCTGCAGCACTGCCCTGTCCCCACACGGCAAAGCCAACACGGTCCTCAGGGCACTGGGATGAAGGCCAGAAGGGACTTTCAGTTCTTGTGGCCTGAGGAGAAGACTGTGCCTTTCCCCATCTCAGTCAGGCCCTCGGAGGAAATACCCCCAGTGCAGGAGTCCCAGTACTGTGGTGATGGGTTGCATCTCCTGCACCTGAGGGAGAACCGGGGCGCTTAGCAGATAAATGCTCACTAGTTGGAATACTAAAATGAAAAGCAAGCTCCTCTCTTCATCTTTATTGCAAAGATGAGGAAATGGAGCTAAAAAATGAGGTTTCCGTCATAATCTCCAGACCTTAATCACACATTCTCATCAAACACGATATTTTTCTCCACTTCATGCTTTTAAAAATAGCTCTGGGAATGTGGTTTTTAAGTGTAGAGATGATGACACAATACAACACAGGGCACTTTTTTCACTGTTTTGTGGATGATTAAAATAGAAGATCCAAAGTACTACTTACTATAATGTTAATCTCCCACACAAAGACTATCTGTCTCTCTTCCCCCAAAGTGAATTATAGGCTTTGTTACTAGAACAGTGAATCAATTTGCAGACATCCCAGAGTCATTGATAATTTTGCAATCTTCTACCCCAGTCAGGCTTATTTATTGCATATATATAGACTCAGAGTTACTTGGCAGCATTTATATGTGAATTCATATTTCTTGCAAGTATTTGTTATTTTGTATTAGGAATATGATTTTGAGAGTCACCCAAGTCTTCCTTTGGGATCCTGATGCTACAGACAAATCCTTTTATTTTGGAGAAAGTGTGCTCTGTAGAAGAAGGAGACTTTGGCCAAGTTTTGGCACACACTCCAGTAAAGAGAAGTTATATATATTTAAGCATCAAGATAAGAACTTGAGAGAAAATACATAAATTAGAATTATATATAGTTAGAGCCTGATACAGTAATTTTCTTTGAATCTTTACAGGTGAACCTTCAGCAAAGTGATTCTAATGGGTGCTCATAACATTAATGGTGAAACTCTAGGTCTTTGCTGAACGCTGTGTCAGCTTCAATTACAATAACTTGTCTCTGGTCAGGTGTATCAAAATATAAGTGAATTTAGTAACTGAAGTTTGAGTAAGATTATACTCTCTTGGTTGAAATCCAATAGGATCAGAAAGCTCTTTTTCCCTGAGCTGCATAGTCACAATTATTGTGAGAGATGGATATACTCGGAATAGCTCCTGACACAGTGGTACATTTAATATCACGTGACATCCCACTCCTAAGGAAAAGGGAACACCCGAGATTCATAGATGCTCAGTTGAAAGGGAATTACAAAAGTCAGAAGATCTGAAAACTCTCCGAGTTTTATTGGTAAATTGGGTAAAAGTTAGTCCTTTGTCTTCTAGTATAAGCACACATCCATCTGTCACTGTTTTGAGACATATACGCTAGCTCCTTATCTTCAGGGCCTCTACAGTAGTAAAGGAGGAACTGAACACAAAGAGAAAGGAGAAAGTTATAATTTCAGATTAATTTCAGGGAACCTGGTATCTATTGAACAATATCTTTAAAAACAAAAATAAACAAAAGCTTTTGAAAACTAGTTAAGTCACCATTTGTTACTTCTCCCTAGGTTCTGACCACAAGAACATTACAGACTTGTTTTCTTTGCACATTGTTTAATTAACGTGCCTTTGGAGGAGCAGTGGCAGTGACAGCAGGGGCCACCCTTGAATCTCGCTGAATCCCAGTAAGCATCTTTTGCTCTTCTTCAGGCAGGCTTTGTTTGACAAGTGCTTCTTTCTGACTGACTAATATGCCTTGGGTCATGTTTATGATTAGCACAGATACTTGTAGAGCAGACATGACTTATTACAACATGTGCCACTTGTAATGAAAATCTCATACTCTCCAAGAGAGGGGAAAAAAGAAACAAGCAACAGCTTTAAAAAGGAACATCTTTCAACATGTTCTGCTTAGGCAATACCTAATTCCAAACATATCAGCATTTTATTTTCATTTGGACAGAAAGTTATTACTTTTTGAGGCTGAAATGCTTTGTGTTAAAGAAATGTTATAAATCAAATGCAGTAAGATTCTAATAGTAATATACTTGAGAAATGCTGGGTATTTAAGAGCAATACAGCCCTATTTGCAATGAACTGAAAAATTGAAATGACAGAGCCAGTGCTAAGGGTCTCAGCTTTTTCCTTGTTATCTGTGTTGTACAGTAATAGGTGAGGTGAAGAACCAAAAATGTCATTGTTTGAATCAGGAGCTCTCAGCACTGTCACTTTCATCACCTATCTGCTCTCAGGTTTAAAACTGTCAGCAATTATTTTAAGTTTCTGTGAAGGAAAGGGAGCAAATTGGACATATCACCAGAAAAGCAAAAGCTGATGAGAGCTCAGCTCTTCAAGAAATACAGAAAGTACTGCAATAGTTGCCTTGACTTCTCTAGTACCGTCATGGCACCACTGCTCGCTCGTGTGAAGGAGCCCTTCAGACAGAAGGAAGCAGTCATCTTACTAAAATTTGGAAACTGAAAGATTGCTGTTGATAAATACATAGGCCTCAGGCTTCTCTTCAGTTGTCCACTTTGAGTTTTTCTTGAAAATATATTTGTATTTATATTTTACTTGCAAATTATTTCTTTAAATTGAACGATAAAGGGAAGGTTTAAGAGCAGCACATAGACTTTCACTGTCCAAAAGGGAAATGAATCCTATCTGTGTTTTATGATTGAAGCCAAAATGTAAATGATAATTTTTACAACTTTATTTTAAAGCAAAATATCATAAATGCTAAAAAATTAATATTCAGTTTAATGATTTTCCTTCCATGAGGACTTTTATCTTTTGAAAAACCTACAAAGAAATGAGACTATCCAATGCATTTCCTTCAAAAAAGGCTGGTTGTAGTTCTTTATTTGGTTGTGTGTACTGGAAACATATTTATCCAAAGCAATTTTTAAGTATTGCAAAATAAATTATAGAATGAGAGAACAAGACTGGTTCTACATCCTTAACTCAGCTTCTCTTTATAAAAATGCTTTGTTGCCATAAGACATAGGGAAAAATTACAGGCAACACATTCAAAATTGGAAAAATATCCCTGTCCATTAAGAGGAAAGTCAATGGCAGTAGTGTGTCACACATCACAGATGAAATGCAAAAAGAAGAAAGTAATTGAAAAAGAAAAAAAACATTCACAAGTGCCACTTGACCACTAACATCAGCTGCACTCATGTATTTGGAAGGACATCAAGCTATCATGGGCCACCAGAGAACCTGTCTCACCAGCAGAAACCAGTGTAAGTTGATGACTTAAATGGAAGAACTTTTGAGACAGTATTAGTATAGCTAAAATAGAGAGCAGGTCTTTAATTAAAGTGCTTTAAGGTACACTAACTACATAAGTGTGTGATACAGCATAGGGCTCCTACAAATTTATATCACTAATTATCATATCTAATGGGCACATCCAACCCGAGAATTGTCCACCTCCAGAACTTCCCTCAGGTCTGTCCCTTGTCACACCTCCCCAAAATTGAGTCAGAGGTCTCAATACACCTCCTTCTTCAGCATCATCATCTTTGGCATCACACTCCTTCTTTGGAGCTTCTCCAAGGTTTCTGGGCCTTCCAGGTTGCTTTGACTACAATGATATCTTATTATGTCCTTCTAGGTACATGTCCCAGACAAGATGTACTTACTAAAATATTTTTCCTTGAAAAGAACTTAAATAAAAATTCAAGAATTTGACACAAAGCATGAGAAAGGGGGGTTCAGTTAACTTAGTCACTGTTTTAAAGTGTCAGAAACTATACAGCTATATTAAAAATCTATACCAATTCTATACAAATACAAAAATCTACAAATCTTAAGAATCCTAAGGCATCAGGGTCTTTTGGTCTTGTACATGGACACAAGTACATGGAAAACAGTGAAAAGTGAATTTTATTCTGTAGTCATGTTAGTTAAAAATATTCGTCTATGCATTATCTCATCCACTCTGCACTACATTCAATGGGAAACCACATGATAAAAAGTACTGAACAAAGCAAGACTGTTATAAGGTGAACTGGGATACTTCAGTTTTCCACATACATTTCAGTTCTAACAAAACTACACTTAGTGCACCTTCGAGTACAAGAAATTAAGAAAACAACAGAAACTTTCCCTTCCTTGGACTGTAAAATCTCAGTATTTCTGGAGCCTGAATCATAATACTTAAGTGCAGGTTGGACTTTTGTGCCTTTGAAACCATTGTCCATAGGTGAATTTGTGGCACAATTCATATTAACTCAAATAAGAGCCAAATAGTTTATGAGTTGAGGAAAAATCAAAAAGCAACCTTTGGTTTCTGGGTTGCTAAAGACCCACCCATTCCCAGCTTGAGCAAATGCTGAAACTGCAACATCTCAGAGGAGGAAGCCAGGCTGGGCTAACAAATGACACGGAATTTTATGTCTCTGTTTAGTGCTTCTTGCAGGTGGAGCAACACAGTCTGCTGAGCTCAGATGCTTTGTAGCCATTATCTCAGGACAAGGCAAAAAGGCTGTTAGCTCACTCCATCGAAAAAAGATCAATCATCTGGAGAGGTCCTAATGCAGCTAGGAAAATCACGACAAGCGAAACTCACACTCGACAAATTTTGGTTCTGACAGCCAGGATAGGATTGTCACACACTCTTTCCCAGGCCAGTCTTTTTTATGCCATCCTTTCAAGCTGATGATAAGTACAGCTTACATTTAGATGTCTTGAAATTCTTGCCCAAATGAACACTGAGTTTTGTTTTTCAGAAGAAAAAACGAGACAAAGAAACAGTCTCAGCAAGCCAGGGTGGCTGGGACAAAGGCAATCACAACTATGGACAGTCATGTGCTCACATGGAGAAGACAGGGTGGCATAAAAGAAAGACCAGCCAAGCAAGAAGAGGTACAGTCTACTATGGGAAGAATGTGTTCATCTACCCTGGAGAGATGAAAGTGGAGCTGAGGAGCCATTACCATGGAATTTATTCCTGGCCTAAGCTCCCTGCAAATCCACACAGCATTACTTTTTTTCTTTCTTCTCCATGCAACCTACCAGGAACGCCTCTCAGTTTGTTCTTTTATTTGTTAGCAAAATACGGAAGTCCTAGTGAAGGTTCAAAGAAAAAGATCAGATTTATAAAGGTATTTAGGATGATAAAAATGCAGATGAGCACCTGCACAACTAGATCCTTTTCAGATTTGGTGCATAGCTGTTTTCTACTATATATAACCTGACAACAGAAAATCTGCTACAAAAATCAGCTTTGGATTTCCTTATATGGTTCATTGTTGTAAATATCACATGGTAGCTTTGAAAAAAATAAAATAGTCACTGCTATGTTTTATTTTAACATTCCACATTCTAGTGAATATACAGAGTGCAAAAATCTGTAAGGTATTTATGCCTGTTCTTTCAGGTTGTAATACTGAGAGCATGCAGCTGAAGCATTTCAAGAGGGCATTATTATTTCTTTAGTGTTCAGTTCCTGTTGATTTAGATCCTCTAGATAGTGTCCTTGGTGAATGCAGTATTGAAATGAAAATAGAACCATTTCATGAAGTTGTTCTTACTACAGTTTCAATTAAATTAGTGTATGGTAAATGGAAAAGAGACTTGGATTGTAATTACCTTCTTCAACTCTGCCTTGCAAGTGTATGTTCAAAGGACCAAAGAAATTGTCAATATTTACACACTTACAGAGTAACTTGAAAGATTAAATCTGATACCAAATTATCCTGCCTACTTTATGCTAGAGAAAATAAAGTATTTAACGTATTCTATTGATACATATCTTTCTTTGCATTTTGACTGCAGAGTATGAATCCATTTGGTCCAAGTACTATTTATGACTTATGTCAATGCATGCACTTTTTAACTTAGTAAAAAAGACCGCCAAATCATTTTTTTACCTAAGAGCCAATAACGCCAAGTTCAGGGAAGAGGATCTTGCATTGTGAAAGCAAACATACAATGGGCTGAAGAACATTTATCCTGATCCATCACAGCAATAAATAACACAGAAGTCTTTTAAAGCTCTTTACTAAAGAGACTACAAGCTGATTTTGACATGCTAGGTTTTTTTGCCAAGTAATGGCAGGCTATCAAGACATCAGAACAGCCTTTAAAGACTTCTCTTGCCTGCTTATTCTCTGATAAATCGATGGACTAGAAAATTCAAGAGCATCATGTATTCTGTAGGGTGTGACTTAAATAGCAAGGTAGAATCTTTGCAGGTCTTTAACATCTTTGACTCAGATTCAGTCACAAACAACTTATTTTAACTGATCTTTGCTATAATTTTGTGCTAAGGTTTACAGAAGCCTTAATTGCTAGTAGAATTTAAAACTGTTTTCCAGAAAGACTTTTTATTCACAAAGAAGTCTTAATTATAAATCTAGGATTTGGAAGTGCAAGAGGAATGAGCCCACTGATGGTGATTTGTTTTTTGGATTCAAAGACTTCCTGCAAAGTTAGCCGATTTGATAGTTTTTTTAAGCAAGGCCCTCTAGCCCTCACGTTGATTGATTCCGTGTATTAGAGCATATGTGGAGCACCATCAGGGCAACTGCAATTTGGTTTAGTCAGTCTGAGGATAAGAAAAGCAGGTCTCCTTCCAGAGCCAGCCAATTCTCATAGTCTGAATAATTTTATTTGTAACCAGATGGAGAAGGAAATTTGTTGTGCTCAAACTCCACAAAGAAATTGTGTCTCAAGGCAAACACAGCCAAACTCTCAATCCAAGAGCAAGCTACTTGAGTTAGCCCTGGCTTTACAGACTAAAACAGTAGTGAATCAACTCAATTTAAGCCTTTAACTTCAAGGAGTTCTACAGGAAACAGCTAAATCATAAACTGCTCAGTCAAACTGTTTCTCTGTGTTTCTGTGTTTACTCCTACAAATTGTTTGTATATCTCTAGCCACTTCACTGACAAAGATTAGAACAGGTGTTACTGAAATTGTTATTATATTTATTTTGGACAGATTTTTCCACTAGCTTGAATTTAGAAATCAAAAATTGATGCTTCACGTACCAGGTAGCCAACATGCCCTTCAAAATGAGGGTATCCATACATACAAGGAGCCACAGAGCCTGTTTTGGCTAAACAGAGAAGGGTTCATAGGTCTAGGCAGATGACACTCCTTTCTTAAAGAAAAAAAAAAAAAAAACCAACCTCAAAAGTGTTGTGCAGTCTTCCTTTATAGTGATCATACTTACTCATACGCTGAAAATAAGAGAAAACAAATCTAGAGCACAAAGTCCTTGTGTCTCTGTAGGATAGTAGGTTAAGAGGATGTTGTGTTGTGATCTGCACATAGCAGCATAATTTGGTGTGTATTTACACACACAGAAGAAGAAAATGGGGACAATTGCCTTTCACAGATAGAGCTCAAAACTAGAGAGGAAAGTTTCCTAGGAGTAGAAGCAACTAAACTCTGCAAAAGCTTGTCTAATGAAATGGCAAATTTGTCACTACTTGACGGCTTTAAACAGAGTGCGTTTTCAGAAGATGTGCTCCCTTTCAGTATCAAAATATTAAACTCTACAGGATTCACTTACATAATGTGGAAATCAAATCCCTCCTCAGTGGAAATTCTTAGATAAAGTTTTGCGGCCTCCTGTCAAGCAAACAGCCAGATCAGGCCACTGTAATGCTAATCCCTCCTCCACCACTGCAAAATTTAAGCAGTGTGTATTTTATAAGCAGTATAGAAAGAAGGGAAATTACTATCATATATTTTCAAGGCAAATTTAAAGCTTCTCTCAGACAACAGATGTTTCCAAAATCTCAAATATATGTTCTTCTTAATTCTTAAGAAAACTATCAACCACCTAATTTCTTTCTGGTTTTGAGAAAACTATTCTTCTTCCATGTGTCAGAGAAGGAGACAGAAAATTCCATTCTAGTGATAATTAAGGGGGGAAAAAATATCTGTTATTGCAGCAAATGTGCACTGATGTAGTCTTAGTAAGGATACATACAACTCTTTACTATAGGCAGCAACTAAATTCCTTTTTCTTTGACATGCTCCTGGTTCTTTCCTTGGGGACTGGAGGGCTTCTTGAAACTTCAAAACAAATGAACACATTGGATTGGGCTGTGACTTTACAAGTGCAGCTAACAGAGCAGTTGCTAGGAAAATCAGCTCAAAGGTGGCTCATTCTGGCATGAATCTCAGATGAAAGGCTTCCCCAGCTCATGAGTACTCTGCCCAAGCAGACTGTCCTGTAGCAAGTAGATCACATTAGAAGGTAACTTGAACAAAATGTCTGGCAGATGAATTCTCACTTTCACACGTATCTCAATGAACTATCAATGTAAAATAATTCTCTTGGTAAAGAGAAGTACGTAGTGCTACGGCAGCATAGGAATGCAGCTAGTAAGGGATCCCACATGCAACACAGAATCCACGAGGTACAAAACACCCTCGCTGCCCTTTCCCAGGACTGTGCTTACTCCCACTCACTAACAATGTAGTGGCATTTGATCAGTACTGACCTAGAGGGTGAAGCACTATAGCTGAAATTAGTGATGATCCCAACTCCATCTCCTTTGTTCTTTTCAGTCTTGTCCTTTAAATTTCAATTCATCCAAGCAATGCTTTGTTTGAGATTTGATGGGAACACAGGAAAATGCAGCATTATTTACGTGTATTAAACATGTAGGTCTGAAGCAGTGCCCTAAAATTAGACACTTGCCAGTGATAATCAGCATAATAATTTCTTTTTCATTGTCTTTTCACATGATTATTTTTACAACAATACTTTAGAAGGGTTGATAAGAAAATGTGGAAATGTAATCTCATTACAGATGTGAAGGTAACTAAGGACATGAACTTTTGCAATTACATCTTTGAAAAGGCATACGCTGCTATTATTAGTAGAAGTTCAAACCAATTTAAATTAAATGCACAGGATATTAATTTACATCTACTTAAAAAACAGGATCTAAAGCACATGGGAAATACTGCTTTAACAATGTTTACTTTTTAAGATACATCAATTGTTGCTTTATTTTTTTGCTAAAGTACCCAGGCAACTGACAATCTGAAAATAAGCCAGGCAATGCGTTGTTTGAGATTCGATGGGAAGGCAGGAAAATGCATGATCTACATACATTAAACTTAGAGGTCTGAAGTAGTCTCTGAAAGGAGGTTGTAGCCAGGTCAGGGCTGGTCTGTTCTCCCAAGTAACAAATGACAGGACCACAAGAAATGGCAAGTTGCATCAGAGGAGGTTTAGATTGGATATTAGGAAAAATTCCTTCATGCAAAGGGAGATCAGACATCGGAACAGGATGCCCAAGGAAGTGGTGGAATCACCATCCCTCCAAGTGTTCAAAAGGTGCACGAATGTGGTAACTGGGGTTATGACCCAGTGGTGAACAAGGTGGTACTGGGTTGACAGTTGGACTCAATCATCTTAGGAGTTTTTTCAACCATAGTGATTCTATGATTCCATGAAAATAAAAGCAACCCCTTCCCTATTTGTGACACACAGCTCTATTTCATGTTTCCTGAACGCAGCAAGAACAGTTTTTACTTAGGGACACGCAGCAAAGTGCTAAAACAGCTTTCAACAAACCATTTGGCTTTCAAATTTCAGCAAGGTCCTTCTCCCGGTGATCAGGCCAGCTCCAGCAACAAGCAGCTTCTCCTTCCAAACAGAGAAGACAAACCCACTCATGTATGACAAGCAACTCTCCTTCATCACCACATACTTTAGCAAGCCACAGTGCATTGCCAAATACAGTGGTGTCCCCTAACCCCTCAAAGAACCCACTCATTTCTTCTCCTGGCAGTTTTGCATGCTCCCAGCTATGGCACCACTGCAATGACAATGATCTGTACAAATACTTTTCCTCATTCCCTACTTCTCGTATCCCAACTATCACTGAAGCCGAAGGAACAGTGTGAAATCATGAGCATATTCTGAGATTAAGCACAAAAATTGGCAAATTAAGGGCATTTTATCTATACATGGCTAGGTAGAGTAGCATTTCTGTCTCATGGAGAGATTCTTTTTGCTTGTTAAATGATGTCTGTTAGCAAAATCAATTATCTGCATCCATCCAAAGCAAACTTTAAGCAAGTATGTTTTTCTATAAAAGGTGCCTTGGCTGACACACAAATGCCACTGAATTGAAAATAAAAAGCACATCTTATATAAGAAGGGATTAGCAAGGAAAGCAAAGTGTTTTTTAGGGGGAAAAAAATAGGATGGTCAGTATGGACAGAGTTTGAGATAACTGGAAGCAGTCATTTTCACAGATCAGGCTTTGCAATTTTTCATTACACAAAAACTAGATGATGCATTTAAAATGCAGTATGTTGGCTACTACAGGGGCAACACACACTTGAGCATTTATACTCCATGTGTATATCACCCACCTAAGAGTGACTATTTCAGAAAATCACCCTGTGTGAGTCTCAAAAGCATAATGACTTTGCATTTCTCAATTTGTCCTCCAGGGTTTTGGTTTTGTTTTTTTTGGTATTAGACAGCTATGAATAGAATGAATATGAGAAAGTAAGAGTACTGTGACATTTAATAATAAAACAGCAAAAGGCAATCTACTGACTTTCTAAGAAAGTATTTAAAATAATGACATCTTTTCAACAGTAAGACTTCAAGTTTGATTTTGGTGTCTCAGACCAGATACGAAAATACCCTAAGCAGAAAAAAATGTCAAAATAAGACATTTAAAGACAAGAAAAACTTGATCTCCTACTAAAACTTAACATACATTTAAAATTAACAATGATATTAAAGCTAAATCTGTTATTAAAACAAGCAACCAGACATGAGAGAATTTGAAGTTTCCTAATTCTCAGAGTGTTGCTGGAAACCCTGAAGTTAGGATTTCAAGCAGCGCTGCACTAAGCAGCTGGTCACCTCAAGAAGACAGCACAGGACTGCCACCTTGTGAAAAACAGAAACCATCAGAGCTGAGTTAACAGGGAAAAGAAAAAATCAACTTCCCCCTAAGCTTATAGAATAATTTTCCCCTAATTTTTAACGGAAGTAACCCGTCTGATTTATCAACTCTCTAGAAAATTAACAGATAAAAAATTATTTCAGCACTGCTTACGGTGTAACATTCCTGCTAATTTTGAACACGAACATGTGTAGACAAAGAAAATTAATGAAATACAAAATGCTAGTAGCAGAAAATACAGTTCACAGCATAAAGGATTATTAAACAAACTTCCTCTATTCCTGAATAACAACCTATTTTTAACTAAAAGAAAAAAAAAAATTTGTTCAATTTCTTCTTTCCAAACTTAAAACAATTCAGCCATGCTATGACAGTTCAGCTATTTATACTATTCTGACAAACCATCTTCTTTCTCTCCCACAAAAACTGAAACTGAACCTTAGTTTTAAGCAGTCATTATGGAAATGTTAGCTATGCTCTTTTTGTTTTCACCTTGGATACTTAAACGTATTACTGTGACTTTATTCTAAACTGATATTCTAAATAATCTAAATTGATAACCAATAAAATTTAGAAATTATCATTTTAATGCTGTTTTAAGACATTTCACTGCCAAATGACACCTGCTGAGGAATTAATCTAAAGTAAGCAATTATGGTTCTACTGAATCTAGAAGACATTGGCAACATAAACCAGAGTAAACACAATCCTCTCTGTCTTTAAGGAATACAGCTAATAAATTATGAACTGAAATGGAAATATTTCAGAAGCAAAATATTAATTTTTCAATGGACTTAAACAGTGTTACTACTCTTTGTCAAAGTTCTAGGAGATACTGGTGTATTTTGGACATCCTTCTTTATGACTACTTATTAACTACCTTGATTTCCTGACTGAATTCACTAACATTGAATATTAACTGTAAACACTCAGAGGCAAAAGTGAAAACACAGCTTTACTCTATATTCTCCTTTCATACTTTGGTAATTCATGGACTTTCCTCTTTCATTAAACTTGTATCAACTGAGCCTGCTTTTAAATGAGTGAAATACATTAAGAATAATTGTACTTTTAAATTAGTGATAAATCCCATGACAAAATATTATCCCATCTTACAATATTTGTTCAAAAGCCCCCACAGGTCACAGACATCTATCTACATGCAATTTTTCTAAGTGTCTGTAATGTGGAGCTCACTAGAAAGATATTGTACTCCAAATTTTGATGGACTTTTTGCATTCACTTTTCTCTAAAAAAGGAATTGCTTTAAAATTGTGCATCTTTAAACCCAGTTCCTTTCACTTTTAACAGAGGTATCATGAACAATCTCTTTAACAGTGTTGACCATCAAAGGCATTCAGAAACCAGCACCAAAAGACATGCTGGACAAATCACCTGTGGCCTACATGCACAGGCATTTTTGCAAGAAAATCTTTTTTGTCAAGAGAATGAACACCTGATATACCCTACATAAATCCAGAAAAAAAACCCAGATCTAGAATATAACACTAGGCAGACCCCCATGACTTTTCATGTTACCATTCCACCTCAGTGGTAGTATTTCAGGGCACAAATGAAGCACTTAAGCAGACAACGTTCTTTGTTTATTATTTTATTGGCATGGCATACAAAAACAAAATTGGAAGCAGAAGGCACACAAGACCTCCCCTACCAAATCCATCATATTAAAATCACAACACAGGACAATATCCTGGACACTGCGAGAACCACACTAGATTCTTGAAAAGCAATCCACTTCCAGTTTCTCTTGTCTCTTCAACTTGATGAAACAAATAGGGAAGGATTGAAAGTGGTTTTCCCTATGGTACACACATTGGCAACAAATTGCCAGGCTGACAAGAGGCCAAGAAGCAAACAGTAACCTGGCAAACTTTAAATTCAATAAAAACACACCTACTCATTGAAGAGTGGCTTTAGGGTCTCCTTAGGAGAAATGGTTACAAAGACATTGGACAGGACAATCTGAGGTCACCACATTCATCACAGTGTTAGTACATGGAAGGAATTTGAGCCAGAATATTGATCTGCATATTGTAAAAGAAAAGAATAATAGTATTGACCTGAGTCCATAACTCCCCAGTTTTGAGACACAATTCCTTTTCAGAGTGACTTGAGTGGCATTAAGATTACATATTTGCATAGATGTGGCTGTAGTATTTTCATTACAGAACAATAATGAATTTAAAGAGGCTACACATTACTTGAAGTTGTGGACACCACCCCTCCCTGCCAGGTATTTTAGCAATCAAATATTTTTGTGTCTTTATAAAGTCATTTACTGANTTCTCCTTTTAAAAACAAAACACATATGCCCAAGTCTCATTAGATTCGTATAAATATGAAAAATATTTAAAAGAACAATTCAGTAATGCCATTAGTATTTCTTGAAGATTACACATCAGAGATTTTTGAAACACACAGCTCAACTTGGGAGTGCACTCAGAGCCAATTTCAGTACAAACCTGTGAGCAGAGAACCACAGGAGAGAGAAGCCTGATGATTTAAGAGGGTATTCATTGGGCTGTAATCCACTGTGCAGCCATACATCTGACATATGTAAATTACTCCTCTTCTAACAGGTCATATTATCAACTGCAATTTACTTTTTGTTGTACAGTAACATTTATTCCCCCAAAGAAGGTACATGCACACAGCCTCCACTGTGTTTTCCAAATATCAGTTTGAAATAAAATGTTCAAAATGCTCTAATGATTTCAGAGCCTACATACGTTTGCAAAACTAATGTAAGCATTTACTAACAAAAAAGTAATGAAAATTCACTGGGATGTAGGATGTTTTCAAAACACAGTACTTGATTTGTGGTTCACATGTGACCACTAGGAAACCTAGAAGCAAGTGACCTGATCCAAGGAATAAATATACACAGAGATAAACAAAAATGTTGAAGTCTTTTTTTTAAAAAGAAACCTCTGAAACATAAACTGTCATACCTTCAAAAGCATGTCATACAGTATTTTATTATAATGAAAAATTACTGTAAACATCTCCCTCATTTTACATTAATTACAGAAAGGTGTTTTCACACTTCCCCTCATATTGAATTTGTTACTTCTCATAAATTCAATATGTGGAATATCGTCACATTATAAAGTATCAGATCTCACATTCAGTTGCAAGAACATAATCAAAGAGCTTATTTCTCCAATTCCAACAGGGGAAAATAACCCTTGCATGATGCAAGGACTATTCTTTCATTCCAAAGCCCAGTCCTGGGTTTTTCGACTTGTATAAAAGTATCCAAAATAAAACAAAAAAAGTTACCACATAAACCTTTGTATTTCATCACTATTTTCCCACCGGAATGTTCTGTTTAGAAAAAGATAAAAAGTTACAGCGTTTACTACAATATAAAAAGCCAACTCCAGAAGTTGTCTATATATGGATGGAAATGGAATATTGAGCCTATATATTAAGAATGGCAAAATAAAGTAACGGAATTCTAGCAGTTTTTGAGGAACTGTGACTGCTAATAAACATACAAAATACATTAAGATCCAGAATATTGATTTTGATTTTAGTGTATCAACAAAGGTCCAACCAGTAAATACATAGAATGGAACTAATACATATTTTACAAGTTCATGTCTTTGGAACACTTTTCTCCAGACATAAAATGTATAATGTCTGTTATCTGCTAGTAAATATTTATGAACATAGGTAAATTTCCAGACAAGGAATAAAGAGATGGCAGTGATTACACAGTACTGCACTGGGTGCTTTCGCAATGACAGAAGGAACTTCCTGATTTTAGCTGGGGTCAATAAATGAGGGAATGAAAAAAAAACAGTAAAGCACAGAAAATAGAATAGTTGAGGAAAGTGCAAACAGGCTTCATGGCTACTTCTATCACCAACAACTATCCCACCATTGATGAAGACAAAACCTACGAAGACAGTTACTAATACAATGTATGGCCAAGTTAAAGCAGTAAGTGTAACTATGTTTTTAAGCGATACGAGATATTTAATAAGAAACTGCAATATTCTGGTCAAATCTGAAAATGATCCTTTCTTGGAAGAAATCTTTTCATCTTTCTTTTTCTGTAACTCAGTCTTCCAGGCCTCATTTAACTTCTCTGCAACAACATTTCCAGCACAAAAAACTGTCCACACAATATTCGTCTGACGAAACATGAAGCCACAAAATCCAAGGAGAGCTGAAGTTTTGTGGTTACCATAAAGGCACATTAAATAGGCAAAGAGAGTAAAAAATACTGAACCTGGATCTGTATAATAAAGGAATGTGAAAAAGTAAAGGGTGGGAAACATTGCAAGAGTTAACGTAGATAAGATTCTCTGGAAGCCAGACACAGCCTAGAGAAGAAGCAGAAATATATGGTTAGTCAATGTCCAATAAAAATAATAAATTAAAAGAAAATTTGTATTATTCATCAGCATTCCAGTAACACAATAAAACATCTCCCAAGCTCTTTGGTTCCATTACTGCACAAATGCTCTATTTCTGTCAACCTCCTGCTATGCTGATACAATGCTGGACTACATAATGTTAAAATCCAAGTGAAAGTACGGAACATTTCTGCAAGTGAGTTAAAAATATGGCAATGAAAACACAACAACTTCTTCTGAATGTCAGATGTGCATGTATTTGCGGCATTAAAATCATGGTGGGAGCATAATTACTCCCATATCTAGGATAAAAGAGCTGCACTAATGGGCAAGAGGAAATAAAATCAATGTTTTATGCTCCTGCAATCTCATCATCAGATTCTGCTCATGTGTGAGACAGCATCATTCTGTGTCTCTACTATCACCTCTTTTGAACCCAGTCCACAGAGTGGCCAGATCCAAGCTTCTAATCTTTGGTGAAGCTTTTATTGTTTATCCTCATTATAATTCATGAGTTGGAAAAGATGCTTCAGAAAAGGTAGGAGACCATGCAGTTAAAAATCTCCTCCCAATTATCCCACTCACTACATGATGCAACATAAATCATAAATGCTGCATGATGTTTCTGAATGATGTAGTATGCAGAGAAACTACCACTCATCACCTTAAAGAAAAGGGCAACAAAGAAAATGCTAAAGTCAGAGAAGTGCAAAAAATGCCACTACATTTCCTAATGCTTAGACTACTGTCATGGAACCTTTCCTTACATTTACACTTCCACTACCAACTATAAAATTAGAAGTGTTCCAAAAGTGGAAACAATTTACTGAATCTGATCCAATTCAGTACAGTCTTATGTGCTTAAACATGAAAAGGCTCCTTCGAGAAAATACATCAAAAGAAATTTTCTTTATAGTAAAGGATTCCTTCAGTTTTTAGGGAACAGAAAAAAATGTTAAGGTTAAAAGTCAAACACTAAATAACTTTACTATGGTGAAAGATTTTGAATAGGCCGTTAACCACTGGAACAATTTACCTACTTCAGTGGTGGATTCTCCAGCACTTTAAATATACAGCATTCTTGTATCCAAGTTGAACTGTTACAGTCTGGATGTGTAGACAGCTAGACAGGTAAAAACTGGCTGGATGGTGAACTGATCACACTGTACCCAAAGGAAAGTAATAATCGGAGTTATCACAGGATCCATACGGGGACCTATCCTGTTTAATGTATTTATCAATGCCAGGAAGCAGCAAGAGTACACTGCCATCAAGTCTGTAGTTGACACTACATGGGTGGGATGAGGTAATTTGCTAAAGAGCAGAGCTGCCATCCAGATTGACACAGACAGGCTGGAAGAATGGGGCAACAAAAACATTACGAAGTTCAACAAGGACAAATCCAAATGCCTGCAGCTTAGAAAGAAAAAATCCCCACAATGACACAGGCTGCTCACGGCGCAGCTGAGGAGCTGTGGCTCTCTGGAAAGGGATCTGAGGGTTTTCACAGAGCACGAGCTAGCAGTATGTCCAAGGCACTAAGGAACAGCAACAGACTCCTGGACTTCACTAATGTGGGCAGAGCAGCAGATCAAGAGAAGTGATTTATCCCTCTTTATTTGTTAGGCTGCACCTAAAATATTCTAAAATATTCCAATTCTGTGCCCTGATCAAAGTAAAAAGAAGCCCTAGTAAACTATAATGGCAGAGGGCCACCAAGACAGATGGGGCTGAAGCCCCTGCCCTGAGAGGAGAGGCTGATGGAGATGGCCATGGTTAGTTTGGAAAATAGACGGCTTGGGGGGACCAAGTAGCAGTCTACAAATACCTCTCAGGATGCCAACAGGCAAAGAGAGCCAGACTCTCAAAGTGCTACATGGTGCAAGGACAAGAGGTGACAGAAATAAACTGAAATGAGAGCTGCAGACTGGATTTAGGAAAAATCTTTTTCACTTTGAGGCCAGTCAGTCATGGAGCAGATTGCCTAGAGAGGCTGTGCTCATCCTCCTTGGAATGTTTACCAGGCTCCAGTTCTGAGTAAATTGATCTGATCTCAGGACTGGCCTGCTTTGGGATAGAGGGTGGACTTGCTAAGGTTCATTCCACTCTCAATCATTCTGCAATTTTTTGCAACTTCAATTATTCTCCATTTTCTATGTACTGACATCATGACTGGTATAGTTCTAAAGAACTGATTTTACTTTAAACACAGCTCACAGGGCTTAAGTCAGGATTCTGCAGTGGAAGTGTTGTGAAGAGTCTTAGCAATTCCATCTAGATGAGCACTCACACCTTTGGATAGTAAGTCTGTATGCATATTAACTTCTATTTTAACCAGACTCCTTATAGTTATGTGCAAGAGTAAATTCTTAGATGACTGCACCTGGAGTGAGAAAAAAGAAATTAAAAAAAATTATGGAAAAGTAGTGTGCCTCCTTGGCCAAACTTGTAGTAATACTTAAGAGTCATATAAAATTGTGGACAGCTCCCATATCTACTGAAGAGAATGTATACTAAGCTGTCAAAGTTGCTTGTGCGAATGCATAAACATATTTTATTTTGATGATACCTTATTCTTTTGATGGATCTTGAGGAGAAGCAAATACAGCAAATAGAAGTTCCCAGCACTAAAGAGGAGGTTGATAAACCTGAGCATTCCCACGGAGCACACCACACTCCCTGTCCATCCGAGGAGCCACGCCGCGGGCTTCACTACCCCCACCGAGAGCAGGTACAGGCCGGGCAGCGTGGTGATCATGGGGTCCCACTGCAGGGCCAGGAGAGACACAGAGACAGGGTTATGGGGCTGCCCCACAGAGCAGGCAGAGAGGCGCAGTGGGTCAGGCACAGTGGGCCGGGAGAGACACAGAGTTATGGGGCTGCGCACAGTGGGGGCAGAGGGGCACAGAGAGCCGAGACAGAGTTATGGGGCTGCGCCACAGATGGGGCAGAGAAACGCGATGGGTCGGTCACAGAGGGCCGAGAGAGACACAGAGACAGAGTTATGGGGCTGCCCCACAGATGGACCAAAGCCGCGCCGTGGCTCGGGCACAGCGCCCCGCACACCGCCCGCTCCCTCAGCGCGCCCATTCCGCCAACTTGTGTCACACCGAGTTCCCGAGTGTATCCCCGGCACCTCCTGCTCCACCACGGGGCAGACCCCGCTGTCGGGTGACACGGACCCCGCGTTCGGCCACGCCGGGCCCGGCGCGGCCGCGGCACCGCAGGTGCTGCCTCGCTGACCTGCAGGAAGCGGCCGTGGCAGTAGGCCTGTGCCTGCGGGACGTGGAACACCTCGTCCATGTAGGGCCCGCGCAGGCGGCGGCTGACGGCGGCGAAGAGCAGGCAGGACAGCAGGAAGGCGCCGCTCCCGGCCCCGCAGAAGCCGTAGGCCTCGGACCGCTCCATGCCGGCCGCGGAGGGGCGGCCCTTCCGGGGAGGGCCAGGAAGGGGCGCGGCCGCCCGTGGCCCCCTCGCGTGGGGCTCCGGCGGGGAAGGGCCGGGATCGCGGCAGGGATGTCCGCGTGTGGGTAGGGCCGTGTCTGTCTCTGTGTGTGTGTGCGGGAGCGGCGGGCGCGATGGAGTGGGCGCACCGGCTGGAGCTGTTCCCCGAGCGCAGCGTGGCGCTGCTCCTCTTCCAGCAGGTGACAAACGCCGCGGCCCTGCGGAGAAAAGCCATGGAAGGATCCATCGAGGGAGCGCTGATCAACCCCGCGGTGGTGAGTGCGCCTTTGCGGTGGGAGCTCGGGGGAAGGCGACCTCGGCTGCATTAACATTTCCTCCGCGCTCCGCTCAAATGCCCCTCCTTTGATTTCACTGCCGTGTCCCACAGCGTAAGGGTTCGTCTGGGTACAACGAAGAGCCTCGGTAGGATTGGCCAAAACAATTGTGACCTTGATTCATTTCACATCCTGCTTGGTGGAGGTGTTTAAATCTACTGCATGTGTAAAATAGTGTGCTAATAGCTTCGTGCTGTCAAAAATCTACTATTTGAAGCCTTTTCTCTCGTTTAAACCCGTAACTAGTTTCAGAATGTAGTCATTTTTTTGTTAGAATTAGCAAAACAGTAGTCAGGGAAAGGAAAGAAAGTAATTGGCAGTTTATTTCTTTATTTTTATGACAAATACTACCCCACGGGGGAAATAATCACATTTGCTTTGGAAGAGCAGGAATTACTAAAATAACTAGGAGGATACTGTTCGGCTCACTTCTATGATTGCAGACCTAGGCTATCAAAATTAAGGGGTCAGGATTTTTTTCAGATTTCAAACAGTATGTTAAATTCTGTGTAACTGTTTTTGTTGTTTTACAGATTGTAGATCCTTTTCAAATTCTCGTGGCAGCCAACAAAGCAGTACATCTACACAAGATAGGTAAAATGAAGACCAAAACTCTCTATGCAGAAATTATTTTCAGCCTTTCACCAAACAACAATGTAAGATCTACTGAGTAAATTTCTTTTTTTTTTTGCCAGAGAAGTTTGCTAAGATCCACACAGCCAACCTAAATATATGTATTCATTTAACAGCTTACCTGGCTACTAATAGAAATTAGTAATTTTTAATAACACTAATATGCTGTTACTGTTTGTAGCTTGTCAGAATTCCATTAACATACATTTGTCAGTTTATACTCTTGGTGTGTTTGACCCAGTAACTGAAAAGGTTGCTTATATGCAGTGAGAAAGTGACTCATAATATTTTGATTTTTTTTTTTAATCTTTTCTCAGATTTCAGATGCATTTAAGAAGTTTGGCATTTCAGACAGTGACACAGCAGTACTCGTTGTTCTGGTTGTGGACAGTGACAAACCTGTAAATCTGGAAGATATAGCATCACAGGTGGAAGGCCAGCAGGTTTCTCTAGATGAACTTCCCCAGCTAACAGACATTGCCAGAGTTAAAAAGGTGTGTAGCCAAAAGAGAAGATGGGCAAAGAGAAAAGGGATAGTTTATTTAATTGTCTGATTAAATATAAATTACATAATTAAGGATGTGTATTTCTTTAGCACAACTGGAAACTTCTTTTAAGTGAACCTTGATTAGTTATTTCTAAAAATCTTTTAGTTGAAACAAGTTTTATTTGTCACACCCCAACATCACAAAGTTTAACTCTTCAAATTATTAACATTGTCATAAAAATAAATTCCAGATTGCTGTCTACCATTCAGGCACTTTTTCTTCCTGTTTTCTCAGTCAGATACCTGTTTAATTAAAAATTTCAGTCCTGAACAGTTTCATAATCTTAGGCACATAAATAGTCCCAGTATGGGTAGCTGAAATAAAAACATGTTGATTAGCTGTTGGGAGCTGTCTTAGGGCACGTGTGTTCTTAACAGATTACCCTATGCTAGGTAGGTATCTTGATGCATATGTGTTCTACATGATAAAATTCAACTAACTTAAATGATCTTGATCGTGTCTGTCAAAGTAATGATAGGAGACATATGAATAAAATTGGATAATTCATAGCATTTAAGATGGAGAGCTAAAAGTGCTGCTTTCTTTCAGTTTCTTGGACTTCCTTAGTCTTACAGTTTCAGAATTTGCTTAGTTCCTCAGTCCCAATTTTGTCTTGTAGTTGCAACAGTAATTTCCAGTAATAGTAATTTCCAATGTAAAAATGGGGGAGAGGGAAAAATCTTTTCATGTGTACATTTTTTTCTTCCTTATAGAGCTTTTCTGTTTATCTTGTTCTTTTTTTTTCCTGCAGATGTACAAAGTTACTCCACAAGAAGAAAAAATCAGCACCTTATTGGACAGTGTTGTTTGCAGAATGTCAACAAAAGATGTTTTATAAAAATGCAGAAATAAATTTTTTTTAAAGGAAAAAGGACTTTTTAAGGTGTAAAACATTTCATTGCTATTATCATGCATTTCAGAGAAAGTGGAATAATAGTGAGTAGTTTGGTGACATCTGAGCTTTAACCAAACTTGGATACAGGGGTAATCTTAGCTGTGCTCAAAGCACAGAGAGCAATTCTGCCGTGCGAAGAATTTGCCATTGGTATTTCTGCCCTTTTTCTTGACAAGCAAAAACTGCCAGTACTCTAAGCTGAACATAAACAGAAGGCTTGGGAATCTGTACTTTACTCTTTGGTAGAATGTTTTGCTAGTCCCAGACAGGATTCAAACATTGTAAATAACTTTTATTAACCCTCCCCAATTTGGTACCCATGATGGACGATATCCTTTTAACGATACTACTGCCAGAAAAGATGTCTTTATGGCCCAGGTATTGCTGGTGGAGTAAAAAAAGTTTCTGTATATTAGCAGCAGCACCTCCTCCTTGCTAATGGGACAAAGTTGCTGCCCATGCTTTGAGGACGGGAAGGGGTAGAGGGGCACCACAGCAGCCAGCTGTAGGGGGGGAGCATGGAAGAGAGGCATCAGAGATGTGCACAGCAATGGATGAGGTCAGTCTGGATGATGCTGTGGTGCTGGTAGCACCTGACAGTGACATCATCCAGTGCAGTGCACCGATGAGTCACTGCTGTGTTTTGTAGTACTTCAGTGTTGGTGTTAAAGAGCAATGAGAGGTGCTTTTACTCCACAGCACTGGATCATGTATGGTGATGCTGATTTCTTGGGGCTTAGTTCCAGGTGCAGAATTCACAGACAAATTTGTACCACAGATTTGTTCACTTAAAATTGTCAATACAACTTTTGTAGCATTCTGAAAGCATCATGGTACTTGTTTTGGGTTTTTTGAACCACTGTTAGGCCATCAAAGAGAACTAGGAAGGCAATTGATTTCCAATAGTCACCAGGTCCAACAGCCCATGAGTACCATTTAATTACAAATTGGCATCCTGTTTAAGTAAAACTACTGTCTTAATTTGGTAGAAATCTGTATTGTTTTTTATTGTTACACTGCATTGTTCTTCTGGGACATGCATGAAACTATATAGTAGTCTGCATTTTTTCCCTAATGTTCTCTGAGGTATTACGATTTGGGTACCTAAAAGATACTTGGAAGAGTATGCCCCACCTTTTTACACATGGTGTTTGGGAAAATAAAATATATTTTGATGGAGAGAGAAATCTGAGCTAGAGTTGAAATGCTGGGCAGTGCAGTAAACAAACCAATGAACTGACATATAAACATACTTTTGTCTGTGTTTCTGTGTTTAATATGGAAATCCCTGCCTTCTGGTTTGCATTTTGATTTTGATTAAGTCTTCCCTCAGTTTAAACACTGTAGTACAAATACCATCCTTTTCTTACCAACCAGACCAATGGCAAATTTAGTTGCCAAGTACCAAGGGAATTCCAAGATCTATTAAAAGAAAGGATTCGGGAGAAATGGCTGTGCTGACTTTTTGCTTTAAAGATGGTTTTACAAAATGCATCATCCTCTCTAAAGGGAAAAGTGAGGTAGTAGTAAAAGATGGAGCTTGGAAGGACTTGAGTCTTTTTAAAAAAACTCTATAACATCAGCATGTGAGAAAGATCATGGAAAACAAAAGATTTGTTTTCCTTTTCTGACAGCCCAGTTGGTGCATGGAATGTATCATAAGATTTACTGGCTGAACTATAAAGATTTGGTAGCTTAAAATAATAGCAGACAGGTTTGCTTAAACCACAGCCTTTTCTGAACATGTGCAAAACCTCTGTCCGGTCTGTTTAATATAGGACAAATAGTAATAAAATGATCACTGCATAAAAGTTTTGACACACAAGTTCCAAACTTGGGCTCCCAGTTTCTACTTCTTGTCAGTCTATTTTTTTGGTGTTGAAACATTAAATAGTTTGTTACTGTTGACATAAGCTAATTTGGGAAATTGTCATTTACTGTGAGACCCAAATGAGGTATTCTCATGGGTGGATTTACAAAACATCATTTTGTGAGCTGACACGTCCAAGGTATCATTCAGTCAAGTGGATGATTTGGGTCTATTGTCAGTGAAGACCACAGGCTTCCCCTAGTCCTAACTATATTATCCAAGTTATTTACAAAAACTGGTAATAAATGTAATTTTGTTCATCCTGCAACGTTACACCTGTCTTTCTGAACATGTTAAAAATTAATAAATTTGGATCTCTGATGTTACTGTTAAATCAGCCAAACCAGAAGTTTGTTTTCCAGCAAACCAGAAGTCTGTACTTCTAAATTCAGTGTCTAAAACCTTGTCCACCACAGAATTCAACTTCCTGATTGAATGGTTTGCAATACATGAGCTTCCAGTGAGAAGGAGGGTAGTGGGGAAGAAGAGACAAGGCAAACAAGAAGCAGACTGTACAACACCATCCTTTGCAATGACTTTGGAACATGCGGAGTTACTGTTTGAGTTAAAAGCTTTCAGCCCAAGTATATCTGATATCCAACTGCTGGCCTGTCCATCACAGAGCAGTATACCTCTGGGTATGAGGCAGGAATGACATACACTCAAGGAAAACCTTCCCACCTTAGTTATCCTTCCCTTGGGGAGGATGTCCAGTAGCACACCAGGATTTTCCAGGAGCAGTCTTCACCTGCAGGCTGGAGTGTGTGTATGGGATCACATGTGTGCCTGTCTCATGGTTGGGTGAGTGCGTGTTTTGGCACATGGCACATCTTGTAGTGGTGTGAAAGAAATGGTCAGAGGTTCTGCTGGGAAAGAGACAAGCAGAGAGCTGGCTGACTCCCATCAGGATGACTCCTGTGATAAGCATGGCAGCACAAGCAATGCAGATCCACTGATGTGGAAGCTCAGTTCATGAGCTGCAGCCTGTACATCTCCAACTCTGTATGTGATACTCATAAAATGTGTATTTCTAAAAGCTATATATGTTAGAATAAGTAGCCAATCTGATTTGCAAAATCTCAAGCAAAGGGAAAATGCAGATCAGTTGTCAGTGACCTGTTTGCAGAGTGAATGCCCCTCACCACTGTGCGCCACCCTCCCCAGCTCTGTTCACAGTCTTCCTCTCTTCCGTCATCCAGAGATGCTTTACCTGTCTGCTCTTTCAAAGCCCTTCACAGTTCACACTGGTGTCCTATAGCCTAAGCTTACTCTCCTGTGTTGTGCTTTCAGAGTAGCAGCTTCAGGCCTCCTTCAGGGCTTGCTTCAGCTAGGGGAACCTCTCTTTATCATTTTCAGTCCCACACTCTGTCCCACTGTCAAAACTTCCTTTCTCCTGCAAAAGCCTTAATAATGCTAAGCTTCCAGCATGCTGAGGCCACTGCCCATCACCTGGGCTGCCCATCACAACCCTGATCACCTGGGATTTTTCATCCTGCTGTCAGAATATCCTCTCCCATCTCGTGTATTTAAAAGGTACTTTTACAAGGGAGGAATTGTCCTTTTGCCTTCACTTGTAATACTTGTTCATGCTGTATGGTTTATGACTGTGTCCCTATGTTCCATGACAATGTATTGAACATGCTAATCATCTATTTTTTAAATATTCCTCTGTGTACTGTTCTTCCAGGGACATCATCAAAGCATTGCTCCCATTTAAGGCACAATGAAGTGGTACCTTAACAAGGGTGTTTGCCCAAGTAGGGCAACACTGGTAACGCTGGTGGAGTGCAGCATCAATGAAGGAACACCAATTCCAGCACCCACACCCACTTGCTGAGAGCTGACATGAGTGTCTCTGGTGCTATACTGTGCTTTGTAAACACTGCAGGAACTATGCCATGGAGATCTTCTCAGAGATATTTCAGTTTATATACCCCTTCTGATTATGGATAGATACCAAAATGGGGTACATGATACTTGCAAGATTGTGCTGTCTACAGGTACTACATATTACAGATGTGTATCTATGTCCATATTCAATGTCCTGCAGGGTTTTTTTGTGGATATTGTTTATTAGTTTAGGTAATGATAAAATTTGAGGCTTAAGCTGAGTTTAAGCCCCTAAAGCTTGGACAGTCCCCAACTGTCACTGCACCTCAGAAATGCCAGTCCATTAACCTGTGCTCATCAAAAGTAAACAACCATACAACTAACAGAGTTTAAAAGAGATTGCCAACTGACTGTACTTACAGAAAGCTTGCAGGTTGTCTGAGTGGGGTAACTTCCTCCTCCCTGAAAAAGTGGGGGTATGGAATACCCCATCAAGGATAGGCTGGTGTATGTCAAGGATGAGATATGCCATGAGGTATTAATGAATTATGGAAAAGCAAACAATGGTTGCAGATGAATATAAGATTGAAGACTGAGCCAGTTGGTTCTGCGACAAAGGATGCTTACAAATACATCTTATTTCATGATTTTATTCCTGAATTTACAAAGTCATTACCATAAGTTAAAAATATGGAGATGCAAGTCCCATATAAACACTCTTCAGCAACGTAGATGAATTTCACCTGTTCAGAGATCTTCCATTGCCTGCAGGATAGCTGGTTTTATTGATTTTTTTTCCTGTGTTTTTGTGACATGGCAGATTATTTCCCTGCTTGCAGTGTATGTTTTACCATGGATTAGGTAATCTTAGCAGAGGTAGAGACTCAACAGTTTAAGTTCAAAAATGGAAAGCTCAGCTGGACATAGAAGACATGGACCAATAAAACAGAAATTGAACTCTTCTTTCTACAATATTGTGTTCAAAGTTTCATATACGTGCTGAGGGTAATATGTGCAGGCCAAACAGATATCTGTCATTCACAAATCACGCTCTGTGCATGGCCTGCTAAATTGCTTCACAGATTCACAAGTAACAACTCCTTAAGCAGTCTCGAGTAAATTGAAATATCTGGAGACCATTTCTGTACCCCTTGGGTATAGATAATCAACACAAATACTTCTTTAAATATTTGAGAAAGAAAGCTGCTAACTTGCTGCTATAAGAATGAATCCTTTCTTGACCAGGCTCCCCAAAGTACCATTAGAAGGATCACAATGATCACTGTGTAAAGGGTATGGACTGTAACAAGATCATCTCCAGGCTGGTGCTTGAACCCAGAGGTGCTGTGCCAGTTCTCATTTCTGTTCCCATTGGTTTTCTGTCTGTGAGCACGAAGAGAATGTATCCTAATATAACAGAAAGCAAGATTGAGATTAAAAATTACTCTTTTTTATTAACAATTCAACAGTGTTTGTAATGAAATCCAGAGTGTATTGTATTGTTGACTAGATTAGGGAAAGAGCTCTTCAAACTATATGGGGCTAATAAAGTAATTTCCATAATTAGAAATGCAAAACATTTACCAGCCATTTGGTATTTCTCTCCCACTGACAGGCAGAGACTGGGCAGGGGCTTGTTAGAGCACACACAGTGCTCTTACTCTTCACTGTTGATACAGATCATTGTATGGGAAAAAACACACCCTTTCATTCTGCAATATTATGAAAGTGGCAGGAGTCAAATGAAAAAATACCAGTTTCCAAAGCTTTCATTCATGGGAATAAACACAGCATGTGCTGTGTGAGCTTCCCATCCTCCTCTGACACATTTTCCTATCTCTGCTTTTCAGAGGGGACTTCTCTCTGCAGCATTCATTAGCCAAAGATACCGATCAGGAATAATTATGAAAAGCATATCTGCAGGATTCTCTGGGAGTAACATTTGACATTGCTTTGCTACCTTTCCCGAATGATTTGAAACTAGAAGTGTTAGCATGTGGAAACAGATCTCCAGTTATTGTTACCTCTACTGCAAATTGCTTGCTAAGCCCCAGTGCCAAGTCCTTGTTCCTGCTGCCCTTTTTTTTTAAGAGAAAAAAATGCTTAATGTTCACAATTCCATCTGAACTGGAATGCCAAAAGGAGATCAATTACCTTGTAATTTTCACATAGCTTAGGAAGGGGTCTGAGAAATAGTCAATGTATTATAGCTCTGGTTCATAAACATTCATTGCTACTTATTGTTCATAAACATGCTTGCTATTTAGGCAGAAGAGTAGGGGTTACCAGAAATGTTAGTCCAGATACAGCTTATTAGTAAAAAAGAACTTTAAACCACAAATTACATATTTATGCACACTTGCAAGAGAACTGTCAAAACTGATTTGTTAAAGATGAAAGACTAGGAAATGCAATCTACAAAAGGGAATTCATCAATAAAGCAGAAGTTCTGTATTAGAGATTTTACAGAAAATAACTGCAGAATTAGACACAAACACTTAACATTTGTATCAGAACAATCTGTTTTGTGCAGCTGGAAATCAAATAACACAGTTCAAGATAACCTGGAGCATCATGTGAAGACCAAGAGAGGAATATTCTGCCAGTAGTTTGCATTTCTATTCCTACCTGAGGGGAATGCAGTATATGCAGCTTACCTCCTGCAAGAATTCATGGTGTCTTGGTGATTGAGTCAGATTTCTTCTTGAAGCCAGGAAAAAAGACTTTTTTTATCCTCTTGTTTCCATGCACAGAAGGGGAAAATTTCATTCAGTACACACAAAAAGAATCCTCCTTCTAAGCCCACCAACTTGACCAACAATAATCTGGGAGCGCTTATTATGTGTCAATGAAAACCCTGAAATCAATGGTTTCTAAAGCTGATTTTGACATAGTTCTTCAAGAAATTCCCTTGAGCAGCTCCTGATGCAAGTAATGAGTAATCTCAATGACTGGCTTCTTTTAGCTCCTGGGTTCTCTTCTTATAAACAGTAGCTTGCTGCTGAAGTGTTGCCAACTTCATAACACCACAAGTAAGGCACAGATGGAGGGTGCTGCTGATGAAAATGCAGGATGAGCTGTAACTTAGAATTACTTTCTATGAGATCATGGGCTATTTTGGGGTAAAACTTAGTTCCTTTCTAGAACTGCAATTAGATTTAACTTGGCTGGAGTGAAACTTCAAGCCACCATCACTTACATGTGCTCTAATATTCAAATATTTTTATGGAAAAGTAGGTACCTTCTTTAAGAAAATGTTGACTTTTATAGCATTGCAACTTTTATTATCACATCCAATAAGCAGTCAATAAACAATATATCAGCACAAGAGAAAACATTTTACCTTTTAGGGTTAGTAACAAGGTCTTATACATCCTATTATTCTCTGACCACCTGGAGCCATCAATTAACAAGATGTTGTGTCAATGTTCCCAATAGTTGGGTGTTTCGTGATCAGCTGGGTTAATGTTGGGTTTAAATCCAGTGGTCCTGTAACTGTAGGGTTTGTGAACAAACACATTTAGATCTGCAGTCTAGAAAGACAGCCTAAAGTCCTTCTTTTCCAATCATCTTTAAACTGCCCCCCAAAAATTTTAAATAACCACATTTCTCATTTATCTGTTACTTTCAGCTTACTGTCACACAGAATTGCTATTAAGACAAATCTGAAATTGTAATCTGGTGTATTTCTAAAGGCTTTTGCCTTTTCTTCACATAGCATTTATGTTTTATATTTATTAATTTATATTAATTTATTAATTTAATTAATAAATCTGGTTCCTTTAATTTTATTAGAACAATTAGCAATTTCCAAATATGTTGGGTAATCACTTTACACTCCAGAAAATTGAGACTGAGCTTCTTTACCCATGTGAGTAAAACTGTGTCACTGGAGCCAGAGGACATTATATCATTCTTCATTATTGGCAATACATTAAATATAGAAAAATAGAAATAGTATAATGCCTTGGAGGAAGAAATTCAGACATTAGTAAAGAAGTATTGAGTTCAATCAGTTTTAGCTTTTTCAGAACTGATTCTGAGAATATAGGTAGTTATAAGTTTTAAATTCTGTTTACTTAAATAACATATACAGAATGGTAGATGCCATAATAATTGCTGTGCTGATTTTTTCCTGTATGTATTTAGTTTTCTTGATACATTTGTTTTACTTCTGTCCTAAGATCTGTAGCACTTACAAACTATTTGGCCCTTTCTCCATTAGTTTAATCTTGGTTTTCTAGATCTTACTTATGCTTTCACTTTTGGACTGAACTAAGCAAAGAGAGGTATGTGCAACCCTCATCTTAGAAGTGTGAGAGTGTAATGGTCACTTGTAGCAGTCAAAAACATACTCTGTTTTGGGGTAAACCCAAAAAATATTTATTAAATCAATGTATCACAGTATATAGGGTTATTACAATTAGGAGGCCGGGTTGTGTTAAGTGGGGGATGGATCATACTAACTAAGGGATTACTTCATGTTAATCACGGGGGGCAGGGGGGGGGGCAGGTTGGAGAACAGGTATCGAGAGCTATTCCATTATTCATAGACACAAGGCAAGGGAGGACAAATAGGTGTTGCCAAACAGTTCTTATCTCAACAGTGGCGACAGAGAAGTTACAATCTAGTCAAATGTTTAAATAGAGTCTTTTGGTCTGTTTGGCTTCTGGATCAGCATCTTGAGACAGGACTAAGTTTATCAACCTGGGAACCTTCCTGGCTTTCAGTGGTCTCCCAAGGCTTGGCATACAATCTTTTTAGTTTTCTTGCTAATAATCCAGTTTCATATTCCTACACCAGAGTGTTGATTTTTGATCACATAATGCACTCTTGAAACATCCCAATTTTTATTCTTCTATCATGATTTTCTTTGTGGAAAATTGTCCTCTATAATGTCCACAGCTCAGTGTTACTAACACAGCCATGAATTCTTGCTCAGCTCACTGAAAAAAAAAAAATTTGCTGTCGAGACATGTTATAGGCTAAAGCAATGCAAGAGAAGTACAGTAAAAAAAGTAGGATTGAAATTGTAACATTAATAATAGCAATCAAAGGACCAATGAGGAAAATTCCAAAGAGAACAGTTAGGAAATCCTGGAATAAAAACCTGAAAGACAGAAACTCTGTAATAATGAGGTTTGGCCTTTTTTACAAGCAACTAAGTTCTCCATTTGGCTGACCACTGCCAGTCAGGAGGGACTCCTGAGGTCATTCACTATGCATATTAGCCAATACATAGAATACTTGCTATATACTCAAGTTACATATCCATGCTGCAGGACTCCATGAAAGATAAAAAAATACAAGCAGCCAAGTGAAGAAAGAGTTATGGAATGTTTTATCCATATGAAAACCTGTAGGTTATAATGAATGATTATTCAGCTGATAAATTCCAGCCCAGTGATTCAGTTATCCCCAAATACTCAGAAAACATCACTAGAACACAATTTCTGAGGCCATGCGTGTATTGGGAGGAAACCATAAGCACTCTGCAGCATTAAATATGAGAAGAAATGTGGACAGTGGTGTTTTCTAACATGGGTCTACTTTTAAAACTATCCCATCAGTCAGTCCATATGAATTGGCAGTAGATGTCACCTAGGGATCTTGGTAGCTATTACTTATACCACTTTAGGATTATGTATGTATATATCCCCGTTAGAGAATCACAGGATCCATTAGGTTGGAAAAGACCTCTGAGATCACTGAGTTCGCTCTAACTGGTCAGCACCTGTCAATGAGGACGCAGCACTGAGTTGCCACGCCCGCTCTTTCCTTGACCACCTCCAGGGATGGTGAGTTCAGTCCCTACCCGGGCAGACAGCTCCCCTGTTTAACCACCCTTCCTGGGAAGAAATCCCTCCCCAGGTCCAACCTGAACCTCCCCTTAACGTAACTTTTGCTGAAATTACTAGGACAATTATATGCAGCCCAGGCGTGGCGGAACGCGCAGGAATGGACGCGCAGGCTGCCCCGCAAGCTGCACGGGGCCCAGAGCCGCTCCGCACTCCTTCACGGTCCTGAGGCCGAGACCTTCAGCGACACCCACACCCTTCCGAGGCTTTTCCCTCCGCGCCGCTGCCGAGGCCAGCCCAGCGAGCCCGGCTGTGCAGCAATGAGCCTGAGGGGTGACAGTGCGCGGCGGGGCCGACCGGGGTGGGGCAGCCATTGGGGAGGCCCAGCCAACTACGAGCCCCAGCATGCACCGGGAGGGCGCGTGCATCCTTCGAACCGGCCAATGAGGGCGCGCGAGGCGCGTCACGTGAGCGGGGCGCGATTTCAAACGCCCGGGCGGGCTCGCGGTGGTGGCTACGGGCGGAGCGGTGAGTGCGGCGCTGTCCCCCTGGCGCTCGCCCTGGTGCTCCCCCGGCGGTGTGGGGTGTAGCGGAGTGCCCAGGGGCTTTTCCCCGAGGTCCGGCGCTGTGGCGGTCGGGGAAAGTGGGCCTCGCTTGAGGTGGGGCGGTGGGGGGTCCCATAGGCCACCCTTTCGGTGGTGGCGCAGCGGCCTTAAAGTGTGGCACAAGAAGCTTCGCCTTAACATGAGGGAGAGTTTCTTTACGTCGAGGGTGGCAGAACAGTGGCACAGGCTACCCGGGAAGGTTGGGGAGTCTCCCTTTCTGGAGACATTTCAAACACGCTTCGTTCCTGTATAACCTGCTCTAGGTCACTCTGCCTTGGCAAAAGTTGGACCAGCTGAGCTTCAGGGGTTCCTTCCAACCCTATTGTGCGATTCTGTGTGCCAGTTCCTAAATATGACAGTTTTCAGAGGGCTTGTTTACCCGCTCACTAATTTGTCAGTATCATCAAAGTTTAGGACCCTGTTATTTTTGTGTTGGTTTTTTTTTGTTTGTTTGGTTTTTTTTTTAGCCTGCTGTATGGTTAATTCTGTATTTTTCAGACACTATGGAGGAAGGAAAAGAAACAGCAAGCTGTGCAAGTCATGTGACTGAAGAAAAACTGTATATTTGCACAAACAGTGGTAGGTGGAGAATGCATTGAGATATTCTCTACCTGGTGTGTACTTTATTATATCAGCAGACATCCTGCATCTGCTTTGTATTGTGTTCTGTGTCCTTATTTCCTTGGATGGGCTGCCGTTGACAGTCTTAAACTTAGAAACCTTCTGAGGAGCTTGTGGAACCCGGGTCCTAAAGCTTGTGTGACAGTGACTGATGTCATCAGCCTTTCTTCTCTAGCTAATCTGAGTTTCTCCCTTTTCCTTATCTGTCTGCTGCTGATTCAATCGATATTTAGTGTATATAATAACTAACAAGAAAACTAGTCTTTATCACTGTGTTCTGTTGCTGTCCTGTGATGGCCTGAGCCAGAAAAGAACTGACTGATGGGACCAGTGCATTGTCACACAACCCTGCATTATGTATTGTCACTTATCCTGACTGGAACCTGCTGATGAGCTACATTCCATGTTCCTGTTGGCATTGAGCTATTTCATGATGCTTGAGCATCTCACAGTTATGATCATATTCTATGGTGGGGGCACATGGGAAGTGGTGGCCACTGGTGCTTGCTGGAGCTGTGGCTGTATCCTTCCCTGAGGGGACAGCAGCAGGAAGGGCTGTTGGGTGTGTAGTGTGGCCTGTCAGGGGTTTTGGGCATGAATCCCATGAGAGGCTGTGGCACAGGAGGTAGGGGGCAACCGGGTGTGAGGGGGCTCGGCCTGGAGAGAGGGATTGGCCATGTGCCTGTATGGGGTGGCAGAAGTGGCCTGTGAGAGAAGGGAGGGTTACATGTCCCTTTCTGTGTGACCCAGCTGTGAAATTCTGGGGGAAGTAGGTATGTAGAAAATGGGGAAATTGCATCCAGCTTATGGAAACTTGTAAGGAATCAATAGAGAAAATGGGGTGGTATAACCTGGAGAAGAAACTCTGGATGAGTACAGCACTCTCTATAGCTCTCTGGCAGGAAACTGCGAGCCTGGTGGGAGTCGGTCAACCAGCAATAAGACCAGAGGACATAGTCAAACTGTAGAAGGAAAGTTTTAGGTTGAATATCAGGAAGAATTTCTTCATAGAAAGGTTGATTAGACACTGGAATGGACTGCCCAAGTTGGTGATTAAGTCACTATCCCTGGAGATCTTTAAGGAAAGACTGGATGTGGCACTCAGTGTCATGGTCTAGTTGACATGGTGGTGATTGGTCATAGGACTTTATGTTAGGTCTTTTTCAACCTAATTTATTTTGTGATATTCACAATAGTACTTTAAATTTCCTGGACTTAAAATATGTGGTGTTTTTTGTTGAATATTTAAACTTGGTAGCTAAAGTATTTTTTTTTGTCATCTGACATCAATTTGACCAAATTACAAAGCATAATGCAACCATTTTTATTTCAAATCCTCACTGTGACAAAATCCTTGTTTTAGTTTCAGACTTTCCTCTTCTGAGTGATGAAAAGTTTGATTTTGACCTTTCACTCTCTTCAACAAGGTAAGCAAAGGTTTATTTGCCTGTAGACCCTTTGAAATGGACACATGTAAGCTGCTAGGCTAAATTATTTTTCTTTGTAGTGGAAATGAGGATGAGGTTTTCATTGGACCTGTGGGACACAAAGAAAGATGTATTGCTGCCAGTATGGAAGCAAAAAAGTGTGTGTCAGCTTTTGATGATAAACTTATGTGGAGCCCACTTCAAGAAGAGAAATTTGTGGAAATTTTCAAAGAAGCTCATTTGCTGGCACAGAAAATAGAGACTGGAAGAAAGAATGAAGAGACTAAAGTAAGCCAATCAGAAGAACAGGAAAATAAGATTATAGAAACATTTGTGGAAGATTCAAATTCAAAGTTGAAAATACTAAGAAACAAAAATATAGAAACAAGTCCGAGGCCTGTTAAAAGGGAGACATACAGTGTGCAGGACAGCCCAGCATGTCTGCTGCCATCTTGTTTTCAGAAGGCATCAGATAAACTTTTGTCAGATGGCCAAACACATGCTCTTCCTGCTCCTCCGAACAGAAGCCCTGTTAAAATTTGTGTGTCTCCTACAAAAATTGTAAATTTGCCTCTGACACAAGAACAGAAATCTAAGGAAACAAATACAAAGGCAACTGGCAAACTGCCAATGGCAAAACCTTCATCTACTCTCGGAAGAAGCAATTTGTTCACCCTTGAAAAGGTAAAGTCAGCTTCTGGGCAACGTTTTCTTTAAATGTGACCTTTGTGTTTCAGAAGCGTTTAAACTGTCTACAGTCTTTTATTTTTGAAAGTGAGTTTTAATTCTTCTGATGCTTTTCTCCCTCATAAGAACCTTAGGCAGGAAACATTATATATAAAAAGAAAAATTAGGGCAGATACTATGGTATTGTAGCTGACTAATTTGTTTATTATGACATGGCATCTCCAGCCAAATTTCTGTTGTATTCTTGCTTTGTGAATACTGTAATTCCTGGCTTCTGTTCTAACTGGCTGCTAACACAGTTTTGTTCCTGGTAAAATAACTGCCCTTTTACACTTAATGTGTAATTCATTTTACACTTAATATGTAAAAATGGCTTTATTTGCCGTTAACACTTGTCAGTGGAGGTTGGGAGGGAAATACCCACAATTTAGATGAGACAGGAAAACCTTTCAGGTCTAGTTCTGTCCACAGCTTGTCTCAATCATGAAAAGCACTGACTGATGGTATTATATTTAGCATGTGACTGTGTGACCAGCTGCAAATGCATTCTGAGATAGCGAGGAAACAGCTGTGTTAGTGACCTTGTGTGACAAATCCCACTCTCCAGGCAGACTGTCTTCCGGACGTTATTGCTCTATACCTTATGGCTTACTGATTTTACTGAAAATGTGATATTTGCTTCTTAAGAACCATCACCTATTGAAATTATGGGACCCTTTGATTCCTTTGTGGTAAAAATCTCTTCTTGATTTTTGGGTGCTGTAAGAAAAGACACAGGCTTAATGCTTTAGGTAGCTCAGCTGAACAGACAGTTTGTGTGATGCAGTCTATCATTGTAATGTCTCATCTCTTGGAAACCAGAGTAAAGCAGAGGAATATTAAACAGTCTAATATAGTTGTAAGGAACAGCTGTTAAAGTGTGGAACAGGATGTGGATAAACATGATTATATGACATTTGTGCTGATAAATTGTTGCAGAACTGTCCTTGGGTTGATGTCCAGTATATGGGTTCAAGCATGTTCTGGTACTTGGCAAATATACTCACTAGACTAACTTCAAACTGTATTAGTCTGAAAACTAAGGACTTCACTGGGTTCAGAGGCTTCTTCAGTTACCATCATCTTGGTTTCTTAATAAATGCAAGGGGTGTGGTTTCTAGAAACACCAGTAACTTTTAAAATGTTGCACTGAAATTTGCAGCTCCAAATAGGAAAAAATAATAATATTTCTACAAAAAGAGGCTTGAACAGCAAGGGATCATCTGAAGATCTAATTTCTGATAAATCTAGTATTGCTTCAGATGTCTTTGAGTCTTCATTCAATGACAGTTCCTCAGCCCAAGACACAAAAACCCTTCCTGCACCAAGTAAGGTAATGACAAACATTCTTAATATGAAAACAATGTCTGTGATATTTTGATAAAAAAGAAAAATTAATCTAGTTTACTATTTAATGCTATACTGTTGTGTAAAATGGTTTTAAGGAAAAGTGATGTTTTATAATTGCCATTCTTAAATGTGTGCTCTAAGTCTGTAACACAATGTATGTACTTAGGAGCAACTGCAAATGTGTTGGATTAACAAGCATTGCATTTATTTTTAATGCACTAGCTGCAGTTTTCTGTAAGAAACAAAGTTTTTGACGTGTGTAATTAACTATACCATATGAAAAGGTTGCCATAACTTGTATGAAGGTAGTATGCCTACAGCTGTCAGTTGTTTTGAAGCTTTGATGCCCACTTTAATGATGCATATCACTTCACTGCATCACAGAATGACTGAGGTTAGAAGGGATCTCTTGAGCTCATCCAACCCCCCTGTTCAAGCAATACCACCTGGAGTAATTTGCCTAGGCCCACAGCCAGACAGCTTTTGAATAACTCCAAGGATGGAGTCTTGGCAATCTCTCAGGGCAGCCAGTGTTTGGCAGTAAAAAAGTGTTTCTTCGTGATTAGAGGTAGAACCTCCTGTGTTTCACTCTGCCTATTGCCTCTAGTCCTGTCACTGGGCACCACTGGACACTGTCCTTGCAGATATTTGTATGTATTGATGAGATCCACGTTGAGCCTTCTCCAGGCTCAGCAGTCCCAGCTCTCAGCCTTCCTAGGATGGAAGATTCTCCAGTCCTTTAATCATCATAGTGGCCCTTTGCTGGACTCTTTCCAGTAGCTCCAAATCACTTTCATACTGGGGAGCCTGGAACTGGACACAGACCTTCGGGTGTAGATTTTCCAGTGCTGGGCAGAGAGCAGGATCACCTCTCCTCACCTACTGGCAATTCTCCTCCTTTGTGCAGCCCAGGATATTGTCAGCATTCTTTGCTGCAAGGCTGTATTGCTGACTCATGTTCAAATTGCCTGCAAGGCTGCTTTCCAATTGGTTAGTGCCCAGAATATACTGCTGCCTGGGGTGACTCCTTTTATTCTTTAATACCTTTAAGTCCATAAGCATTTTTTACCAGGAATAAAAATAGATTTGATGTTCCAGGTCTGTGTAATAATCCAGATCTCTTTCTATCTAATGATATAAGAAAATTCTCTTTTTAAACTGTAATCTGAGTAAGGGGCTCCTCTAAAATTCACAAACAAAAAGCTGTAATACCAAGACACATAATGGAAAATAGTATGCTAAATAGGGGTTGGTTTTTTTGCTTTTGAATAAGCCATATTCTTTGATTCAGCCTGGCTTAAGGAAGATGACGTATCTGAAACTTCCTGGGGTTGCCAGTGGTCTTGCAAGAAAGGTTACTTCATCATCACTTTCCAGTGTGAACTCAAGTCTGAATTCAAGCTTACCTATTTCTCCTATAGTAAAAAAAGGTAATCATTCTTACTACAGATTTGTGCCACAAATTAATTTTGAAGGAGCGAAGCATGGAGTTTGGAAATGTTTTAGTGATGTCTGATACGTATGAGCAATAAGAAATGTTTTGAATGGATTTACTAGCCCAGTAAATCCCTGTGGACTAAAGATAAATGTTAGACATCTATAATTTGTAAAACTATATTGTTGGAAGCCTGATGCAGCCAGAAAGGAAACAATGCCTCATGAAACCTGTTCCTTTTGTACATAATATTCCTCTTTATAGGCAACCATGTGAGCTTTTGAATGCTCCAAGCTTGTTTAACTGTAATTAAAGGAAAAACAAACAACACCAAAACTCAAATACAGAAGAAAGGTGGAAGCCTTGTTCCAAGTTTCTGTAGACTTAATAAAAGGATGAACTTTGCTCAAGCAGATTGGAAAAGACAGTTTTGGGGAGACAACTGAATAGAGCCAAGAGGCTTATACTGTAATGAGGGCACCAATTTGACCTGTTCAGTAAGCCTCAAAGGATAAGGAAAATAGTTCCCTAAAAGTACTGATACGTATAAGAACCACAGTTCTTGTAGGACTATTAAGATACCAAATTATGGCAAATTTTTGTTTTGTACTTTGCTTCTGGGAGAATAATAGTGTATTACTAAAAGCTTAGTAAGAACTATTTTATGCAATATGTCCAGTCAAGATTCATCTTATCAATGAAAGTAACCTACAGACTCAAAGTAAGAACTGTACAGAAAACTAGGAAAAACACTTGTGAGGTAGTTTAGCCTGTGATGTTAATCAGTGTAACTCGAACTATTACCTTCTCAAAACCTGCTTAAGGGAATGTAGTCAGCTCTGCTAGGAGAAAATGCTGGAAGTGTAACTTGAATCTGCAAGCTGCATTGGCATTCTGTGAATATTCTTTCACTTGATTGCAGTAATTCAGGAATTTGGTAAGAAGACTATAAAATAAAATTGCTGGAGAATTTAGGGAGTAAGTTTTCAGTAGTTGTGTTCTCCATAAACTTGAGTTGTTTGAACATAAATTTAAATTATGTAAATTGCTATTTTTCTTTCTTGTGAGTGTAATTATTCTGTTTAGTCAAAAATCTTAGTGATCAGTGATGATTCAGAAGTGCAATTTAAACTTTCTATTTCAGGAAAATCAAGTGTGTCATCAAAAGTTAGTGCGAGTGGCTCCAGTACAAGTAGGCTGGCCCTTGTCAGACCTACTACAATGTCGTCTCTACCGGCTGCCAATATTGAGAAAGCCAGGAAGCAAGTGAGATCAGCTAGTACTCCCAAAATATCTAGTGCTATAACCTTGGCTAAATCTTCATCTTCTGCAACATCATCTGAGGCTGCAGGCAGTGGAATTCAGAGACTGAGCTCTGTTCCCAGTCTGCAGCAGCTATGTCAACATGATAAAGATGGAACTGCAACAAAAAGGAGCCTGTGTGCAAAGCCCAAGGCTAGAGTTTTGTCTGTTTCCACAAGTCAAACTAAGGTACCTGTGAAGACTCAAGGTAAGCACATACTTTTTATGACCTCTCTTCTAGCTTGGTTATGAAAAACAAATGCTTGTTTTGTTCCATCACACGTCTGTCCACCTTTTGGAAGGAATTAGTGTTTTAACTGAAAGCTATCTGTTAAAAAAGAAATAAATATGAATCTGCTAGTTGCTAACCAAACTTTTCTCTTTAGGTGCAACACCAAACAAGTCGGCACCAAAAGCAACATCATCTATTGGACTAACATTTTGTGGTACACCTGGAAGGTAGGGCTTAACTGAAAATTAGATTCACTGAGGCATAGTTCTTAGAATGCAACATGGTTGGGTGTTGCAACTGTCTTTAATAAAAAGTTCAAATTTCATTGTCAATCCATGAGACCCTCTAGGTTAGATGTGTTAATGCCTAGTGGAACTGATTTAAAACAAAGCAAAACCCACAACTAAACCAAACAACCTCTCCCAGTCTATTCAGAAGAGGGTTTTATTTGCAGTGCTGAGAGTCATTCATAAAAGAATTCTATGCAGTAAAGCCCTTGCTATGCTGTGATTATCAACTTTAAGCTGATTCCTCTTCCCTTACTGACCAAAGGGAAATTGATTTCTATTGTTTGGAGGAATAGTTTTATTCAAACTGTTTCTAGAAGGTTCTGGCTAATGCATGTTCCTTTTCTAGTGCCATGGCAGCCAGCACTCCTATGAAAGCTGCAGAAGATAAGGTCTTTCAGACTTTTTGTTTTCCTGAGAGGTCTGTCTCTATGACTCCTGCCAGTCTGAAACCATCTGGCTTACCTACGCCTGTTCGTCGGATCTCAGGGTTCCCAGCAGTGACCCCTAAGAGTGTACCAAGAATGGCATTTTCTCCACATGTTGCATCTCTTCACCGAACTTTCAGCTTTTCTACCGAAAAGACTCTTAAAGCTGGGTAATTCAGAAACCTTCCTATATTAAATGAGTATTGCAGGCAAACTGCCTCTAAATTAATTTTAATGATGACTTTTGGGATTCAAGGACATGTGTTAAGTGTTAGAATTAAGCATTTGAGCATAGATGCTGTACAGGCTGAATAAGAATTTGTATCTTGTGACTAGTAAAATGCTGTAAGTCTTACTGAGGTGATTCAATATCTAACATTAAAAAATTATAATTTTAATAGGAAGTTATTTGCACTTCTTGAGCTAGGGAACAACTTAAGACTTGTATCTGATGCTCTGACTGAAAGCAGATTTGGTATTGGTGTTACTTTGCTATTGCCTTCTGATGAAGGTAATAGCTGATTAAAATGCATATATATTACTTTCAACTGTTGTTTTATATTGTCACCAGTAGTCCGTAAAATTACATTCCTTTTAAAGCATCAGTCAAAAAGCCAAGGATTTCGTTGACTGAACTTTAGTTTCTGAGCAGGTTTACCTGTGTTTTTGTTAATTATGTTTGTTTTGTGTCAAAGTAATTCTCAGCCCAGCATCTTCTGGCAAGGGCCATATATATATATGCATGGAGGCTTGTTTTGTGGCTGTTGGAAGAGTAACTGTGTTCAAGCAGGGACTGTGTGTCAGGTTAGGCCAAATTACTTAGGCCAAATGTCCCAAACAGTCTTTTCTCTCAATAAAACAATTACTGCTCCTACATTAAGTTTACCACACTAATCAGATTACAGCCTGTGGTCCCCCAGCTGGTGTCATTACTTCCTTTTAGCAGGGACTGGAAGGGGTTACTCAGTGATATATGCAATATCAGTGCCTGCATGTGTGAAGTTTAGGCTGCATGTATATGCCAATTAAGATTAAATTCTTCATTATCCTAAAGTCATTAACTTTTTCTTTTACATGGGTAGGCTCTACATTTATTGCAGCATGAGATATTTTGTATTTTGCAGATAACTAGCTTTCTTTTGGATGAAATATGGAAATCCTTTTCATCATTAAAACTTGGGGTAAAAAAGGAGAAAATGAGATCAGGGCATTGGCTTGTTGGTCTGTAATAGTTCATGCTGATTAAAGAACTCAACTATTGCTCATTTTCTTTTCCCTAGTTCTAAACAGAAACAAGATAGTAAGACACAGGTTTCTTCTGAAGAAGATGATGTATCTCCTCCACCTGTGCCACCTCTTGTGCTTGACTTCTCACCAGAAAAAAATGCTACAGAAGTAGTACAAAATGAATTAAAAGAGGCTGAAGTACAAAGTCAGTTGTCTAAAGAGAAACAACCTGAGGTAAATGACAATACATTTTTCTACAAAATTAAGGTAACTGCTTGAAACCAAATTATTTCAAGTACTATTTTCAAGTAGAAAAAAGTTGTTACACATGAAGTTAAAATGGATTAGCTGTTACTCTGTGCGCCCTCTAGTGCCTATTTTTATCACTGAACACATGTTCTGTGTTTCCACTATGTTCCTATCTCAAAGCTGAACAGTCAAATACTTGCAGATCTAATATTAAAAGTGCTGTGCAGGGCAGTTCCTGTTGCAGCTGTAAAGCCATTTTCGCGATAACAAAACCAACAACCCAAAACGCTGCTGTAGCTATAGTGGATCACCTAACAGGAATGCAGATCAGCATACAATGAGGGAGAATTAAACCCCGAAGTCCTTGTGGCAGTAAACTTAGTTATGTGTCAATTATTTCAGTGAACACTCTTCCCCCTCTCAGGCATGTGCTGGCTTCATGTTGAAAGGTGGCACTCCATAGGCATTAATGAGAAAGGACTCAACTGGTAGCTCTGAAATATTAACCTGTCTCAAAGTGGCTATTATTTACAAATACTGAGGTGTAGAATAATCTGTAGATTAATTACTTGATGTTATTGCATCAGTATATTCCTGGTTACCTTACTTGGTGACACAAAGTATCTGTTAGAGAATTGCTTAGCATATGTATGGGGTAGTTACAATGCACAGAAACATAACTGAAGTGTGAAGCTCCACAGAGTAGTTTACATGGCTAAATAACATTACACAGTAATTGTAGTTAAGTCATTTAAATATTAATCTTCTGTTTAAAATTTGAGGTGACTCTGATTTTAAGTGAAAAATTTGTATGCTCCAAGGAGCTTTTTTTTCCATGTCTCACTGTGGTTTCCCCAACACTGGCACAGCAAGAGCTGATGTCTTTGCACTGTGTGCAAGCAATCCTGCATGAAAAACAACCTAAGCTATAAATTAAGCCTGTCCTGTGATTATTATATCTGTACAAGCTAAATCAACTTCCTCAGCATTTATGAAGGAAGCTTGGTGAATAGAGGTGAAAATCTGAACTGTTGGGTTTTTTGTTTTGTTTTGTCTTTTTTGTTTGTTTTTTGGGGGGTTTTTTTGTTTTTTTGTTTTTTTGTTTTTTTTTTTTTTTTTTTTTTTTTTTTTTTTTGTTTTTTTTTTTTTTTTTTTTTTTTTTTTTTCCCCAAAGGCCTTACTGGTAGACATTGGAGTAAACAAATCTCTCCCACACACTTTTGAATGTGAAAGTAGACCTCTGATTGACCTTTCCAATACTCCCGAAGTGACTAAGATTACTTCTCCAAAGCCTCTATCCTCTGGGCAGATAAAGGTAAGTGTTATTCAAATCTTCTGGTGTAAATATGTTAGCAGAAAAATGTCAGCTGGCTGCACACCCTTGTCTGCAGAGCAGCTCCACAATACTGTAGGAATTATTTAATATTCATTCAATGTGATATACATAGTAAGGTGCTCTTAAGTGAAGAGAATATAATGTTTAAAATCAAACAATGTGTTCTAAACTAGAGGTCAGTGAGCAATGTACAAATTGGAAAGGAGGAGAATGGAGAAAACTTAGTACTTAAAGCAGCTATAGAATTAAACTGTCTTGAAGCAAAGGTGAACGTTGCCCAGGAGAGTGGGCATGTTTACTCTTGTTTATCTTTTTGCACATTCTGTTCTTGGTAGCAGCTCATCTTAACCAAAAAAAGAAAGGTGGTCTCTACTGTTTAGCTCCTCTCCTAATCCTCTTCTTAGCTGGAAGATGTGTACTGGAATCTACACTAAATTTTACAGGCATTCCTGGGCCAGTGTTTTTTGTATGCTAGTGGTTTGAAGGTAGATGCTTTTAGATACTGTCAGGTGAACGGTGGATGCAGCCTTTGACAACAGATGTAGTTGGGATCAATTTAATATCAAGTCCTTCAGAGTATGTCAAAAGAGGAGGATTGCAGAAGTCTGACTTCTGGGGGCACGTTCAGGGGAATTCAGAAGTGCTCTGCTCTGCCTTGGATGGCAGTGTCACTTGAATATGCATAGTAGTGAAACTGAAAAAAGCCTTTTAGGCTTTTAAGGTGAGTATACACAATAACCACCTTGTGAAAACTTTGTGCTTGCCTAAGAATGAGCTTATATTTAAAACTCTGAACATAAAAGCTTGAGTGTAGTGCTTATGTTTTGTCTTCTGGATAGTAGTAGGAACCTAAACAAAAAAAGTACTTGAGAAGACTGTTAATAGAACTTAAAGCTGCTAGTAACTATGTACAACAACCACAAGAGCTAAATTTTACTGTTTTTCTTTCAGCTGATTGATTTGAGTTCACCTCTTATCACTCTGAGTCCTGATGTAAACAAGGAAAATCTGGATTCCCCTCTACTCAAGTTCTGAGCTTGAACTGAAATGAAGAATTCTTGTCAATTGTGATATTTAAAGTATTTAGGTGTTACTCTTCATTCATACAGTTTTTTGAAGATGGTTATAGATTATCTGATGAACAACCTTAACACAACAGAATTCTAACAGTCATGATGTAGTCAGTCTGATAATGATTTTGTTCATGGATATGCTGCAATGGATATATTTAAACTGTTGCTCTGAGGCAAAACATTTGAAACCTGTCTCGATTTCCTAGCAATTGTCCTTTGATCCTTATCCCATATGTACAATGAAGTTTTAATTTAAAATAAAAGAGTTGTTTACCAAACTGTTGTATAAAATAACACCTTTTATTACAGGCTTTGATTAGACTAATTGTAGTGTTATGCTAACAAATGTTAACGTGTAGGTAAAGCCTAGTGGGGACTTCAGGGTGGGTTAAGCAAGTCTGGGAACAAACATTTTATTGCTGAATGCCAGTGGAATAAATCAACAGCACCAACAGAATTTGAGATGCAAAGGAGAAAGTAACAGCATGTTATTTCCAGATAGTTTAGTCTTAATACTGGAAGGTTAGATATAAACTTTTCACTCTGAAATTAATAGAAAAATGCTTTCTTACCTGAATTTTCCACATTTGGAGACTTTAAATACAGGGAGGTGAATAGGAATGAGAATGCACACAGTAGTACCTCATAAGTGTTGAAGTAATAAGCCTGTCTTGGAGACTAGAGACATCTGCTGTGTATATACTAGCATAATACGTTAAAGTTTGTCAAGAGATGGAAATGGATTTTCAGTTGTTGGTATTCAAGAAATGGTGAAAGCTGGAGATAAAGTGTTTAAGTAGGAAGAGGTGTTCAGAGGAGTTTGTCAAACACTTTGATGCTGAAAAAGGTGGCTACCTTGATCTGAAGGCACTTTCCTCCCTCTCCGCACATCTGGCTGTTCAGGGGCTACTGCAGTGTCAGACTCCATTTTGAATGAAGGCCTTGGGTGAGATGTTGAGGATTCTTTGGGGAAACAGCCTTGTTTACCTGCTCCTGCCAAGTAAGAACCATAACAATATGGAATTTTATTCTTGCTTTGGGTGTTCCTGCTTTCCTTCTGCAATAAACAAGAGGGCTTTTTCAACTAGAGCATTTATTAAAGCTGTTTGAGCCAGTGCTGTGCAGTTAAAAGCAGTGCTTGAATCAGGGTTCTCAACTAGTGTTTAAATGGAGGGGAAAAGTGAGTTTAGTTGCATATTCCTAAACTGAATCAGAATGAGAAGAAACCCAATTTTCAAAAATGTCATGTATTTGTGATTTATTTTTTGAAATAGGTAAATGGGCTTATGTCCTGTAGTTCTCAAGGACTGGCAGGAGAGCCAAGCATTGTGTAGGTATGGTTTTGAGCGTGGTTATGACGATTTATGAACACAGGCTAAATATATGAAGATTATCTGATTTCATAATTCTCTAAAAATAATTATAAGGATATTTGTAGAAATTCTCTACAGCCTCTTCCTGAGATCAGAGGAAATTACACAATATTAAAGTCAGATTCTTCGATGTTTTTAGTGTCCATTCAACACAGCACATTTAGATGGTTTGTCTAATATAAATAAATATATGTAAATGCAATTATTTGCTATGTCTTCGTATCAGAGCTGAATTCCAGCCTTCCAACAAGCCAGTTGCTCAGACAGCATGAGCTGCTTGGAGCGGGATTAGCACGCAATTCCTGCCTCTAGTGCAATAAACTTTGGCTTACTTTGTAATTAATTAATGGCTAGGCTTCACGAATGAAGGTTTGGGAAGGGCTCTATCCATGCTTGCTGCTGATGTGCTTATGTGGCTGATAAGGCTGATGTGAGATAGGCAAGTCAGGCTGCAAAAGGCACAGCAGAAAGTCTCCATAGGTGGTACTCTTGAGACATGGATCTTTCTGCGTTGTCTTGTCTTCTCCAGACTGATTCTGCGTGCAGTTTCAAAGGAAGCAGCAGTGTTATAGATGGTGTGCCTCCATGTCTCCCAATTGGAGGCCAGAGTGGACCAGTGATGGTGGTCAATATGGCCAAGGCTGAGGTGTTGTTTCAGTGAGTCCTTATATCTCCTCTTCGGGGCTCCTCTCTTCTGGCAGCCGGTGGTGAGTTCACCATAGAGCACAATCTTATGGAGGTGGTGATCCTCCATCCTGGAGATGTGCCCTGCCCAGCGCAGCTGCGTTCTCAGCAGCATGGCCTCGATACTGGTGACTGATATGAAACAAAGGGCAATGCCGTATTTTCTGTCGGGTCTTCCTTCACCCAGTTCGAGGTGCTGGGGACTCATGGGGCAGAGGGAGAGCTCTTGGGACGAGCATGTTTGAGGGTTGGGTGCGGCATGGGCCGGCACACTCTCCTGCCCTTTCCAGTCTGTGTGGGGCTATGCCGACTCTGTGTCTGAGGGTTGGGTGGGTTGAGGGCCAGAGTGCTCTGCTGCCTCTCACACCCCGTGTGGGTTATCCCGAGTGTCTGAGGGCTGGCTAGGCTGTGGGCCAGAGCACTCTCCTGCCTCTCCCACGGCGTGCGGGTTACCCTGAGTGTGTGTCTGAGGCTCCTGCAGACTGAGGACCGGAGCGCTCGGCCACCTGTCCCACCTCAGGCGGTGCTGCGCCGACGGCGTGTCCGCGGGTTGGGCGGGTCGCGGTTCGGAGCGCTCCTGCCCCTCCCAGGGGCGGGGCGGCTCTGCGCAGGCGCGGTGAGGCGCGGCGTGATGCTGGCGGCCGGGGGGCGCCGCGTGGCCTGCGCCGTGTCGGGCGGCGTGGACAGCGCTGTGGCCGCGCTGCTGCTGCGCCGCCGAGGTGCGGGGCTGCGGCGGTGCGTGTGTCTGTCTGTGTGAGTCTGTCTGTGTGTGAGGACCCCGCGGCGCTGCCCCCTCGGTCCCCTCTGGGCCAGGCCCCGCGCGGAGCCGGGCGGGTGCAGGAGGGCGTGAGAGAAACTCGGCGAGGTTGCCGGGAGGGCTTGGTTTTATAACTTAGCTGCGGGAAAGGACACAGCCACGCAGTGACTGTGTCGGACAACTTAGCGGGATGTTCGCTTAGGACGGCGCGGCTTCTTAAAGGAAGGAGTTAATCTAAGAAAGTCTTGAAGAACGCAGGGTTTGGGGTCCACGCTGTAATCTTTCAACTAAGTGATTCTTCCCTTCCTTTCATAGGCTACCAGGTGACAGGCGTGTTTATGAAGAACTGGGACCCTCTGGATGAACAGGGAGCTTGCTCCATTGACAGAGACTGCGAGGATGCTTACCGGGTTTGCCAGAAGCTCGATATCCCCTTTCACCAGGTTTCCTACGTGAAGGAATACTGGAATGAAGTATTCAGGTAGAAACACATTTGCAGTAGATGGCCTTTTAGTATTTTTCTGTGGTGCTGTGTTACGGTGAAAAAAAAAAAAAGGAAAGATAATGGGTAATGTCAATGCATTGCAGTACTGTCAGTGGTAAGAAAAAGTCCTGAAGCCTGTTAAATCGTGGACAAAAATTATTTTCTCCCTGATTTTTATTTAAGATCATAATTGATATCTTAGTTTGAATGTATTATTTTTTAAATCAGTAGAAGATTTCTTACTAGTTGTGCGTGTGTAGCACTTGATTTGTTGCAGCTCATTTCTTCAGCTTCCCATGTACTGGCTCAACCTTATTGCAGCTTGGGAAAAAATACTTTATCGATTAAGTGCTGTCACTTACTATTGTCTGTGTATGTACATATGCAGTGTATTTTGTGTAATATATGCTGAATCCAGTTTATCACAAAAGGGTCATGAGCTGGCCTTCCTTAAACTTAAGACAAATTTGAAACAGTTCTCTACAGAGAGTGCTCAGATGTTCTGTGTATTTGTTGCACTTAAGGAAAGTTCTGCATGGGAGGAGCTGAGAGTTTTTCTTTTGAGGAAGGATAAGAAGGGTCACATTGGTATAACAGCATATCTGATCCTTATGCACTGAACATAAGTACATAAAAGTTGTTCTCTGATCTTTATCATCCCTCTTCGAGTAGTGCTGTTGTTACCTTGGGAGAAACTGAGGAATAACCTGGTCATGGTACTTCTACTGCATATTGAAATTACATTAATCTGAGCACCAAACTTTTGGACAGTCTGAAGAAAATAGCACAACAGCCCTGTTTTGGGAAAGTTCACTCCATTTTTCCCTTCTGACATCATTCATTGTCCATTATCTGGTTCCATGCTTTTAACTAGAAGCTCTGAATTGAGCCTGGCTTTATGTTGAGCCCCTTATAAAACTCCCAGTGTACCATATGAGTATGGTGCTGAGCCCACAAGAGGGAGGCAACTCTGGGTAAACCCAGGTGATTTAATTATTATTATGAGTTGTTGAATTCAGAACTTCTAAAAAAGGAGTTAGAGAAAATAACATGTTGCTTTATTTTTTGTTTATTTATGTATTGTATGATGCAGTAAGAACAGAGCAATTGGTTCTGTTCCAGATGGTGAAAAGTAAAACCGAATACTGGGATTGCTGCTGTTCTTTTAAATCCAGTCTATTCCCTCAGTTCCTCTTGACTTCAATGGCTACTGAGAAAGAACAAGCAAAATAATCCAGTGATTAGGCTTTTTGATATTTCAGGGCATCGCTGTTTGCTCATTTAATTTCATTAAGTTATTATTTCAATGTTTTCAAGCAAATAATTAAAGCTAAGTACTTTAGTTATGCAGCAGTGTAAAACTACAGCAGAACTTTGAATTTCTAGAAGGAAAAAAAAAAGGGATAGGAAAAAGTATATAAAATTAAGCCTCGTGACTGATTGCTTATGGTGACAATTTTGCAGATGAAGTTCAGCTGAGACACAGTAGTTCCTGGTGTGTACTCCACCATATTGCCCTTTAAAGAATTAAATAGGGTTGCTTAATTCTGAAAGTATTTCATAAGAGATGAATAGGATATACACAGTGGGCTGCTGTGTCTGCCCTGAGGGAGTGTTAATTTAATAAAGCAAGGTTACAAGATTGTAAGTGGTCATTTGACCCCGTTCCTAGTGCATATCAGAGAAAATCTTCAAAGCATTGTTTTTAACAAGTTAAAGTATAGTGGATATTTTATTTCTAATATAAAATGCTTAGTATGACTGGGACTCAGCTTCTTGTGTTTAAACAGATCGTCCAGTCTCAAATAGTATTGTGTATTTTAATGGTGTTGATAAGACATTTGAATCTTTATTTTACAGTGACCTCTTAAAAGAGTATGAATTGGGAAGAACACCTAATCCTGATATTGTGTGTAACAAGCACATCAAATTCAACTACTTTCTGCATTATGCTATGGATAACCTTGGTAAGGCATTTTCAAGTGTGTCCATGTGTGCCCTGGAAATGCTTAAAGGATACAAACACTTAAGAGATGGGGAAAAACATGAGGTTTTGCGCATGCCTAACTCAAGTATTTCCGTGGCAGTATTTCAGTAATTGCAAAGTAATTGGTTCTAAGTTAGCTTTTACAAATAGAATTATAGACTGTTCAGGTTGGAAGGGACCTGTAAAGAGCATGTAGTCCAATCCCCCTGCCCTGGGCACGCTCATCTTCCACTAGATTGGGTTGCTCATATGTAGGAACAGATTTAATTCGGGGACATGCATTGACCTGATCATTAAGTTTTACATTCTTAGGTGGTCCTTAAAGCACAAAAGCACAAGTACTGGCATGCTGGTGAATATTTTACGTTGTTTAAATAGCAGGAGTAGATTATTGTCAATGTAAGACTACTCTGTAGATTTTCTTCTTTCATGTCTTTCTGCTTTTCTTAGTGGATGTTTGCAGTCTATTTTGAGTTGTGAATTTCAAGTACATGCCTTTGTTTTGTTCAGCTTTTTGTTTTCCTTGATAGGAGCAGATGCAATCGCTACTGGGCATTATGCTAGGACCTCGTTAGAGGATGAGGAAGTATTTCAACAGAAACATGTTAAAAGACCACAGAAGCTTTTCAGAAACCGTTTTGAAGTTAGAAATAGTAAGTTGTGTCTTTGCTTCATGTTTCATCCCAGAAAAATTTAAACTGTTAGGTGTCACAGAATCAGGGATGTTTGTTGCATTACATACAGTGATTAAAGCTGCTATCTCCTTTGAAAGAGCACGCAGAATCAGTCTGGAGGAGAAAAGAGACTGCAGAAAGAACAGTGCCTTAACAGTACCACCTACGGAGACTTTCTGCTGTACCTTTTGCAACCGGACTTGCCTGTCTCACATTGACCTTATCAACCATCAGCGCGCTTGCAGCAAGCGTGGGTAAAACCCTCCCAAATCTTCGTTCACGAAGTCTAGCCGTGATGATGACCAGTTAAATACCAGCCTTTGTAGAAGGTTGGTTGTGCAAAAGAGGGTATATACATTACTGAAAATGACCCTAACTTGTCAAGTATTACATTTTCTGTTTCAAGAGCCACATGAATGTCTGATGTATAGTGAAAAGCATGCTATACCCAAAGGGAAAGAAACAGACTACCACTATGCAAAGCTACCACAGTGATGTTTTTGCCTTACAGATTCCCCACTTTTATTTGCTTGTTCTGGACTTAAAGGGGTTTATTTGATTTTGTTTGTTTGTTTTGTTTTGTTTTATTTCTGGAAAGTTGAAATGGCTCCAGCAGAACCAGTTATCTATACATGGGACAGACTGTGATTCACAGTTGTATTTTGCGATGTTCTAAACAGGCTTCTTTGCCTTGTTACTGAGATACTGTATTAGGTGTGACTGAACTTATGGCCCGTAGTTTGTGTTGGTTTAAATTGTGAAGCACGTAATTAGTGTTTGTGCCACAGCAGAGCTTTTAAAGAGAGTGGACAGAACAACTGAAAAACTGTACCAATTGTATTTGATCAGGGCAATCAGAGGATTGCATCTGTTTTTAAGAAGAAAGTCAAACACTCATCTCTGAGCATTGGGAATAACTCCACTGATTGTTCAGATCGTTGATTTATAACAGGGAGATTTCAGGACAAAACTCTTTTTGAAGAACAGTATTCTCCAAGGTATTTGAGTCTTCATTCTCACTTTCACATAAAATAGTTAAAGTTGTCTTTATTTTTTGGTGTTGTAGATGTCCTTACCAGTGACACTTGAAATAGATGAGGCAGTGTAAGACACTTACTCTGCTCAGTAAAAAGAATCTTTCTAGACCATTTTAGTGGTGAGAAAATACACAAACATTTTCAGTTAGATTTTGAAAAACCTGTGAAATACTGTCTTTAACATGTATTTGGAAATAAAATTGAAATGTTGGTTGTCAAACAAAATACTAAAGGAAGTTGAACTATTGGTGGTAGTTATGTTGAGATGATTTGTGTTTCGCTTTGCAGCTGTGAAACTGCTTCAAGGGGCTGACCTCTTTAAGGACCAGACCTTCTTTCTAAGTCAGATCTCACAGGACGCTTTGAGGAAGACCATTTTTCCTTTAGGGGATTTAACAAAAAGTTTTGTAAAGAAGATAGCAGCAGAACATGACCTTCATCATGTGCTAAAGAAAAAAGAGGCATGGTAACACTTAAACTCTTTTGATTTTTATTTCTCTCTAAAACAGACTTTCCTGAACTTTTTGAACTTTAATCTGAGCACCATAATAGAATAGGTTAGGAAGCATTTTTCATAGCTGTCTACTTCCTTAGAATTACTTCTCTGAGCTTGTGGTTAGTTGTATATTTCACCTTATTGATATTTTGTCTACTATTGTATCTCAGAAGACCTAAGGTGAAGGTGAATGTGTAGGATGCTGTGAGCCTGAAGGAAAGCATCCTCTGTCACAGCAGTGGAGAAGCCTTTGGTCTTTATTCTTCATATCTTTTAAAGGCTTCCTCACTGTAGCTGTTTTTCAGTATGTCTTTAGAAATCAGATCATACTGTTTTTCTACAGTTACTCTTTAAAAAAAAAAATGTTTCTCTGAGAACTAACACTTCATGAGTTGATCTCAAAAAATGTAATACAGGCCATAGCTGATTGATTTAATGTTTATATTCATGCTCTGTAAATGGGTGTTTGAAGAATGTAGGCAGTAACTGAAGGGAAAAGGAAGGCCTCTTTATTTTTGAAATTTTTTTTTCAAAAGTTGGACTATTACTGTGTCATTTTGTTACTTTTATAGTTTAACATGAATGAGACTTCTGTTCTTGATATACAATGTAGTCAGCAAGGTTGCTGTTTTTATTTTTTGAACATGTGTTCTAATTTCCTATTATTTGTCTTATTTTCTGTGCTTACTGCTCTCAGTGATGCTGTATAGAATTAGTTTACCTATGTTGAAGCAGATGTTGTTTTGTTTTTGGGATGCCTAGGATAGTTTGGGGTATGTGGTGGGGGGAACATCTCGGTCAGATTATTAATAGACATTATTTCAAGAGTTTTTCTCTGCTTTTATGGATTCAATTCCATGTTTCCTTTTCAGAGTATGGGTGTGTGTTTCATTGGTGAAAGAAACTTTGAAAATTTTCTTCTTGAGGTGAGCAACATGAAATCTGTGACAGTCTTTGTTTTGTTCTAATGCTTGATTTTTGTAAAAAAATTCCCAGCAGTTTGTGGCCCACAGTGAGTAGTGATGTCCCATCTCCCTTTGAAGCCCCAGGGCTAGTCAGAAGCTCACACCAACAGCCTGTAGGAAGTGTCTTGCCTCTCCATCAGCAGTCACTCACTTTCTGTAGCAGGAGTGAACATGCACTTCTGTGGCTGCAGGGCTGACAGATGGTTGGGATGTGAGTGCGGCACATGGCTGAATCCTGATGTCACCTGGCATATGTGAGGATGGGGAAGTGAAACCTGAAATTGCTGCTGATGGGGACTGCTCTTCCTGCTTTTCTCTCTAGAGCAGCATCAAGGGAGAGTCTGTAAGCTGCTTGGGCAGAGTTTGTTTCTTGAGAAGCCGTTTTTCAGCTTTGGTAGACGGTAGTGATGGAAACTGAAATACACTGTGAGGTTTTCTTGGACCATCTTGTGACTTGCCTCTTCCTCTTTGGTAGTATTTGGAACCTCAACCAGGAAACTTTGTTTCCATTGAAGATAAGAAAGTGATGGGAACGCACAAAGGTAATTAGCTAACCCTCCTTAATGTGTTGCTTTTAGGTAAATGGAACAATGCTACTTATATTTGGAGGGACAAATTTAGTGAAATCCCAAAGGAGTCTACAGGATTTCCCCCAATTGTTAAATAATGGAAAACTTGCTTTATACAGTGGTAGAACTTTGAACTGCAGCTGATTCTTGATTATTTTTTTTGTGTTGCAAGAAAGTAAATTATAATTATTAGGGTTACTCTGTTGATACTAAGTGATTGTTGTTTTAATACCAAGGGACCACTGTTCACGCAGTTCTTTCAAAATGACAGTGCTTTTGTTTCAGATTCTTTAGTACTTTAACTTTGCAAAAAAACGCACCATGCACCTCAGTGATACACAGCAGGACATCAGAAACAGCAACTTAATTTCTTCTGTTCTCTTATCTGTCTTTCCTTTGCTGTCCTCCGTTTGAGCTGCGAAAACTGAGTTCTTTATCCAAGTAATTTACGGTAGTAGGAGGTTGCACTGGTCCATAAAATTAAGGGAAACTAGCAAGACTGAATGGTAGCAAAAGCAAATAAATGCTTTTCTTTTACAAAACCTAAGAATACCACAGTTGAAGTGGATTAGTGTGAAATCATATGGTTCAGGTGCTAGTGCTAAAATTTTGTGGAAATGAATTTAGTGTTTTCTGAAAGTAAAAGATGAAAAGTTTTTAGCAGTTTTCCATCTTCATCTTTCCTTAGGTTGGTTCCTCTACACAATAGGCCAGAGGGCTAGACTGGCAGGTCTCCAGGAAGCTTGGTTTGTTGTAGACAAAGATGTCAGCACCAAAGATGTCTATGTGGTGAGTTAAATGCTGGTGTTGCAGAGACTAATACAAGCATTTTATGGCTGCTGCTGTATGGAGTGTGATCCTAACCTGGGCAGAATTCTTGACTTTACTTTTGGGGGTAACAAGAATCAACCAGTGTAGCATCAGCTGATGTGAAACATTTGTCCAAAGGGACTTCTCTTGAGTAGCAAATTAATTTCGATTTTGGCATAGAACTTTACCAAACAAAGGGCAAATCCTGAAAAGAATCAGCGAGTTGACTGAAGTCTGACTTTTTTACTCTAAAGCATGAGGGTTTTATCATAGTATGATAGGGTTTATAAAATGTGTATTATCTTTGTTTATGATGTATTGCTGCTTTGTTTTTCTAGTAAAATAACTAGGAGCCAGTAATAGTTTTATAATTTTGAAAACTGAGGCAGAATGTATATAATACTGCAAATAATTGGTGTGTTAATGGCTAATCGTATGAGGTGACTCAGACTTCTGAATCTTGCTAGTGTTGTTAATGTTTTGTGCTGTTTATGCAGTTGTTACTCTTTATTTGATACTGATGTGATTGTAATGGAAGTGTTCTGCTACTTGTTGATGTGCCAGTGTTGGTGGGGGGGACTATAAACAAATGGGAATTGAGAAGGAACAGACAGAAGCACTAAGGTAATTCTTTAATGCCCTACAGAAAGGTTGTGTGTGTGCAACACTGTTGTTGGGGATGTGTCATTTGGGAAATTGGAGAGGAAGGTAGCATCTTGTTGAGATAGGATAGAGGGAGGCAGTAGATTTCTGATCTCAGCCTGAAGAAGGCAGATATATGATTGGAGGGAATGGAATACAAGAAGTGACGTGACTTTAAGATGTAGAAGACTGACAGTAATTCAGGCTTGCTTTAGCCTACTGTAAGTGCTCATAAATACCTGCTTTCTTATTCAGTTTGCCTTCATTTTGATATGGCTTGATGTTTCCTCTGTATTTCATAGTTTACAAGTTATACACTCTCTAGCAAAAACATCAGCATTAAATAAATGTATTTTAAGGCACCATCCAGGGACCACCCTGCTCTGTACAGAGACCTGCTGCGGACAAACCGCGTGCACTGGATAGCAGAGGAACCTCCGGCAGAGCTTGTTAGAGAGAAAATGATGGACTGTCATTTCAGGTTTCGGCACCAGATGGCACTGGGTAATCAAACCTTGGTTTACTTTTTGGTTTACTCAGTTTGTGAAACTGGTGGTGTGTTAGTCTGGTTTTGCAGAAATAGCTGAAATGTTTTGGCTTGCTTTTCTGTTTCTGCAGTGTCTTATAAAACAATTTTGTGGATTAGTATCTTGACTTAGTTCTGTTTAGCCTGGTTATGAAGGTTTTTTAATGTGAACATAAGAATTAACTGCCAGGTGTTTGGTTATTTTCTGCCTAGTGCCTTGTGTCCTGACTCTAAACCAAGACGGGAGTGTGTGGGTAACGCTAGTGAAGCCAGCAAGAGCTATCACACCTGGACAGGTAAGTTATTAGAAGTAGTTTTCTTTCCTTTTTTTGTGTTTTAGCTGATCAGGCTGATAAAGCAGAGTAGCTTTTTTATTAGCTGGAGTAATTAATTACTTAAATTTTGTCTTTTTTTTTTAACATTTAGTCAGAACAAATATACATGAATGTGCTCACTATGCAGCAGGTCTTGCACAACCTGCAGTTGCCCACCTTGCTGTTTGCAGCTTCTGAAAAGGCTCTCCCTGTGTTTGTCTTATAGTTTGCCGTGTTCTACAAGGGTGATGAGTGCCTGGGCAGTGGGAAGATCCTGAGGATGGGCCCATCAGTGTATACCATGCAACAGGGCAAAAACCAAGGGGAGAGTCCAAAGAAGGAAGAGATTGACAAAATAGAACCAGCAACATAACACGTGGGATTGTTTATTGAAGCATTTGGAGAATTTGCTGCCCGAGAAAAATAAAAACTGTAATAAATGCAGCCTTTGTGGATCTATATATTTTTAAGGCCAGCTGACTGTAGAGTCCTAGCTTGTGACTGTTAGCACTGAACGGGTTTAAAACTAAAAGCAGTCTGGTGCAATCTTGCTGTACTGTATGGTGCTAGTTAAGTTAATATGTATCAAGGGATGTCTTAAATTGTTAACTATAACAGCCACACATTGAAGAATTTTAATATAAAAATCAAGTCTGAAATCATAAATATCTTATGAATAACTGAAATACTTTTTTTCCCCTTGCATAAATGTACCTGTCTCTAGTAAAGTGTGTATGTTGTTTCACCCTAAACGTGTATTTGCGCTTTGAATTGAGGAAAAGGAGTGAATGATGTTCAAATTCAGCATTTTTAATGAACTCCAAGCAAGAGATGTTTATTTTTCATTTTATATAATTTTATAAAAAAATGCTGTAAATTCTAAAACTGTGTTAAGTAGTGTTTTCAGGTATTTACAGAAATCAGAATTACAAATCTTCGGGATTTAGGAACAGTCTTGAACATTAAATGTTTTAGCATAACTGACTGCTGATACAGCCGAGAGTGGTTTGTTTCCTGGAGAAAAGAATGTATTGCTGTGTTTGAGAAAAAAGCAGATGTATAGGGATTTCCTTATTGTGTGTCTAGCTTAATACAGATCTGGTAATAATTGGATCTTGCCGTATCTCAAAATGAAGTGGAATTAGGAAGAGCTGAATACCCCACCAAATTATCAATGTTTATAAGGATTGGGTACATACTGAGGACACCCTAAGCTTATAATAAAACCTTATTGCAGCAAGTCAACAAAACCGAATTCCTGTCTTTTAACATGGTAGTAGAAGGTAACTGTCCCTAAATTACAGCCCTGCAGGAGCAAGACTTTCCCAGTGGGTGTAGAATTTTGAGATTTACATCTGCTCTAGGCAGCAAAGCTATAGCATGAATAGATCTTTTCGACAGATCTGGAGGCTTGGGTTATATGTACATCCTTTTCAGTTTTCTTGGTGTCTTCTAAGAATTCCTTTTATGTCCTCTGCTAAGAAAAGCAAAAGGGAGGGAAGGCTCTTCAACGTATACCTGCTGGGCTGGCAAAAGTTGAGCACAGTTCAGGGAGCCCTACAGAAAAAACCTAGACTGTTGAAATCTTGCTTGTCATTACAGTAGATCTGCTTAGAGGGAAAAATTCTTTTTCACTGGTGCCAAAAATCAATTCAATTTAAAGTCTGTTTTCAGAGTGTCTGTCATTGCACAAGTTAACTGTAAAGACAATTTATGTTTCATGTCAACTCCTTGTATCAGGTTAGTTGTTACGGGTCCTGGTCATGACTTTTATGTGATCTTATGAGGTTACATTGCAAAATGTAGAATTAATTACTTCAGGAGTTAGTACTCCATGTTGTCCTCATCTGAGTTTTGTTGTGAATATCCCAGTTACAATCTTCACAAATGTTTTGTGTTATACTAGTGTGGTCTTTATTATGTCATCTCACAGTTTGCTCTGGTAGCGGTAGGTTCAACTCTGAGGACATGAAAAAGGATGTGGCCATTTCTGTGTCTTTAAAATTTACTTTTAAAATGCACGGAATTGCAGAGGTTGGCAATTCTTCTGGGGATCATCTTCCACTCTGCTGCTCCAGGCAGGGCAGCTGGATCTGGTTGTTCAGGGCTGTGTTGTAAGATTTTGAATATCCCCAAGAATGGAGACTCCACAACCTGCAGTGGTAAGTTTCCCAGAGCCTTCTCATGTCTGAACAGCCCCAGCTCTTAGCTTCTTGTATGACAGATGCTGTTATCACATCAACCCCTCCGTATCTGTGTCAGCTAACGCTGGGACTGAACTGAAATCTCTGTTGTGCCCTGTGAATATGTTTGAAAACTTGTGTTGCTGAATGTATAATGGCTGAAAAATTGCACTACAAGTGCAGTTTTATCCTAGAGATGCTTGTGCAAAACTTAATTTCACTCCTAGTTTTTTTCCTTGGCAGTGTTCCTGCCCCAGCAGGTGCTGCAGAGCTGGAGGATAGTGCTGTTCCCATGCAAGGAGAGCAGGATTGTTCTCTGTTTGGTTCTGTTTTCACTTGAATAGGATCTTTGGAGCGTTGAGATGTTGCACAGGTGTGGTGAAGGGCCTCATTCACACTACAGCAGCACAGTATTTACAGTCCAGCAGTAAAAGCACTGGGTCTTAGTGTTCTCATTGACGTTTAGGTCTGAGAGAAGCTTTCATCCTCCTGCTTCAAAATAAAGTGTTCATGTGCTTTCTCCCTTTGCCTGCAAACCACAGGGAACAAAGGTGATGTTTTTATAAAGCTTTCCTTTCCTGCCATCCCCCACTTTTTTTTAGAATAGATTTGTCTTTTCAGCATACTTACAAGCAAAAAAAACCAAACCAAAAACAACAACAAAACAAAAAAACACCAAACAAACAAACCAAAACAAAACCAACAATTTTTTGGCTACAACATTCAATTTTGTACTTGTATATATGCATATATTGCAATTCAGTCTCTACAGACAAGTCTGAACTCTCCCTGGAAGCTGGGAGGTAACTGTGCAGCCCTCCAGTGCAGACTCGCCCCCGCAGGCAGTGAGATGGGAAGGTTCACAGTGCATTTTGCTGCCTGGATTTCAGGGTCATGTTGTTTCATAGTTAAGGATACAATTTCTCTTTCCACCTTTATTCTCAAACTACAATTTTCAAATCTCTGTCCAAAAGAACTCTTTCAGCTTGGAGACTTCAGCACATGAAGGTCCAGCAAGGGTTGCTGCTGTTCCTTCTTTGTACGAGGTGGTGTTGGGTTCTGCAGCCAGGGACAGCAGATTGAGCTGCAGGGGGATCTCAGTGCCACCAAACAGTCTCAGGTCAGGCCATGGGAGCATGCAGCTCTGACTGCTCTGCAGCCATGCCTTCTGCTAGCTGGATCCCCTTCAGAAGATGGAGAACATGATATGAAGGGTGCACAGCAAAGTGGGTCTCCTGGCTGCTCTCTTTAAGCATGTCTCCCTTGTCTGTCACATTTCTGGTACTATCCAAAGAAAAGAAAAGGCTGAGATGTTGCCACAACTATGAGATGGTCTTGGTGGGAACTAGAGATCACAGAATCCTCAAGGTTGGAGGAGACTTTCAAGATCATCTAGTCCAACTGTCAACCCAGCACCACCATAATCACCCCTAAACCATATCCCCAAGTGCCACATCTAGACACCTCTTGTACACTTCCAGAGATGGTGACTCCACCACCTTCCTGGACAACTTATTCCAATGCCTAACCACTCTTTCAGCAAAAACTTATTTTCTAGCCAGATGGAGTCCTTCCATCCTCCTGCCTGCTGGTCTTGATACTAAAGAACACCTCCAGAGGTCTGGTGAGCTGGAAGCCAGAAAGAAGTTTCTGAAGGCAAGAGTCTGTTTAAGGGAAGGGGCAAATATGAACAACTGATGTGGAATGAGGCTACAGTGAAAATATTGTGTGTGGGCTGAGGAGCTGGAGCCAGCTGATCTGCCAATAAGGATAAGCATGGATCAAAGAAAGTCAGGTTGAAACTGAAGATTTCTTGAAATGCCTTAGGTGCTGATTTCTTTAAACAAATCCTGATTAATTTCTCAATCAAAGAAAGGCAAATAGCCCTGACTACTACCAAGGCCAAAAAAACCCAAAACCAAAGAGATAAGCAAATGGCAAGGCAAATTCTTGCATATTCCACAAGAGCAAAGGAACAAAATGTGTGAGGAAGTAATTCCTGGCCTTCTGGACTGGAAAATGGGTATGTTATGAGCATCATTGTAGCATGCACAGCTGGGAGATGATGGTGAGTAGGTGAAGAGGATGTCCCAGTGATGAAGAATATACTGGCAACCATGCACAGTTTATGAAGAGAATTTTAAAAGCACTTCCTCTGCATTTATATGTATTTACATGCTTTAATGAATTGAACAAAATGAAATTATCTATGATAAATGCAGCAATCACACAAACGTGGCATGCACTGATGATACAGGAAAGTGATGTTCCATTTCCAGCTTCAGCACCAGGAGGCACCAGAACATCACGTTCATCCCTCCAACCGTGGCCATGGCCAACATTGTTGGGAGATGATGGCCGTAGGAAGGGCAATTAACACATCCAGAATTCCGACTTTTTTCCTTTTTCTTAGATTTTTGTTGAATCAATCCGTTGGAAAAATTGCCCCTCTGTGGGTTTGCTTACAGCAGGGCTAAATCTGCCCAGTCATTTCAGGACACTGATGAACTGGCTGAGGAACACCTTTAAAGAGCGAAACTCCCAACAAAACTGGGCAGAAACCACGTTCAGGCCGGTGACAACCCCAGCAGCAGGGAAAACACACACTTTTTACACTGACACAGTTCAGGTCCTGCCTGCCCTCCATCTCCTGCCCTGGGCTGTGCAGGTCATTAGCTCTCAAGTCACTCTGAAACTTCATCTGGCTCTTGAATGGCTGGAGGGAAAAGGGAGATACAATTTTTTCTTCTGAGAACCAGCACCGGATTTTTACACTTATTTGAATGTGTGAGGGTTCTGATGAACACTAACTTTTGGGTTTGGTTTGGTGAATCTCTGGGATATTTTTCTTTTCTAAAATGTCTTGCATTTTACTAAAGGTATCAGCTAGAGAAACTTGAGAATTCAAAAAGATAAAGGACTCCTCATTCCATGCAATTTGGCAGCACATAGACTAATTTCTTCAATACAAAAGAGCTTCCAACTCACTCTGCAAGTTTTAAGATCCTAGAAACCATGGCAAGATACCCATTAAATGGAACCTACCTGTAGAAATGAAGTTTTCCAAGAAGCTGTCACACTCTGGACTTTGATAATTCAGTGGCACCATTCTCATTCAATACTACCATCTTTTGAGGATGCTGACAGGAAAACACTGGTCTTGTAATTGCATCACATCAGTCCCTGTGGGGAAAAGCAACAGGAGACCTACTTCCAGTAAGAAGATTATTTAAGAGAAAAATGACCTGCCTGCTCTGTCCTGCATTTCTCCAGAGGTGCTGGTGGGGTTCATAACAGAAATTCCTCTAGTGCTTTTCTTTCTTGCAGGTGTCCTGGGTTTGTGTCTCTGGGGTTGCCATGAGCTAGATGCAGTCTGTAAGCAGTGTTGGTGGCAGCTCTTACCCAGCAGTTATGGCTGTTTGTCTCAGAAAGCTTCAAGTCCTAGACAAATGGTGAAGTCTTCCTTTTCTCTAAGAAAGCCTCTAGGTAGGAAAGAGACTCAGAGGTATGTAGCACTGACTTCATGGGAGCCAGCTGTTTCATCCCTCTGTGCATCCAGTTCTCTTTTATTTTCAATTAAATTGGGTCAGAACAGAGACAGGAGGTTCACCCATGTCCCTGGGAGCAGGTAAGATGCCCCATTTGCTCCTGTCCCCTATGGCAGGCCCTGTAAAGATTCTCTCCTGTCTTCCAGTCTGCTGTGTTATCCGGGGCTGATTAACACCAGCACAGCAAGAAAATCCTGGGCTGTGCCCATTGCTCACTGCAACACGGGAGGAGAAACTGAGTGAGAACCAATGATAGAACATTTCTTCTCTTATTTGAAGGCTGTTAGTGAAATTTGCATTGGAAAAGAAAAGAAAAGAAAAGGATTACTAGTAGCACAGTCCTCTTTATCAATCTCTTAATCTCAAAGGCTGTGTCCCCAGCCCTGCTGCAGCTCCTGCCTGGTGGCAAAGCAAACTCAGCTGGTATGGTACGGCCTTGTTATGCTGGATGAGGCTTTGTATGAAACTATAAGCATCAAAGAAGGATAGATTATAGACTTAAAAAGGACTGGTATACAAAAATCAGATGACTAGCCATGTGGCATCTAGTGCATTTCAGACTGGTGCAGGAATAAAGGTAGTTTTTATTTAAATCTAGTTACTCAAGGTGCATTTTTCTACTCTTCACACATTTTTATTTCTCTCTCCTCTCTAAGGGTACATGAAGGACTCTACAGGTCATGTCACACCAACCAGCTCCACGGCTGTTAGCAGATTTGCTATTAGTAGAAAAACTGTGTGATCAATCTACTACACGTTTGGAAGGTTTCAGTTCTGGCTTTTAAACTGAAGATCAGTTTATGTACTATTAGTACTTATTAATATAATAATATCTGTAGAAATGAATCAGAATAGTCCACACTGGTTTTAAATATTAAAGACGGCATTTTATGGTGTAAGATTATTCTGCTGAGTTAGTTTTACACCTAGCTTTTAGGGTGAAGGAGATAGCAGAAGAAAAATCTCTTTGAACTGCTTACTAGCCCTGTTTAAGTCACACGGCCACTTCATGGAGCGGAGACTGTCCTCATCTGGTGTGTCTCCTCCACTGCAATACAACGGTGGTGCTGACCTCCTGAGCCAGCGGGGCAATTTGCTACAGAGAGGAGATTTAAGATTGGTGATTTTTAAGGTGGTTCCCTGCAAGTTCCCTTCTTTCTGAAACTGGAGGCTGAGCATCCAGTAGGTAGGTCATGAGGAACATGTAAATAGTCTCTAAGGCCAACAGGCAGATCTTGGGAATTAGAGCAAGCAGCTCTGCTTGTGTGCTGCTTGCCACAACTATGTAACCCTTAATCGCAATGGCCATTGATTGTAACTCCCCCCTGTGGCTAATGCTGCTGTACTGAGCACCTGTCCTTAAAAGCCAGCTCAGCAGAGGCAGAGCTCCCCTCCTTGAGCCTGTTGGGTTAAACCTCCTAAGAGGCAGGTTTAACACAGATGGAGCTTGCAGCAAATCCCAAGGGATGCATGGCATGCATCTGTATCACCTGCAGATGCAAGCTAAACTCTCTGCAAGTAACAGGAGTGTTTTGCTGCTCGTCTGCTCCAGCAAGAGGAACCGGGATCGAGAGAAACCCCTTTGGGGTCTTCTCTGTTGTGATGGCACTGGCTCTGCCACAGAGCTGCCCACAGGGAAGTGATGGATAACGCAGGTGGCTGCTCAGGGAGCTGCCCTGTCACTCCAGTGAGAGAAAAAGGAAACAATCAAGATGCTTTTGGTTTGTGCTTGGCATAACCTAGATGAGATCAACCAGGAATGTGCTTTTTCTTGGACGACTCAGTGGAGGAAGCTGTGTGTCAGGAGTGCTTTGATGGTGCAGCAGCTCCGTCCCTGCTGACCACCTGCTCGCTCCCATTTGTTTGGCTATTTTGTGCCATCAGGATGAACCTCAACCCCTGTCCTGGTTTTAGCAGCCAAGATCAGTTTGTCACTGTGTGGGTGTGTATTCTAAAGCCTCTATGTCATTTTTTCCCATGAACTGCTCACAATGGCACATTAGCAGCTATTGTCTAAGGCACAGCACACCCCTCAGGCTGCAGGCTGGGTGTTTTGGAACTTCTGTGAGATAAGGAAATTCTTCTGCCTCCACACCCACCTGAGGGGTCATGTCTGCTAATGGCCCATCAGGGGTATCAAAAATAGGCCATTGTTTATCTCACAGAGTAAATCACCCATTGTTTAAGTCTCCGCCCTGGGGGAGGGACTGGGCGGAGCCTAAGTGAATATAAGCAGAGGATTTTTGGCCCTGGGAGCTCTGTTCAGATCCAGAAGAGGACCAGCAGACTGTGACTGCCACCAGACTGCAACCATCACTTTCACCAGCAGAGGAGTTGCACTGCTCTT